>OW388295.1:21977276-22345912 GCA_936450465.1 Gibbula magus | reverse complement strand
CTTGACAACTGCTTGTGATTTAACCTTGATCTCCTACCTTGATCGCTACTTCAGAGACCTGACAACTGCTTGTGATCTAACCTCGATCTCCTACCTTGATCGCTACTTCAGAAACCTGACAACTGCTTGTGCTGTAACCTTGATCTCCTACCTTGATCGCTACTTCAGTGACCTGACAACCGCTTGTGATCTAACCTTGATCTCCTACCTTGATCGCTACTTCAGAGACCTGACAACTGCTTGTGATCTAACCTTGAACTCCTACCTTGATCGCTACTTCAGAGACCTGACAACTGCTTGTGATCTAACCTTGATCTCCTACCTTGATCTACACTTCAGAGACCTGACAACTGCTTGTGCTGTAACCTTGATCTCCTACCTTGATCACTACTTCAGAGACCTGACAACTGCTTGTGATCTAACCTTGATCTCCTACCTTGATCACTACTTCAGAGACCTGACAACTGCTTGTGATCTAACCTTGATCTCCTACCTTGATCACTACTTCAGAGAGCTGACAACTGCTTGTGATCTAACCTTGATCTCCTACCTTGATCGCTACTTCAGAAACCTGACAACTGCTTGTGATCTAACCTCGATCTCCTACCTTGTTCGCTACTTCAGATACCTGACAACTGCTTGTGATCTAACCTTGATCTCCTACCTTGATCGCTACTTCAGATACCTGACAACTGCTTGTGATCTAACCTCGATCTCCTACCTTGATCGCTACTTCAGAGACCTGACAACTGCTTGTGATCTAACCTTGACCTCCTACCTTGATCGCTACTTCAGAGACCTGACAACTGCTTGTGATCTAACCTTGATCTCCTACCTTGATCGCTACTTCAGAGACCTGACAACTGCTTCTGATCTAACCTCGATCTCCTACCTTGATCGCTACTTCAGAAACCTGACAACTGCTTGTGCTGTAACCTTGATCTCCTACCTTGATCGCTACTTCAGTGACCTGACAACCGCTTGTGATCTAACCTTGATCTCCTACCTTGATCGCTACTTCAGAGACCTGACAACTGCTTGTGATCTAACCTTGATCTCCTACCTTGATCGCTACTTCAGAGACCTGACAACTGCTTGTGATCTAACCTTGATCTCCTACCTTGATCTACACTTCAGAGACCTGACAACTGCTTGTGCTGTAACCTTGATCTCCTACCTTGATCACTACTTCAGAGACCTGACAACTGCTTGTGATCTAACCTTGATCTCCTACCTTGATCACTACTTCAGAGACCTGACAACTGCTTGTGATCTAACCTTGATCTCCTACCTTGATCGCTACTTCAGAAACCTGACAACTGCTTGTGATCTAACCTCGATCTCCTACCTTGTTCGCTACTTCAGATACCTGACAACTGCTTGTGATCTAACCTTGATCTCCTACCTTGATCGCTACTTCAGATACCTGACAACTGCTTGTGATCTAACCTCGATCTCCTACCTTGATCGCTACTTCAGAGACCTGACAACTGCTTGTGATCTAACCTTGATCTCCTACCTTGATCGCTACTTCAGAGACCTGACAACTGCTTGTGATCTAACCTTGATCTCCTACCTTGATCGCTACTTCAGAGACCTGACAACTGCTTCTGATCTAACCTCGATCTCCTACCTTGATCGCTACTTCAGAAACCTGACAACTGCTTGTGCTGTAACCTTGATCTCCTACCTTGATCGCTACTTCAGTGACCTGACAACCGCTTGTGATCTAACCTTGATCTCCTACCTTGATCGCTACTTCAGAGACCTGACAACTGCTTGTGATCTAACCTTGATCTCCTACCTTGATCGCTACTTCAGAGACCTGACAACTGCTTGTGATCTAACCTTGATCTCCTACCTTGATCTACACTTCAGAGACCTGACAACTGCTTGTGCTGTAACCTTGATCTCCTACCTTGATCACTACTTCAGAGACCTGACAACTGCTTGTGATCTAACCTTGATCTCCTACCTTGATCACTACTTCAGAGAGCTGACAACTGCTTGTGATCTAACCTTGATCTCCTACCTTGATCGCTACTTCAGACACCTGACAACTGCTTGTGCTGTAACCTTGATCTCCTACCTTGATCGCTACTTCAGAAACCTGACAACTGCTTGTGATCTAACCTTGATCTCTTACCTTGATCGCTACTTCAGAGACTTGACAACTGCTTGTGATCTAACCTCGATCTCCTACCTTGATCGCTACTTCAGAAACCTGACAACTGCTTGTGATCTAACCTTGATCTCCTACCTTGATCGCTACTTCAGAGACTTGACAACTGCTTGTGATCTAACCTCGATCTCCTACCTTGATCGCTACTTCAGAAACCTGACAACTGCTTGTGATCTAACCTTGATCTCCTACCTTGATCGCTACTTAAGAGACCTGACAACTGCTTGTGATCTAACCTCGATCTCCTACCTTGATCACTACTTCAGAAACCTGACAACTGCTTGTGATCTAACCTTGATCTCCTACCTTGATCACTACCTCAGAGACCTGACAACTGCTTGTGATCTAACCTCGATCTCCTACCTTAATCGCTACTTCAGAAACCTGACAACTGCTTGTGATCTAACCTTGATCTCCTACCTTGATCGCTACTTCAGAGACCTGACAACTGCTTGTGATCTTACCTCGATCTCCTACCTTGATCCCTACTTCAGAGACCTGACAACTGCTTGTGATCTAACCTCGATCTCCTACCTTGATCGCTACTTCAGAGACCTGACAACTGCTTGTGATCTAACCTCGATCTCCTACCTTGATCGCTACTTCAGAGACCTGACAATTGCTTGTGATCTAACCTCGATCTCCTACCTTGATCGCTACTTCAGAGACCTGACAACTGCTTGTGATCTAACCTTGATCTCCTACCTTGATCGCTACTTCAGAGACCTGACAACTGCTTGTGATCTAACCTCGATCTCCTACCTTAATCGCTACTTCAGAAACCTGACAACTGACTGTGCTGTAACCTTGATCTCCTACCTTGATCGCTACTTCAGTGACCTGACAACCGCTTGTGATCTAACCTTGATCTCCTACCTTGATCGCTACTTCAGAGACCTGACAACTGCTTGTGATCTTACCTTGATCTCCTACCTTGATCGCTACTTCAGAGACCTGACAACTGCTTGTGATCTAACCTTGATCTCCTACCTTGATCTACACTTCAGAGACCTGACAACTGCTTGTGCTGTAACCTTGATCTCCTACCTTGATCACTACTTCAGAGACCTGACAACTGCTTGTGATCTAACCTTGATCTCCTACCTTGATCACTACTTCAGAGACCTGACAACTGCTTGTGATCTAACCTTGATCTCCTACCTTGATCACTACTTCAGAGAGCTGACAACTGCTTGTGATCTAACCTTGATCTCCTACCTTGATCGCTACTTCAGAGACCTGACAACTGCTTGTGCTGTAACCTTGATCTCCTACCTTGATTGCTACTTCAGAAACCTGACAACTGCTTGTGATCTAACCTTGATCTCCTACCTTGATCGCTACTTCAGAGACTTGACAACTGCTTGTGATCTAACCTCGATCTCCTACCTTGATCGCTACTTCAGAAACCTGACAACTGCTTGTGATCTAACCTTGATCTCCTACCTTGATCGCTACTTCAGAGACTTGACAACTGCTTGTGATCTAACCTCGATCTCCTACCTTGATCGCTACTTCAGAAACCTGACAACTGCTTGTGATCTAACCTTGATCTCCTACCTTGATCGCTACTTAAGAGACCTGACAACTGCTTGTGATCTAACCTCGATCTCCTACCTTGATCACTACTTCAGAAACCTGACAACTGCTTGTGATCTAACCTTGATCTCCTACCTTGATCACTACCTCAGAGACCTGACAACTGCTTGTGATCTAACCTCGATCTCCTACCTTGATCGCTACTTCAGAAACCTGACAACTGCTTGTGATCTAACCTTGATCTCCTACCTTGATCGCTACTTCAGAGACCTGACAACTGCTTGTGATCTTACCTCGATCTCCTACCTTGATCCCTACTTCAGAGACTTGACAACTGCTTGTGATCTAACCTCGATCTCCTACCTTGATCGCTACTTCAGAGACCTGACAACTGCTTGTGATCTAACCTTGATCTCCTACCTTGATCGCTACTTCAGAGACCTGACAACTGCTTGTGATCTAACCTTCATCTCCTACCTTGATCGCTACTTCAGAGACCTGACAACTGCTTGTGATCTAACCTTCATCTCCTACCTTGATCGCTACTTCAGAGACCTGACAACTGCTTGTGATCTAACCTTGATCTCCTACCTTGATCGCTACTTCAGAGACCTGACAACTGCTTGTGATCTAACCTTGATCTCCTACCTTGATCGCTACTTCAGAGACCTGACAACTGCTTGTGATCTAACCTTGATCTCCTACCTTGATCGCTACTTCAGAGACCTGACAACTGCTTGTGATCTAACCTTGATCTCCTACCTTGATCTCTACCTCAGAGACCTGACAACTGCTTGTGATCTAACCTTGATCTCCTACCTTGATCGCTACTTCAGAGACCTGACAACTGCTTGTGATCTAACCTTGATCTCCTACCTTGATCGCTACTTCAGAGACCTGACAACTGCTTGTGATCTTACCTCGATCTCCTACCTTGATCCCTACTTCAGAGACCTGACAACTGCTTGTGATCTAACCTCGATCTCCTACCTTGATCGCTACTTCAGAGACCTGACAACTGCTTGTGATCTAACCTCGATCTCCTACCTTGATCGCTACTTCAGAGACCTGACAACTGCTTGTGATCTTACCTCGATCTCCTACCTTGATCGCTACTTCAGAGACCTGACAACTGCTTGTGATCTAACCTTGATCTCCTACCTTGATCGCTACTTCAGAGACCTGACAACTGCTTGTGATCTAACCTCGATCTCCTACCTTGATCGCTACTTCAGAAACCTGACAACTGACTGTGCTGTAACCTTGATCTCCTACCTTGATCGCTACTTCAGTGACCTGACAACCGCTTGTGATCTAACCTTGATCTCCTACCTTGATCGCTACTTCAGAGACCTGACAACTGCTTGTGATCTTACCTTGATCTCCTACCTTGATCGCTACTTCAGAGACCTGACAACTGCTTGTGATCTAACCTTGATCTCCTACCTTGATCTACACTTCAGAGACCTGACAACTGCTTGTGCTGTAACCTTGATCTCCTACCTTGATCACTACTTCAGAGAGCTGACAACTGCTTATGATCTAACCTTGATCTCCTACCTTGATCGCTACTTCAGAGACCTGACAACTGCTTGTGCTGTAACCATGATCTCCTACCTTGATTGCTACTTCAGAAACCTGACAACTGCTTGTGATCTAACCTTGATCTCCTACCTTGATCGCTACTTCAGAGACTTGACAACTGCTTGTGATCTAACCTCGATCTCCTACCTTGATCGCTACTTCAGAAACCTGACAACTGCTTGTGATCTAACCTTGATCTCCTACCTTGATCGCTACTTCAGAGACTTGACAACTGCTTGTGATCTAACCTCGATCTCCTACCTTGATCGCTACTTCAGAAACCTGACAACTGCTTGTGATCTAACCTTGATCTCCTACCTTGATCGCTACTTAAGAGACCTGACAACTGCTTGTGATCTAACCTCGATCTCCTACCTTGATCACTACTTCAGAAACCTGACAACTGCTTGTGATCTAACCTCGATCTCCTACCTTGATCGCTACTTCAGAGACCTGACAACTGCTTGTGATCTAACCTCGATCTCCTACCTTGATCGCTACTTCAGAGACCTGACAACTGCTTGTGATCTAACCTTGATCTCCTACCTTGATCACTACTTCAGAGACCTGACAACTGCTTGTGATCTAACCTTGATCTCCTACCTTGATCACTACTTCAGAGAGCTGACAACTGCTTGTGATCTAACCTTGATCTCCTACCTTGATCGCTACTTCAGAGACCTGACAACTGCTTGTGCTGTAACCATGATCTCCTACCTTGATTGCTACTTCAGAAACCTGACAACTGCTTGTGATCTAACCTTGATCTCCTGCCTTGATCGCTACTTCAGAGACTTGACAACTGCTTGTGATCTAACCTCGATCTCCTACCTTGATCGCTACTTCAGAAACCTGACAACTGCTTGTGATCTAACCTTGATCTCCTACCTTGATCGCTACTTCAGAGACTTGACAACTGCTTGTGATCTAACCTCGATCTCCTACCTTGATCGCTACTTCAGAAACCTGACAACTGCTTGTGATCTAACCTTGATCTCCTACCTTGATCGCTACTTAAGAGACCTGACAACTGCTTGTGATCTAACCTCGATCTCCTACCTTGATCACTACTTCAGAAACCTGACAACTGCTTGTGATCTAACCTCGATCTCCTACCTTGATCGCTACTTCAGAGACCTGACAACTGCTTGTGATCTAACCTCGATCTCCTACCTTGATCGCTACTTCAGAGACCTGACAACTGCTTGTGATCTAACCTCGATCTCCTACCTTGATCGCTACTTCAGAGACCTGACAACTGCTTGTGATCTAACCTTGATCTCCTACCTTGATCGCTACTTCAGAGACCTGACAACTGCTTGTGATCTAACCTCGATCTCCTACCTTAATCGCTACTTCAGAAACCTGACAACTGACTGTGCTGTAACCTTGATCTCCTACCTTGATCGCTACTTCAGTGACCTGACAACCGCTTGTGATCTAACCTTGATCTCCTACCTTGATCGCTACTTCAGAGACCTGACAACTGCTTGTGATCTTACCTTGATCTCCTACCTTGATCGCTACTTCAGAGACCTGACAACTGCTTGTGATCTAACCTTGATCTCCTACCTTGATCTACACTTCAGAGACCTGACAACTGCTTGTGCTGTAACCTTGATCTCCTACCTTGATCACTACTTCAGAGACCTGACAACTGCTTGTGATCTAACCTTGATCTCCTACCTTGATCACTACTTCAGAGACCTGACAACTGCTTGTGATCTAACCTTGATCTCCTACCTTGATCACTACTTCAGAGAACTGACAACTGCTTGTAGTCTAACCTTGATCTCCTACCTTGATCCGTACTTCAGAGACCTGACAACTGCTTGTGCTGTAACCTTGATCTCCTACCTTCATTGCTACTTCAGAAACCTGACAACTGCTTGTGATCTAACCTTGATCTCCTACCTTGATCGCTACTTCAGAGACTTGACAACTGCTTGTGATCTAACCTCGATCTCCTACCTTGATCGCTACTTCAGAAACCTGACAACTGCTTGTGATCTAACCTTGATCTCCTACCTTGATCGCTACTTCAGAGACTTGACAACTGCTTGTGATCTAACCTCGATCTCCTACCTTGATCGCTACTTCAGAAACCTGACAACTGCTTGTGATCTAACCTTGATCTCCTACCTTGATCGCTACTTAAGAGACCTGACAACTGCTTGTGATCTAACCTCGATCTCCTACCTTGATCACTACTTCAGAAACCTGACAACTGCTTGTGATCTAACCTTGATCTCCTACCTTGATCACTACCTCAGAGACCTGACAACTGCTTGTGATCTAACCTCGATCTCCTACCTTGATCGCTACTTCAGAAACCTGACAACTGCTTGTGATCTAACCTTGATCTCCTACCTTGATCGCTACTTCAGAGACCTGACAACTGCTTGTGATCTTACCTCGATCTCCTACCTTGATCCCTACTTCAGAGACCTGACAACTGTTTGTGCTCTAATCTAGATCTCCTACCTTGATCGCTACTTCAGAGACCTGACAACTGCTTCTGCTCTAACCTTGATCTCCTACCTTGATCACTACTTCAGAGACCTGACAACTGCTTGTGATCTAACCTTGATCTCCTACCTTGATCGCTACTTCAGAGACCTGACAACTGCTTGTGATCTAACCTTGATCTCCTACCTTGATCGCTACTTCAGAAACCTGACAACTGCTTGTGATCTAACCTTGATCTCCTACCTTGATCGCTACTTCAGAGACCTGACAACTGCTTGTGATCTAACCTTGATCTCCTACCTTGATCGCTACTTCAGAGACCTGACAACTGCTTGTGATCTAACCTTGATCTCCTACCTTGATCGCTACTTCAGAGACCTGACAACTGCTTGTGATCTAACCTTGATCTCCTACCTTGATCACTACTTCAGAGACCTGACAACTGCTTGTGATCTAACCTCGATCTCCTACCTTGATCGCTACTTCAGATACCTGACAACTGCTTGTGATCTAACCTTGATCTCCTACCTTGATCACTACTTCAGAGACCTGACAACTGCTTGTGATCTAACCTTGATCTCCTACCTTGATCGCTACTTCAGAGACCTGACAACTGCTTGTGATCTAACCTTGATCTACTACCTTGATCGCTACTTCAGAGACCTGACAACTGCTTGTGATCTAACCTTGATCTCCTACCTTGATCGCTACTTCAGAGACCTGACAACTGCTTGTGATCTAACCTTGATCTCCTACCTTGATCGCTACTTCAGAGACCTGACAACTGCTTGTGATCTAACCTTGATCTCCTACCTTGATCACTACTTCAGAGACCTGACAACTGCTTGTGATCTAACTATGATCTCCTACCTTGATCGTTACTTCAGAGACCTGACAACTGCTTGTGATCTAACCTTGATCTCCTACCTTGATCGCTACTTCAGAGACCTGACAACTGCTTGTGATCTAACCTTGATCTCCTACCTTGATCACTACTTCAGAGACCTGACAACTGCTTGTGATCTACCCTTGATCTCCTACCTTGATCACTACTTCAGAGACCTGACAACTGCTTGTGATCTAACCTCGATCTCCTACCTTGTTCGCTACTTCAGATACCTGACAACTGCTTGTGATCTAACCTTGATCTCCTACCTTGATCGCTACTTCAGAGACCCGACAACTGCTTATGATCTAACCTCGATCTCCTACCTTGATCGCTACTTCAGAGACCTGACAACTGCTTGTGATCTAACCTCGATCTCCTACCTTGATCGCTACTTCAGATACCTGACAACTGCTTGTGATCTAACCTTGATCTCCTACCTTGATCGCTACTTCAGAGACCTGACAACTGCTTCTGCTCTAACCTTGATCTCCTACCTTGATCACTACTTCAGATACCTGACAACTGCTTGTGATCTACCCTCGATCTCCTACCTTGATCACTACTTCAGAGACCTGACAACTGCTTGTGATCTAACCTTGATCTCCTACCTTGATCACTACTTCAGACACCTGACAACTGCTTGTGATCTAACCTTGATCTCCTACCTTGGTCGCTACTTCAGAGACCTGACAACTGCTTGTGATCTAACCTTGATCTCCTACCTTGATCGCTACTTCAGAGACCTGACAACTGCTTGTGATCTAACCTTGATCTCCTACCTTGATCACTACTTCAGAGACCTGACAACTGCTTGTGATCTAACCTTGATCTCCTACCTTGATCGCTACTTCAGAGACCTGACAACTGCTTGTGATCTAACCTTGATCTCCTACCTTGATCGCTACTTCAGAGACCTGACAACTGCTTGTGATCTAACCTTGATCTCCTACCTTGATCACTACTTCAGATACCTGACAACTGCTTGTGATCTACCCTCGATCTCCTACCTTGATCACTACTTCAGAGACCTGACAACTGCTTGTGATCTAACCTTGATCTCCTACCTTGATCACTACTTCAGACACCTGACAACTGCTTGTGATCTAACCTTGATCTCCTACCTTGGTCGCTACTTCAGAGACCTGACAACTGCTTGTGATCTAACCTTGATCTCCTACCTTGATCGCTACTTCAGAGACCTGACAACTGCTTGTGATCTAACCTTGATCTCCTACCTTGATCGCTACTTCAGAGACCTGACAACTGCTTGTGATCTAACCTTGATCTCCTACCTTGATCGCTACTTCAGAGACCTGACAACTGCTTGTGATCTAACCTTGATCTCCTACCTTGATCGCTACTTCAGAGACCTGACAACTGCTTGTGATCTAACCTTGATCTCCTACCTTGATCACTACTTCAGAGACCTGACAACTGCTTTTATCTAACTATGATCTCCTACCTTGATCGCTACTTCAGAGACCTGACAACTGCTTGTGATCTAACCTCGATCTCCTACCTTGATCGCTACTTCAGAGACCTGACAACTGCTTGTGATCTAACCTCGATCTCCTACCTTGATCGCTACTTCAGAGACCTGACAACTGCTTGTGATCTAACCTCGATCTCCTACCTTGATCGCTACTTCAGAGACCTGACAACTGCTTGTGATCTAACCTTGATCTCCTACCTTGATCGCTACTTCAGAGACCTGACAACTGCTTGTGATCTAACCTCGATCTCCTACCTTAATCGCTACTTCAGAAACCTGACAACTGACTGTGCTGTAACCTTGATCTCCTACCTTGATCGCTACTTCAGTGACCTGACAACCGCTTGTGATCTAACCTTGATCTCCTACCTTGATCGCTACTTCAGAGACCTGACAACTGCTTGTGATCTAACCTTGATCTCCTACCTTGATCACTACTTCAGACACCTGACAACTGCTTGTGATCTAACCTTGATCTCCTACCTTGGTCGCTACTTCAGAGACCTGACAACTGCTTGTGATCTAACCTTGATCTCCTACCTTGATCGCTACTTCAGAGACCTGACAACTGCTTGTGATCTAACCTTGATCTCCTACCTTGATCACTACTTCAGAGACCTGACAACTGCTTGTGATCTAACCTTGATCTCCTACCTTGATCGCTACTTCAGAGACCTGACAACTGCTTGTGATCTAACCTTGATCTCCTACCTTGATCGCTACTTCAGAGACCTGACAACTGCTTGTGATCTAACCTTGATCTCCTACCTTGATCACTACTTCAGATACCTGACAACTGCTTCTGCTCTAACCTTGATCTCCTACCTTGATCGCTACTTCAGAGACCTGACAACTGCTTTTGCTCTAACCTTGATCTCCTACCTTGATCACTACTTCAGAGACCTGACAACTGTTTGTGCTCTAATCTAGATCTCCTACCTTGATCGCTACTTCAGAGACCTGACAACTGCTTCTGCTCTAACCTTGATCTCCTACCTTGATCACTACTTCGGAGACCTGACAACTGCTTGTGATCTAACCTTGATCTCCTACCTTGATCGCTACTTCAGAGACCTGACAACTGCTTCTGCTCTAACCTTGATCTCCGACCTTGATCACTACTTCAGAGACCTGACAACTGCTTGTGATCTGACCTTGATCTCCTACCTTGATCGCTACTTCAGAGACCTGACAACTGCTTGTGATCTAACCTTGATCTCCTACCTTGATCGCTACTTCAGAGACCTGACAACTGCTTGTGATCTAACCTTGCTCTCCTACCTTGATCACTACTTCAGAGACCTGACAACTGCTTGTGATCTGACCTTGATCTCCTACCTTGGTCGCTACTTCAGAGACCTGACAACTGCTTCTGCTCTAACCTTGATCTCCTACCTTGATCGCTACTTCAGATACCTGACAACTGCTTGTGATCTAACCTTGATCTCCTACCTTGATCGCTACTTCAGAGACCTGACAACTGCTTCTGCTCTAACCTTGATCTCCTACCTTGATCGCTACTTCAGAGACCTGACAACTGCTTTTGCTCTAACCTTGATCTCCTACCTTGATCGCTACTTCAGAGACCTGACAACTGCTTCTGCTCTAACCTTGATCTCCTACCTTGATCGCTACTTCAGAGACCTGACAACTGCTTGTGATCTAACCTTGATCTCCTACCTTGATCGCTACTTCAGAGACCCGACAACTGCTTGTGATCTAACCTTGATCTCCTACATTGATCGCTACTTCAGAGACCTGACAACTGCTTTTGCTCTAACCTTGATCTCCTACCTTGATCGCTACTTCAGAGACCTGACAACTGCTTCTGCTCTAACCTTGATCTCCTACCTTGATCGCTACTTCAGAGACCTGACAACTGCTTGTGATCTACCCTTGATCTCCTACCTTGGTCGCTACTTCAGAGACCTGACAACTGCTTCTGCTCTAACCTTGATCTCCTACCTTGATCGCTACTTCAGAGACCTGACAACTGCTTGTGATCTAACCTTGATCTCCTACCTTCGTCGCTACTTCAGAAACCTGACAACTGCTTGTGATCTAACCTTGATCTCCTACCTTGGTCGCTACTTCAGAGACCTGACAACTGCTTCTGCTCTAACCTTGATCTCCTACCTTGATCGCTACTTCAGAGACCTGACAACTGCTTGTGATCTAACCTTGATCTCCTACCTTGGTCGCTACTTCAGAAACCTGACAACTGCTTGTGATCTAACCTTGATCTCCTACATTGATCGCTACTTCAGAGACCTGACAACTGCTTTTGCTCTAACCTTGATCTCCTACCTTGATCGCTACTTCAGAGACCTGACAACTGCTTCTGCTCTAACCTTGATCTCCTACCTTGATCGCTACTTCAGAGACCTGACAACTGCTTGTGATCTAACCTTGATCTCCTACCTTGATCGCTACTTCAGAGACCCGACAACTGCTTGTGATCTAACCTTGATCTCCTACCTTGATCGCTACTTCAGAGACCTGACAACTGCTTTTGCTCTAACCTTGATCTCCTACCTTGATCGCTACTTCAGAGACCTGACAACTGCTTCTGCTCTAACCTTGATCTCCTACCTTGATCGCTACTTCAGAGACCTGACAACTGCTTGTGATCTACCCTTGATCTCCTACCTTGGTCGCTACTTCAGAGACCTGACAACTGCTTCTGCTCTAACCTTGATCTCCTACCTTGATCGCTACTTCAGAGACCTGACAACTGCTTGTGATCTAACCTCGATCTCCTACCTTGATCGCTACTTCAGAGACCTGACAACTGCTTCTGCTCTAACCTTGATCTCCTACCTTGATCGCTACTTCAGATACCTGACAACTGCTTGTGATCTAACCTTGATCTCCTACCTTGATCGCTACTTCAGAGACCTGACAACTGCTTGTGATCTACCCTCGATCTCCTACCTTGATCGCTACTTCAGAGACCTGACAACTGCTTGTGATCTGACCTTGATCTCCTACCTTGGTCGCTACTTCAGAAACCTGACAACTGCTTGTGATCTAACCTCGATCTCCTACCTTGATCACTACTTCAGATACCTGACAACTGCTTGTGATCTAACCTTGATCTCCTACCTTGATCGCTACTTCAGATACCTGACAACTGCTTGTGATCTAACCTTGATCTCCTACCTTGATCGCTACTTCAGAGACCTGACAACTGCTTGTGATCTAACCTCGATCTCCTACCTTGATCACTACTTCAGATACCTGACAACTGCTTGTGATCTAACCTTGATCTCCTACCTTGATCGCTACTTCAGATACCTGACAACTGCTTGTGATCTAACCTTGATCTCCTACCTTGATCGCTACTTCAGAAACCTGACAACTGCTTGTGATCTAACCTTGATCTCCTACCTTGATCGCTACTTCAGAAACCTGACAACTGCTTGTGCTGTAACCTTGATCTCCTACCTTGGTCGCTACTTCAGAAACCTGACAACTGCTTGTGATCTAACCTTGATCTCCTACCTTGGTCGCTACTTCAGAAACCTGACAACTGCTTGTGCTGTAACCTTGATCTCCTACCTTGATCGCTACTTCAGAAACCTGACAACTGCTTGTGCTGTAACCTTGATCTCCTACCTTGGTCGCTACTTCAGAAACCTGACAACTGCTTGTGCTGTAACCTTGATCTCCTACCTTGGCCGCTACTTCAGAAACCTGACAACTGTTTGTGATCAAACCTTGATCTCCTACCTTGATCTACACTTCAGATACCCGACAACTGCTTGTGATCTAACCTTGATCTAATACCTTGATCGCTACTTCAGAGACCTGACAACTGCTTGTGATCTAACCTTGATCTCCTACCTTGATCTACACTTCAGATACCCGACAACTGCTTGTGATCTAACCTTGATCTCCTACCTTGATCGCTACTTCAGAGACCAGACAACTGCTTGTGCTGTAACCTTGATCTCCTACCTTGATCGCTACTTCAGATACCTGACAACTGCTTGTGATCTAACCTTGATCTCCTACCTTGAACGCTACTTCAGATACCTGACAACTGCTTGTGATCTAACCTTGATCTCCTACCTTGATCGCTACTTCAGAAACCTGACAACTGCTTGTGATCTAACCTTGATCTCCTACCTTGATCGCTACTTCAGAAACCTGACAACTGCTTGTGCTGTAACCTTGATCTCCTACCTTGGTCGCTACCTCAGAAACCTGACAACTGCTTGTGCTGTAACCTTGATCTCCTACCTTGGTCGCTACTTCAGAAACCTGACAACTGCTTGTGCTGTAACCTTGATCTCCTACCTTGATCGCTACTTCAGAAACCTGACAACTGCTTGTGATCTAACCTTGATCTCCTACCTTGATCGCTACTTCAGAGACCTGACAACTGCTTGTGCTGTAACCTTGATCTCCTACCTTGTTCGCTACCTCAGAAACCTGACAACTGCTTGTGCTGTAACCTTGATCTCTTACCTTGATCTACACTTCAGATACCCGACAACTGCTTGTGATCTAACCTTGATCTCCTACCTTGGTCGCTACTTCAGAAACCTGACAACTGCTTGTGCTGTAACCTTGATCTCCTACCTTGATCTACACTTCAGATACCTGACAACTGCTTGTGATCTAACCTTGATCTCCTACCTTGATCGCTTCTTCAGAGACCTGACAACTGCTTCTGCTATAACCTTGATCTCCTACCTTGATCACTACTTCAGATACCTGACAACTGCTTGTGATCTAACCTTGATCTCCTACCTTGATCGCTACTTCAGAGACCTGACAACTGCTTGTGATCTAACCTTGATCTCCTACCTTGATCGCTACTTCAGAGACCTGACAACTGCTTGTGATCTAACCTTGATCTCCTACCTTGATCGCTACTTCAGAGACCTGACAACTGCTTGTGATCTAACCTTAATCTCCTACCTTGATCGCTACTTCAGAAACCTGACAACTGCTTGTGCCGTAACCTTGATCTCCTACCTTGATCGCTACTTCAGAGACCCGACAACTGCATGTGCTCTAACCTCGATCTCCTACCTTGATCTACACTTCAGAGACCTGACAACTGCTTGTGATCTAACCTCGATCTCCCCTATCAAGATCTTACAACTCTAATATCTATTAAACATTTACTAAGGCAATAAAATCGGCAACCATTTCAATGTAATGATCTGCTTTTGCCAATCAATCATTGCACGAGTTTCATATTTCGTTCTTTGCGACCTAATGAAACAATTGACTGTGATGTCAGTGAATCGAACTACAGGCGTTTGCGCCATATTTTATCTATTTTTAATGATTATATGAGACTCGATATATACGAAAACAATTCTAGCTTCGGTTATACAACATTATTAACGTTTGGTACAAGACACATGCACACCTATAATGTAATAGTTTCTGGTCTACTACTCACCTTGCCACTTTGGGTTCAGTGGAACCAGTGTATGAAATATTTTTAAATTGTAACAAGCCAACAGGGCTTGTTTACTCTTACAAGCCCTCATCAAGCTAAGCAACCCCTCAACATTTTAAAGTGAAAAAAACAACATATTACTTAATTCATACAAATTTACTACTACGAAATTAGTCGGACTTCCTGGCAATTCTACAACTTACCAGTCATTAGATTTGTATAATGCCATTGCAAATGCTTTAGATATGGGTAAAGTAGTAAGAGCAGTGTTTTGTGACAGAGGTGGGGTGGGTAAGCCCGCAACGCCATGTGGCTATGCATTGCGGTGAAACCTGCGAGCATCGGCTGGAACTAACGAACCATGCGTGGTACTGCGGCGTGCCCCCAGTGTGCCCACTTTTGGAAAATTAGGAATTAAGGTCAATTTAATAATTAAGTGGACTAGTGTATGAAGCGGATTAGGATTAGTTAGCAGTGGGCACTGGGAAGGAAAAGAAATACAGATTCTACTATTACTGTATATATGTTTTCTTTATCCTTTTTATTTTATTTAGATGTATATATATATATTATATATATCATATAGTAACAAGACACAAACATGTGTAAAAACATCGTATAACACCTTATGTCATGTCATGTTTGTACATTTATTGACTTAAGCAAACGTTTCCAGTAATTTTGAAATCTCATGAATTTGAACAAATGTCATATGTGTAAGCATGCAAAAACATAACATTCTTATTTTCAGTTTTTGAATGACCATGTATGTAGATTGTGTTAATTGTGGATTTACATATTCAGTTATTGGTATTTAGATTTGGTTATTATCATAAAGTATGTTACATGTTATAATGTATAAATCCTGTCAACGTTCCGGGGAGAAATATTTATATGGTGACCATTTACACAGGGGCAACCATGTTTATCGATTCCCCTTTCCATGTACCATCTGGGAAAAAATACCGTTTAAATGATTGGCGATGTACTGAATGTCTACCTGAAGGTTTGCCACGGCGGGATGACTTCTGTGTGTGTCCTGATAAAGACAAGTGCTCGGTAATCCCTCTATTGTTCCTCGCCTTGGTGAACCTTGTTTTTATTAGAAAAGTGGGCACTATGGGTGGTAACCGGTACTGCGCTGGAATTCAGTGTAGCATTGCACCCAAACATTACTGCGTGTAGAACAGTTCTCTACTGCAGACAAAGTTGCCGTGCCCCTGGCGGGATTCGAAGCCCGAACGCGCTAACCACTGCGCTATCCCGCCCCCAGACAGAAGTAAGGCTTATGATTGAAAGTATGGCATAGAGGACTTTTGAACAAACTACAATCCTTTCTTTTTAAATTAATAGATTGGCTTCGTAGTTAGCTATCTGATAGTCTGACAGAGTTCAGAAGGTAGTCATAAACAGATATAACTCCGACTTGAAACCAAGTGAATGTTGCCCGGTGTCCCATAAGGATCAGTTTTAGGACCTTTGTTAGTTTTAATATATCAATGACCATGTCGATAACTTTGATTGTAACATACGTCTTTTTGATGATGAAACTTCATTGTATCTAATAGTTGAAGATCCGGTTTTATCAGCAAACAGTCTAAACGAAGATTTTAAAAAATCGTTGTAGGCAAATAAATGACAGGTAAAGTTTAACCTTTAAAAAACCGGAAACTATCCAATTTAGTAAAAAAGCGGGTCGCCAGTCCCAAACCTCAATTGTATATGCAAAGGACTCCTACAACCGAAGTTGAAGAACATACTAGACATTTAGGTTTTTTATATTTCAAATGGATGCCGACTGGTCTGCTCACGTTAACAGTGTGGTAGATAGCGTTACTCCCATGATAAATTGCTTAATAAGTTAGAAATATCGATTATTACGCATACTATTACATAAAACGCTTCACATTATGGATCTGTCCTTCATTTTACCGCTATTTGACTATTGTAGTCATGTTTGGAATAATTGTACTCAGGCTCAAAATGCAAATCTGGAAAAAGTACAATTAGATACATTAAGAACAAACTGCGGGGCAACAAGAGGCACAAGTCATAATAAACTGAAACAAATTTCATACCCTTTGTTGAAAGAGTACATGACAAAAAATAACTCTTTTTCATAAAATGTTAAACGGCAAAGCACCAAATTATTTCATATGTAACCTCGTCCCTGACCGAGTTTCGGCAACCAATTCGTACGAAACTCATCAAATTTACAAAACAATCATGTTAAAACATCTGCTTATTCAAAATTTGTACAGTAAACCTTTGGAATGCATTACCAAACGACATCAAAATGATACAATCTCAAAAATTATTATCGAAAAATAAGTCCCCAGTATGGATACTTATTTGAAGTTGATCTAAATTGTAGAAGCCGTTTTTGTCAAATTACTCATTGTAGTCTCCATTTAGGCTGCAGTGATTTAAACTATCATATATTTGAAAGACATATCTCAAACGATCTGTCCTGTTCGTGCGGGTCAAATCGTGAAGACACATCATGTTATCTACTTGCGTGTTCAAACTACTCCTTTTTGAAAATGATGCATTATACTACACGAATGGTTATAGTCTGAAAACAATTTTGTATTGAAATCGTGAATTACCTTAAGCTTCTCGTAGATTTGATAACAATTAAAATTGAACAAATGTCAGCTTTAGATACATTGGTACGTAAAATATATTTATTGTTGTGATTGCTACATTAGCCTTCTGGTTTGTCATGAGAATGCTTTGATTTTTGGAATTTTGGAGCGGCATTTACATAGGCTCTCAGCTTGTTTGCCAATCAACTTCAATGACGAATAAAATATGTTTAAACCAACAAGCGCATCAAGTTTCAATTTTTTACAACCCTGGTCAAACGGACCTTCTTGTAATTATAATAGAATGCTGCATTGCAAACTTGCTACGTTTTCAGCTTCAGTTATTTCAAAATACAAAATGGAATTCAGATTACTACCGTTGGTATTCAATAGTTACAGAGCGATAACGCAGTTCTACTGAGAAGCTAGTGTGACAAAATCTATTCTTAGAACAAGGAAGTAAATGTTCCAACTCCCGACCGCTAAACAGAATGATTCCATGGTTAAAGTTTCAAAACTTATATTGTAAATTTTTAATTTATGTTTTGTGTAACACATAGACTCTAAATAAAGGAGCCTCTTTTTACTTAAAATTCCATACAAAATGAACATATCCTCAAATGTCTTTTTATGGAATATCGTCTACCTGTATTTACAGATTGGTATAATAAGCCCAATATCGAAAGTTAACAAATGTACGTCTGTTATTTCTTGACGCCAATACAGATAGATATAGTTCTGGTTGAATTAACGTATTGTATGATCGATACAATTGATATCTTGTATTGTTGTCTAGAGTGGGATGCCATTCTTGATAATACATATTAACAGATTGTTCTCTAAATTGCTAAGAAATAATTTAACATTACCAACGGTTTGATTAAGCCACACAAAGCCAAAAACCATGAGAAAATAAAAGATTTCTAATATGAGACACCCATGTTGTCTTACCCATTTCATCTAAGTGTACAAGCATGTTATAAGCTAGATTTGGTGATCTTTTCTCATGCATTCTTCGGATCCTTAATCAAAATCTTAAACATTTTATTTGTGACTTTATATATACTGGATACCTACCACATTCTCTATAAACTTGGTGTTGCTTATGCTAAATTTAAAAATCTTTTACACCCTCGGAAATGTAATTTCTCTAAACTGTGTATCTCCATTCTATATAATACAATTTTTATAAAACTCATGAATGATTTGGAATAAAACTCGCTGTACGTCGCTCGTTTAATACGAATCATTAACTCGTTTAATGAAAATGGTATCAAAGGGGCAGTAGCACGTTTTTTGCAAAATTTATTTTTTCAAATTTCTTATTTATAATGATAGTTTGTGCCATTTAAATTTATTTTAGAGGGTATAACATCCTATTACACAAATAAATTATCAGTAGTAGTAATAACGGTGTTGCGTATAAAGCAAAACTTGTAAGGTGGTCATTTTATTGTGAACACATTTTATTATATCGAATGTTTCTTAGCCATGTACACTCATTTATAACTTGGTTTTACGAAAAGTAAAGGGTATTTTACGATTGGTGAAATTATTTTTCAAATACATTTCATCGACTTATTTGAGCGAAAAACGTGCTATTGCCCCTTTAAATGAAAGGTTGTTTAGTATCCTCTATGTATTACTCGCCCGTGTAAAATACTGCAGTATAATATTTATACGGCAATAAATTAATAGCAATTGCTTTGCGTGGACCTGATTCGCTGAACACTGTCATTGAGATTCAGTTCATACCTGTATAAACTTAACGTCGTGACGTCACATACATTGTGGATTTTCATTAGCTGGTGAACGCGTTGTGGGCGGGGCTAATATCCAATGACGTTTTGATTTGACATCTGGTGTCTCCATACGCATAAATAGTACTGCTCTCATTGTTGCAAAGTTGTTTATTTGGAGCAATGAAACCAATTCAAAACATCAGGTACGAGTATATTTATTTATAAGAATTGACTTCAAAATATATCAGGTTCATGGAGGTATGCGGATTAACACAGTTTGCAAAGCGATTTTTAAGTTTATACCTCCATTTTGAAATCAATTCTTAAATATTGAACTAGAGTAATACCGCCGCGCTTATGACGTCACAATAATTTGATGTTACGACGTAACAATGTGAGTAACGTCGTCACAAAGGTATCGGACTTGCGGGAATCATAGTTTCAGAGCCATGTCGGCTATTTCGCTGGATTACAGGTGAATGATTTGGTATCAAACTCGCTTTAACTACTTTTATACAAAATCATTAACTCGTTTAATGGAAATGGTATTAAATAAAAGGTCGTTTAGTATCCTCTATGTAGTATCTGCCACGGGCGAGTAATAAACCGATGTAATACTCACCTTGTCAGCTTGGGTTCAGTCGTGAGAGCGAACAATACAAGTTACTGGTGCCACCACTATTAATCAAGTTATCAAAATCGACTTTCCTGTCGTTGTCTACTCTTAACCGCCATATAACCACACCTTACTAACTGAACCATGACTACAACAGCTAACACGTGTCTCTCTGTGAAATGACAACCTCACGTTGATGTTAATCATTCTAAAACTCTATATACCTTTTGTTATGGCAATAAATTAGAGAAAGATACGACAAGTAGAGTCAATAGTGAGTGTAATGAATGATCTTCTTTGTGGCTGGACGACAACAGACCAAATTTAATTAACTTGATAACCTTAAGTGTATGAATCAATAAACACCTGCTCTATAGCATGTATTCATCTGTCGCCTTTTTAATTTGATTCATGAGATAAACATATAAATTATAAACAAAACATTTCTTAATCCATATGCATTTTTTGAAAGGACCTACCATCTTTATTTTAATTATAGACAACATTGATACACACAAGGTATAGACACAATTAAGCACAAACAAGGAATAGACAATTAAGTACACACAAGGAATAGACACAATTAAGCACGAACAAGAAATAGACACCATTAAGTACACACAAGGTACATACACAATTAAGCACAAACAAGAAATAGACATAATTAAGTACACACAAAGAATAGACACAATTAAGCACAAATAAGGACTAGACACCATTAAGTACACATAAGGAATAGACACAATTAAGCACAAGCAATGAATAGACACAATTAAGCACAAACAAGAAATAGACACCATTAAGTACACACAGGGAATAGACACAATTAAGCACAAATAAGGACTAGACACCATTAAGTACACATAAGGAATAGATACAATTAAGCACAAACAAAGAAATGACACCATTAAGTACACACAAGGTACAGACACAATTAAGAACAAACAAGGAATAGACACAATAAGTACACACAAGGTACAGACACAATTAAGAACAAACAAGGAATAGACACGATTATGTACACACAAGGTACAGACACAATTAAGCACAAACAAGGAATAGACACCATTAAGTACAGACAAGGAATAGACACAATTAAGCACCAACAAGAAACAAACTTAAAAATAATGGAGCCGAGGCCCCGGACGGGCCGAGGCCAATTATTTTTAAGGAATGGAGAGTTACGAGGATATTACCCTACTTAAATTACACTCAAAGTATTGCTCTTTTATTATCAACAATTCAACATTGCTTTAGAAAGTTAAAGAAATTAAACTTCTACTTGAAATATATGATATATAGGATGACGTCACAAGTGTAATTTAACAATCCGGAACGCTTGGAAAATCAGCCCAGTAACAAGCATTGCCAAAAACATGAGACCCTACCCAATTAAAAAGCAATTATCACCACTTGAAATAACCATAATTATTTATCTTACATGATATTATAACCATAATTATTTATCTGACATGATATTCGGAAAAGAGTAATGAATAAGGCTTTCAATAATATAAGATTCAATAAATTAAACTGCTCCCAGACCTATATGATATTTGAACTAATTTAATGGTTCAAAGACCTGCTTTACAATGTTTGAATATCAATTTCTATGTCAGAGAAAATGATATCCGCATAAAGTCATGTTATCATGTTTACACAAAATTGCAATTTTACAACTAAGAATGATGAACTAAACTTTGCTTGAGAGCAAAACATGTGTTTATCCAAAACGAAATTTCCCATTACAATCCGTTGTACTGCCCATTACAATCCGGAATCCCAGTAGCAATCATGTTCCCAACGGTGCGTATTACCAGGTGTGAATATGTATTACAGAGTGTGAATATGTATTACAGGGTGTGAATATGAAATGGTCAGATTATAGGAATTATCGAATCATGATCTTTTCTCTGTTGGAAGCAAATTTAACATGTACACATTAATTTTGAAATTATACTAAAACCATAACACAAAATATCGTTTTCTATTAGTGAAGTTTTTGGCTGAGAGTAAAGTCAACTTATTAACACATTCACATTCACATTCAAACAATGATTTGAACATAAGTTTTCTTATTTAACCTGAACATTCCTTCAGTGAATAGCTATTTCAAATACAAGGTATTGAAGAAAATACGCATTAGCCTTGTTGGAAAAAATGGAATCACATCATTTAAAAAAATCCTATTTTTCTGGGTTCACTTTCCTTTTCTTTCAATTGAAAAGCATGAATCTTGATATCCAGGGAAAATTAACTTGATTAACATGTTGAATAATGAATAAGAATCATTTTGTTAAAGGTTTCTCTGACTAGATATAGTTAAAAACTTCAATTCAAGATATTGTCACTATTGTTATGCTGCACTAAAATATGCAAACATAAAACTGAGTTATTGTGCAAGCATCATAAGAAATATGACGTTGTGAGTCTCACGGGATTTGATTAGAAAGAGCGACATTAAAGGTACATCCATTGTGTTGTTGGGAGTCACATATTGCAAATGTTATAAATGGTGTTACT
Organism: Gibbula magus; assembly: GCA_936450465.1. NCBI lineage: Eukaryota > Metazoa > Mollusca > Gastropoda > Trochida > Trochidae > Gibbula > Gibbula magus. The sequence goes on along the minus strand of OW388295.1, from coordinate 22,322,866 downwards.
TTATCGAGAAGTACCGACTGTTACCGAAAACTACCATTTTGATGATAGTAGACTTAGCATATTGACGATATGAAGGTAAAAGTAGTGATTTCTAATCGAAAACCGGACAATGCACAGCGTAAGGCGCGCGTCAATGGGTCAAACGTAATTTTGGAATCTTATTTATAACAGACAAAAATACAAATTTGAGTTGATAATGTTTAATAGGTCACATAACTACTGTGTATGTAAATGGGACGTGCAGTTTCGGTTTCTGCCCAATCATAATGATGTTGCTCAATTTTAATTGGAAACTAGTAATTATGATATATTTGGCGATTGGGGATAAATATGCAAGCTGAGTGAATTTATTTGTATTGCAGACAACACATGTGGTGAGTTGGAACGTATTAAAGCCAAATAAAATTCTATGAAACACAATGGATGTATCTTTAAAGTGCCATAAACGCTGACAGCGGAGCTTTTAAATTAAAATCTTTCTTATACTTCAATATTCAGTCATTTATTCAATTTGAGGCAAAACAGAATTAATTTGTTGGTTTACAGATTTTCTTGGGCAACATTTATAAAGGCAGGGGGCTAAAAAGTGTAGATGGAATGTGTTCAGGCAAGCAAAACAGGCGCAGAATTGATTAAGAATATAATAATGTTTCACTTTTTAGCTCATCAGGCCTGAAAGGCCCGATGGGCTTATGGCATGGCATGGCATGGCGTCCGCCCGTAAACCTTTCGCGTTTTCGACTTCTTCTCCAGAACCAATAACTACAGAGAGCTGAAATTTTATGCGCAGACTCCTTGGCCTATGAGGATTCTAAATTGTAGATTTCGTGACCCCGTGACCCCAAATAGGGTCCCAGGGGTCACAACCTGAAAAACATATTTTCATCTTCTTCTCCAGCTCCAAAAGGTATTGAGAGCTGAAAGGTTGTGTGCAGACGCTTTGACCAATGGGGATTCTAAATTTCGTAGATTTCGTGACTCTGTAACCACAAATGTTGGTCACAGGGGTCATGACCTAAAAACCTATTTTGTTGAACTCGTCAGTTTGAGAGGCAAATGTGTAGGTCATATGTGATTTTGAATACAGACACGGTCTGAAGTGGACGGGACGTGTGGACGTCTTGTTGCCTACCATGACGGTGAACCTCGAGAGGAGGCTCTCTTAAACAACAAACACTAAAGGCGCCGTAGCACGTTTTTTGCATATTTTGTTTTCTCAAATTTTCCATTTGTTATTAAAGTTTACACAATACATAATGTTATAGAGGGTAAAACATCCCAATACACGGCCCGATAAGCCGTATCCATTGACAACGGTTATCCGCATTGAAATGAAATGGTGCGACGGTAAAAGCGACAGAGGTGTGGAACTCCTCAGTGTGAAAGGTAGATTTGTAGATCTCTGAGAGTTCCAACAGCAAGATGGTTGACCATTCCATTATTACACCATACGAGGGACGTTCAATAAAAAATTTCCCTGATAGACTTCTACCTTACTGAAAGAAACGAAACTTGTTACAGTTATTAGTCTTTCTCTACATAGGCACCACACAGTGTGACACATTTCTCCCATCGCTTGATGCAGCCTTCTGGGCCTTTCTTGTAACAGGCATCTTATCTTGTCAAAACTTGCCAGGACTAGACCTCATAAATGAGTGCCTTTCAAAACTGACTTCATGTTTGGGAAGAGGAAATAAAAATAGAGCCATGGGCTCTGTGGCTCATCAGAGTTTATTTTGTTTGATGATGAAGACAGAAATATGTTGTCTCAATATAATGCACAATCCCTAACCCTGACAAATCTTAGTCTTGAAATTGAGAGAGAGCACTCAGCAAGGTCAACACACAGGAGATTATGAAATATTCTGACCCCTTGGCTCTGGTTACAAGCCAGTTGTGTTTTTTGTGTTTTACCGCCAAATTATGTAATAGACTCTTGCTTGCATTAAACACTGGCAGCACTGATCTAACTGTATACGTCTTAAAGAAAACAGGCAATGTGATGAATCTCATGGTACATAGTACAATTTAGAATCACCTTGGCTAAACAATCTCTGCACAATTTTATCGGTTCGAAGCCTCATCCAAACATCTAAACATTCTGAACACAATATTCCTTCTAGTTTGTTCTGGATGAAAACAGGATTTTAGGTTATGGCCTGTGAGGCCCTTATTTGGGGCCACAGCGTCACCAAATCTACAATTTAGAATCTCCATTGGCTAAAGACTCATTACACAACATGACAACCTTCTAGGACTTTTCGTTCTGGAGAAGAAGATGAAAATAATCTTATCTTATTATTTCATCACCATTCATATGCAGTTCACATATCTCATGTAAAATAAAAGAATTCTTAACTCCTCTTCAATTTAGTCCTCTATGACTTGTCACAATTTTCAGTTCATAGGCTATTCAATAGTTCTCATTTCACGTTGATTACATCAATTTGACAAACATGTCCACAATGTAGATTGTTATCTCAAGTCGACATATATTTCAAATAATTGTGATTGAAGTGTCATAAAATATCAGTTCAAAATTCATTTTCAAAGGTTTTTTAGGCTGTGGCCCATATTTGGGGTCACAGGGTCACCAAATTTACAATTTAGAATCCCCATTGGCTAAAGAGTTTGCATACAATATTACAGCCTTCTAGATCTTTTTGTTCCGGAGAAAAAGATGAAAATAATCTTATCTTATCATTTCATCACCAGTCATATGCAGTTCACATATCTCATGTAAAATAAGAGAATTCTTAACTCCTCTTCAATTTATTCCTTTGTGGCTTGTCACAATATTCAGTTCATAGGCTATTCAATAGTTCTCATTTCACATTGAGTACATCAATTTGAGAAACATGTCCACAATGCAGATTGTAATCTTAAGTCGACATATATTTCACATTCCTACTGAATAAGATTAACTGCACAGTTACTTTTTTTCTCAATTATACATTTATCAAACCCAAGTTAGGACTCACATATCTAAAAGATGAGATGACTCTCCCTCAGGTATTTTATTAGGGATAAATTGAAGACTGATTGAAGTGCACATAAAATATCAGTTCAAAATTCAATTTCAAAGGTTTTTTTAGGCTGTGGCCCATATTTGGAGTCACAGGGTCACCAAATTTACAAGGTAGAATCCCAATTGGCTAAAGAGTTTGCACACAATATTACAGCCTTCTAGGTCTTTTTGTTCCGGAGAAACAGATTAAAATAGGATTTTAGGTAATGGCCTGTGAGGCCCTTAATTGGGGCCACAGGGTCACCAAATCTACAATTTAGAATCTCCATTGGCTAAAGATTCTTTACACAACATTTCAGCTACCTAGACCCAGTGGTTCTGGAGAAGAAGTCGAAAAAGCGAAAAGTTTACGGACAGACGGACGGATGGACGGACGCCATCCGATGCCATAAGCCCATCGGGCCTTTCAGTCCTGATGAGCTAACAATCAGATGGTGCAAGGCCAGGAGAATGCGGTGGGTGAGGAAGTATTTCATAGAGGCAGGTCTGCGCTTTCGTCTGAACAGGCGGATACATTTAGTGAGCATACCGCGTCTCTCGGTTTTGATAGCTTTCCACAATTTTTGCAGCAAACTAGCGTAGTATGCGCCAGTAATTATGGTACCCTTTTCCAAAAAATCCATCATGTTTACACCATGCTGATCCCAAAATACGGTGAGCATAACCTTGCCTGCCGAGGGCTGGACCCGTGCCTTTTTAGGGTGTGGTGACTGAAGATGCTTACACTGCTTTGACTGGATATTACTTTCGGGGTCATAGTGATGGACCCATGTTTCATCCTGTGTGATTAGTCTGTCGAAAAAGTTATCCTGGTTTTCTTGACACACTGCTTAACGAGCTTTTGAGCAGTCGAGTCGTTCCTGTTTTGAGCAGTCGGGGTATCCACCGAGCTGACAAATTCCGCATGTGCAAATGATCATGAATGATTTTCTCCACAGACCCAACTTATATTGACATATTGGGCAAGTTGACGGACAGTAATTCGGTAATCTTCCAAAATTGCAGCTTCCACTTGCCTGATAGTCATCAACAATGGCTGACTGGGCTCGACCTGGAATTGAAGCTGTTTCCACGGAGGTCCGGCCACATTTGAACTGACGATGCCAGTGTTTGACAGCATCATACGATACGATGGGCATCAAGTTTATTTCGTCTCATCAAAAGTCTCCTTTGGTGTAGGACCCTTCAAAAATAAAAACCTGATAAGCGCTCTGCATTCAACAGCCTCCATTTTTACACCTTACTCTACTCTAAAACCTGTGCGGACAGGAAGAATGAATATTTTAAAAGTCTGAGACACCACTTGACCTATGGAGACATGCTACATATCACATGTGAAATTTCTACTTCTTCCACTTAAGGGAAGTTGGTAAGGGGAAATCTTTATTGAACGGCCCTCGTATTTAAAACTTTAATGTGAACGCATTCAAATGGCAATTCAATGGGAAAAGAACTTGCATGGCTTTTAACCCTCTTAATGCTTCATTAAAATAACTTTGAATATCTGTCAGGGAAATGCACAGCGTTTCGTGTATGCACATATGTGTACAAATTGGCAGCGAGGAAGTTAACCGAAACATGTACATTCGTTTTAGAACTCTTTTGATTGATTCAGGAGCTTCAAAGATCCATCTCAGTTCTAGGTTCTCTCTGAGTTGGGCGATTATTTTGTAGAGTAAGTAGCCCTTTGAGTGGTCAGGGAGATTGAAATAGAGGGCTATGGGTCTGTCCCTCTTGTGTGTAATGTCTGCAAAGTATTAAACAAGAGTCATCAGAAGATGACATATCCCACCGGTTCCACAAAATTTGTAAAACACATCTTTTACAGATACTTGTGTATCTACTACCGTACTTCAGTTAGTGGGTATTACAGAGTTTCAGGAATGTTAAGGGTTTTAGACTTCTGCTCCAGAAGCAGTCAAAATCAACAACAACTAACATCCCTCTCATGTTTCTATGGAAACAGAAAAAAAAAAAAAAATCAGAAAAAATCTGATAATATCAAAAGGCACCACTTCAGTCAGTGGGTAATACACGTGCAAAGTTTCAGGAAGATATGATGAACGGTTATGGAGCTGTGTTCCCGAAACGAACCTGTCTCTGAACAAAGTCCAACTTCAACATGTTTCTATGGAAACGAAAAAAAAAAAAAATTTCAGAAATCTGAAAATATCAAAAGGCACCACTTCAGTTAGTGGGTAATACACATGCAAAGTTTCAGGAAGATATGATGAACGGTTTTGTAGCCGTGCTCCGGAAACGAACCTGTCTCTGAACAAAGTCCAAATTCAACAAGTTTCTATGGAAACGAAAAAAAATAAAAATTCAGAAATCTGAAAATATCAAAAGGCACCACTTCAGTTAGTGGGTAATACACATGCAAAGTTTCAGGAAGATATGATGAACGGTTATGGAGCTGTGTTCCCGAAACGAACCTGTCTCTGAACAAAGTCCAACTTCAACATGTTTCTATGGAAACGAAAAAAAAAAAAAAAATTCAGAAATCTGAAAATATCAAAAGGCACCACTTCAGTTAGTGGGTAATACACATGCAAAGTTTCAGGAAGATATGATGAAGGGTTTTGTAGCCGTGCTCCGGAAACGAACCTGTCTCTGAACAAAGTCCAAATTCAACAAGTTTCTATGGAAACGAAAAAAAATAAAAATTCAGAAATCTGAAAATATCAAAAGGCACCACTTCAGTTAGTGGGTAATACACATGCAAAGTTTCAGGAAGATATGATGAACGGTTATGGAGCTGTGTTCCCGAAACGAACCTGTCTCTGAACAAAGTCCAACTTCAACATGTTTCTATGGAAACGAAAAAAAATAAAATTTTCAGAAATCTGAAAATATCAAAAGGCACCACTTCAGTTAGTGGGTAATACACATGCAAAGTTTCAGGAAGATATGATGAACGGTTATGGAGCTGTGTTCCCGAAACGAACCTGTCTCTGAACAAAGTCCAACTTCAACATGTTTCTATGGAAACGAAAAAAAATAAAATTTTCAGAAATCTGAAAATATCAAAAGGCACCACTTCAGTTGGTGGGTAATACACATGCAAAGTTTCAGGAAGATATGATGATCGGTTTTGGAGCTGTGCTCCGGAAACCAACCTGTCTCTGAACAAAGTCCAACTTCAACATGTTTCTATGGAAACGAAAAAAAGTAAAATTTTCAGAAATCTGAAAATATCAAAAGGCACCACTTCAGTTGGTGGGTAATACACATGCAAAGTTTCAGAAAGATATCATGAATGGTTTTCGAGTTCTGCTCCGGAAACGAAATGATTACGGACGGACAGACGGACGGACGGACGGGGCGATGACTATATCCCACGGTATTACATACTGGTGGGATAAAAAGACGAGTGTTGAATTCCCTTTTGGTTTCACTACATATTGCTTCTTCCATTTTCTGCAACTGAGTAGGTAAACTTCATTGCAGTATTTGAAACTCTATTTCCGACATGAATATCTACAGCCTGTAACTGAACTGTAGAAGTAGCTGTCTTTATAGATATTGATGCAGAGTTTGCATTGGTCCTTGTCCCAGGGTAGGTCAATAAAAGCGACTACTTTTCCACTGGTTTGTGGTTGTTTTGGAGGATAGGTAATGTTGGCCTTGACCAGCATATCCCTAAGAGTTTTGTTCCTCCTTAGCCACTTATCGGCCCCGAAAACCGGAGTTTCGGGGCTGTTAAGTGGCTAGTTCCTCCTATAACGGCAATGTGAAATGATGGGAAGCTTTCTTTGCAGAATTCGGAACCTTGGAGCAGTTGCCATCTATTCCTGGTGATGTTGTTGAGCTCCATGTTCATGGGGTTGTAATTGCACACAAGTAGAGGTCGTGGTTTTTGTGGTTGTACAGGTTGTTTGGGAGATAGGAGTTCCTTCCTGTCTTTCAAATCCAACTTTGTTTTGTTCTGCTGTACTATCTTTTTGGGGTATACCCTTTTGAGATAGGAATCAGCTCATTGAGTCTTAAGGGAAAAAGAAAACCAGCAACATTTTAACATATCTGTTAAGTTTATTTCATGGCACATCTTTCTACTTTCGGAGTAATCAATATAATCAAATATTAATCAAATCAAAATAAGTACTTGGCCAAATAAGGTAGAAATATGGTCAATAGAGGAGGCAGGATACTGTCAAAAGAAAATATATTATTATTGTTAAAGGGACTGTAGCACGTTTTTTTTTAAAATTTATTTTTCCAAATTTTCCATTTTTAATGATAGTTTGTCATTTATATTTACTTTAGAGCGTAAAACATCTTATTACACAAACCAATTATCTAGAGTGGTAATAATGATGCTGCGTATAAAGCAAAAACTGCATGGCGGGCATTTTATTATTTCAAATAACAAAAACGATTCCCATGGTTTTACAAAACCATGTACACTCATTTTTTAACTATATTTTCCTTAGAGAGAAGGGTTTTATTTGCTATTGGTGACATTATTTTTCAAATACATTTCATCGATTGATTTGAGCGAAAAAACGTGCTACTGCCCCTTTAAAGCAGGAGAGAACTAGTTTGTTTTGGTTTTTAAAAAAAATATACCATAACATTTCTATTAATATTCCTTTAATTGTGCATTATGGTGGATTGATGATATCAATCAAACTCTGACTTTACCCAAATATTTCAAAAGCATAAAATTATTACAGTAGGGTAGTGCTTAATAAATACATATATAACACGCCGATGAAGTATCAGTAATTATTTACCCTCTGGAGATATATTATCAGCCTCATATTAAAAAAAAAAGTCCTGCTGTAAGAAATTTTAAAATATAAAAAAACCTTTCTTTAAAGATATTTCAGAACTCAAAACTGAACTTTTTCAATTCATGCATTACATGAAAATCCAAAGCTCGAAAAGAAAAAGAACACCTTGATAACCAAATGATAATGTTCAAAGACTTATTGCGGCCATTACTACAAATATATAAGGTAAACTTGGCTCCTTCATAGAAAGAATTCCATAACCCTTGAAATGCAGACAAGATATTCTACAATATAACTTTCTAGTATCTCTGTAATTTGTGGCCTAAAACACCATTTCAATTGGTGATTCAGCAGCTAATATTAGTGCCACAGGGATTGGGAAAGACACCTTTAAAGGGGCAGTAGCTCGTTTTTTCGCTCAAAAAAGTTGATGAAATGTATTTGAAAAATAATTTCACCAATAGTAAAACATCATTCTCTCTTCGGAAAATAAAGTTTAAAATTAGTGTACATGTTTCGGTAAAGCCATGGGAATCGTTTATGTAAAACAAAATAATAAATTGTGTTCACAATAAAATGGCCGCCATGCAATTTTTGCTTTATACGCAACATAGTTTTTACCACTACAGATAATTGGTTTGTGTAATAAGATGTTTTACCCTCTAAAGTTAATTTAAATGACATAAACTATCATTATAAATGGGAAATTTGAAAAAATAAATTTTGCAAAAAACGTGCTACAGTGCCTTTAACAATGGGCCATTTTGAGGGCTTTTAGTCATTTTCAGAATTTTAAATGGGCCATTGCCCTTTGTAAACAATAATAAACTTTCAATGGGCCAATTTTTTTCATTCAATGTGCAAGAAGATCCACGGCCCTACATTTCCCAATCCCTGGTGCCATAATGCAAGGGAGTTGCATCAATTTGTTGGAGATCAGTCTGCGTGGTCAAACACAAACACAGTCATATCGTAATTAGTGCTCATAATAATTATTTCTCGTTAAAGAGGCAAAAATGTTTGCTGTATTGTAAAATAAACATGGAAAGTGCATTTCAAGGGTTCAAGACAATTGTATGAACATTTCTTGCTCATTTACCTGCTATCGGTTCAGTCTCTTCATCAACCTCATTGTAATAGTTATCATCAAATCATCACATAGCACTTGTAGCAAACCTCCATTCGATATATACACATTCTTCTCTTTGATCAAGACAAACTTCATTTAAACTCATCAGCATACACATTTCAGGACAAGTTCAGTTTTATGCAAACATTTGTCAATACACTGTAAATGTAAATACATTTGCACATTCCACATCACTTAGCCTGCAAGTAATAATGGATGTTGTGATTTTACCTTTTTCACACATAAACACTAACCATATATTCAAGAATCTTTCATTACAATCTTGAGACATTTATAACATTTGTTTCAAATTTCTATACATTCAAATTGTTAACTTATATCTTGTGACAAAAAATCAACCTGTTGAAAAATATATTGGAGAAACATATTAGGGAAAACAGATGTCATGACAATGGAAATATTCTTAATTTCTACTAGACTAATATTACAATTGCAATGATCAGGTGTTAATAATTGTTCATAAGATATCTTTTAAGCATGTTCACAAGTATCCAAACATAAATACATTACCCGATTCTTAAAAAAGTTTGTCAAGTATGATGTAAATCACTTTATCAGAGTAAACCACAGTATTGTTTTAAATTCACACTTTCATTACAAAATATGTATATGTTTATGACATGGAACTACCTGGCTTCCTAATAAATCTGAGTTATTCACCTGATGAATTGAATGAAAAACTTCCCGGATGGTGGTGTTCTCAACCTCACAAGGAGGCAAACAGTATTTCTCACAATTAATGCCCTCGAATGTCCAATAATTCATTGTGCACATTGTTCAACAAATAAATAAATATATATAAGAGCCTATGGGTCGTCAAGGTTGTCTTCTTTCAGTACTTGATCTCTTGATGCTTTGAGTAGAGCCCTGACTCGAGACAGTAAATGCTGAAAAAGAAACACGCTGTTAAAGTGGGATAAAAGGCATAAATAAGACTTAAAGAAATTATATTGTTCTCAGACCAATCTCTTGGTAAAGCTTTATCAATAGACTTACTGTTTCAGAAGCATTCTGCGAGTTTCAAAAGAAATTACATGGACTATCAAAGCATGAAATTGCCTTTGAAAGTTGAGTTAAGTTTATACCCAAATACTAATTTATCTGCTTATTTGGGTTTGAAGAAAATTGTGTGTATCTTTCAACAAGATAGATGTTTAGCAATGATCGTATATTGTTATGAACATACTCCGATGTCAATTTAAAGGAGATGACATTGAAACATTTTAAGTTTGTTTACTTTTGACACTTCCTTTGGCTTGCCATCTGCATCCAAGGCCGGGGATCCTCGTCCACTGCTTGACTGCTCCACGTCCAACATCGCAAGAGGGCTGCAAGGAGAGAGACTATAATCACCAACTCAAGTTATTTCTAACCTCAAAGATTATACCTTGAATATCTAACCAATGTTAACAATTTCACTTTGCTAATCATTATGGTCCACGTTGAGTTCTAAGCATGAACCAGAGAGTTAGTGTTAAACACTGCTTGGGGAGTATTGCAGCCAATAGCGGCGATTTGAGCTTGAGCTAAATTTGATGGTAACAGGTTCTCTCTACCAAGCTATGTAATGCCTATATTTAGTTTCAAGATTTTTCATTGGTTTAAATTTTCAAACAGGAACCAACGATGAGGAGTTAGATTATGCGACTGCTTGTTGAAAATATATGCACATCCCACAATGCCTGTGTCAAAACTTGTGTCGGGAGAGTTTTTGATTTGACACTTTCGAGCTGGCTGTTCTCAATGTTTGACTTACAAACTTGATACTAAAGTCTGCAAAAACAATTGGCGAGAAACTTTGATGATGCTGTGATACTAAATAGCAACTTTAACTCACGACAGAGATTCTAATAAATTCAAACTGTATGAATTTACTTACGACTGAGATTTCTCCTCTCCAAGGAGTAGTGGAGGAAGAGGGAGGGCAGACGTTGGGGGAACCGGAGGAAAAGGAGGGACGTCGTCTTCATCATTGTCCTCGATTTCTATCACTTCAATCTTGGACATGTCAACCTCCACTTTCTGTACATGTGACCTATCATTGACCTTTGACCCCTCATCATCACTTTCAGAGGAACTTTGGTGAGTGTCGGACTTATCATTCTCTGATTCAGAGTCTTTCGTTTCTTCCGAAACTTTGGTTGACTGTTCAGATTTATTATGAATATTGTCACATGTCTTATCACTTTTATCTTTGCTTTTGTCTTTAACTTTATCCTTGCTCTTATGTTTATCCTTCTTCTTATCCTTCTTGTCTCGGTCTTTATCCTTGTCCTTGTCCTTTTTCTTCTTCTTTGGAGACCTAAATTGAAAATTTGCTATAAATCTTGACAAAAATAGAGCCAAGGCTTTTCATCTTTTCAGATCTGAATACATTTTAGAATTATTTTTAAAAATATTTTTGTTGTACTTTAACAATAAAAGTAGATGAACTTTACATTTACTTCACAATTTGTGATGCTGCTTCTAACACAATTTTCTTCAAGGATCTCACCTATCAGATTTTTTACTCTTTTTATGCTTTGATGTTGGCGTTCTTGACCGGGACCTCTTCTTATTCCTGGACGGGGACTTTGACTTTCGTTTCCTATCTCTTGACCGTGACCTTTTCCTGGCTGGAGATCTGCTTCTTCTTGGTGACCGTGAACGGTCTCGTACTCGACTAGTTTGAGACATGACTCTTCGTGGAGATCTGGATCGCGACCGTCTTCTCCCAATATTCAACCTTGGAGGGGACCTTCGACTTGGTGACCTACAGGAAACCAAGAGATATTGTTGATACGTATATGCAAAGATTCTAAAACATTTGACAAGCAGTTTTTACATTTGGGATTGATTTGGATGATGACAATGCAAACCAACAAAATCTCTTGAGATGATGTCTATGGATAAAACATTACTATACTTATTTTCGTCTTTTTTCAATTTATGCAGTAGCTCGTTGTGATTTAAGTAATAACCAAATTGACAACAATGAATAAATATGAAACTGAGGAAAAAACAAACCTCCTTGAAATGAAAGCACTTGGTGGTGTTGGACTTCGCCTCCTCCTCCAAGCATAAACTGGCGACCTTGACCTTGATCTGTGTCGAGGTCTTGGAGACCTTGACCTTGACCTTAGCCTGGAGCGAGGTGACTTTGACCGTGACCTGATGGGCCACCCTCTCCTGTATCTGTCTCCGTACTCGTCGCGCGGCAGAGATCTCTCCTGACTGGAGCGTACACCAGGTGTAGAGGGCCTGCTGTTGCTGGGGGTGCCTCTCGGGGACATGGAAGCACCTGCAATAGAGACCAAAATAGGTGAGGTTAGGGGGTTTAACAGCGACTTCACTTGTATCACTGCTGCTGGTATTTTTTATGCATTGTGGAAAATTTGGCTGGAACTAGCGAAGCATGGGTGGTACTGAAATTCCGTGTAGCATTGCATTCAAACCTTACTGCGTGTAGAACAGTTCTCTACAGCAGACAAAGTTGTCAGCGTAGCGAGATTTGAAGCCGAATCAATTAACCACTGTGTAATCTCACCCCTTCACAATAGGATCAGAAGCACTTAATACTTCACCTATGGGGAAGGTATCTGTCCCCCATTGCTTATACATACTGATATGTTCACCTTGAGTTGTAATCCCTAAAAGGCAAAACACCACCACATAGGTAACATCAATACCAAATTTTAACATTTCTAAGTCATATATTTTTCGACTTAACTCTCTGACATGAAATCTGCTAACAACATTCCGAAAATAAGCAAAACATCAATTACACTAGCCTTACGGCTTGATGAGCGAATTAGACAAATAGATAGTTACTACTAACGTGAATCAGGGAAACCGTCCTTGGAAGATTCGTCGGTTGAGGTAGGTTTGGTACGGAGAAGGTTGATGAACATAGCTGCCTTGCGTTTACGTTCCGCCTGCACCTGTTTCTCCTTGCTAGCCTGGGCAAGTTTCTCTCTTGCAGCATTCGCCAGACGATCCTTCAGCCTCTCTTCAGCTTAAAACAAATGTAGTAGACCAGATTAATTATCAGGTTATAAGAGGACTCATTAGATGACCTACCTATTTATTTTTATTTCCGATATTGTCAAAAGACACAAAATCACCTTGAGTTCTTAAAATGTTGTGCTTTGAAGTTCACAAACCATGATGAATTTTCAAAGTTTCGAAATTCAACTGACAGAGTCAGATGCAGATAAAACGGTGACTTGCCACTTACCCAATTTCCTCTCATCAACAGGAATGTCTGATTTGACCTCAGTTTTGACCTCTACAATGACCTCTGACCCTTGAACTGGTTCAGAAGGTATGGGTGAGTCTGAGGTAGTTTCTGTAGTTCGATCTCGTTGACTGTCGGACTCGCCTGAAATCAAAATCATTTGTTGTAATACATGAAAGTAAACTGACTATTCATGCTTCAATCGGTCGCATATCCACCAAACAAGTCAATGTTGACAGGGAGGTCATCTAAATCTGCTTCTGTAGCTTCAATTACAGAGAATGAGGGAGTTATCCAAAACGTGACGTTTCCATGGAAATGACACAATATTAAATTATGAAAACTGATGATAAGAAGAACAAGGTAAATAAATGTGCAACATTGGTCGATATACACCTGACGTTTTTTTGAGAAAATTGTCCGGATGGAAGTAACGACAGAATGACAGCTATATACCTCTACCCACTTTGTAGCAGGGGGTTATAATAAGGATAACATATAGACAAGAGATGTTTATCTTTACCTTCATTTTCGTCATCACTGCTTCCGTAATCGAAGAGAGGCTTCTTGAGTTGGGTGACATTGTTCTCAGGTTCCTTGGTTCGTGTCTTGATGGAGAAGCAAACTGCCTTGTTAGCTGCGGCCACCGCTGCCTCTTCCTTCTCCAGTCTCTCCTGCTCGACGTCCTGCAACACAAGCAGCCATTATTGAAGCTGGGGGTCAAACAATTCACAACTACATCAGTTGAACAGTGGTAGTTTGCTTTTGGTTCAGTACGCCATGCATAAAAGGTTATTTTCGGCATACAATACCCGGTAATTTCTTTTAAAATCTCTTTTATATTTTCACATCGCCATGTGGCTATACATTCCGGTGAAACCTGCGAGCATCGGCTGGAACTAGCGAACCATGGATGGTACAATGCTGAAATTCAGTGTGGCATTGCGCCTTACTGCGTGTAGAACTGTTCTTTACTGCAGACAAAGTTGCTGTGCCCCTGGCGGGATTCCAACCCTGACCTCTTGAACGAAGCTGCGCTAACCACTGTGCTATCCCGCCCCGCGAAAATATACCAAACCCAGAATTAAGACACATAACATTCGTAGACTGGGCTTCGCAACATTGAGGTACTTTGGGATTAACATGAGTGTCGACTTGTGTGTTACTTCAAATACATATTATAGAACCCACATGTAACTAAAAATTCAAATTCAGAGAAACTTGCAGATCCAATGAAAAGTGCAGACCATCTTGTTAAACAGGCACTGACTGTCAGGTGTTCACTAATACATTAAAATCCTCTCATTTGTTCCAAATCCTCCCCTCGTTCACAAAATGAACTTCAACCCACGAATGTCCCTCATTTAGCAGGTTGTCAAACTAATACTGTACCACCCGTTCTGCCACATAACTCTGCTCAAATAAATAAAGGACATTATACGAAAAATCTTTATTGTTCTACGTCTATGATTGTGAGGGTGTATTTCCCGAGCCAGAGATATAACGATATTCAGGCACGGGGTCCTAGGGCATTGTATGGAAAATATGAACCCAAGTAAGATTATCCTTGTAGGCAATAATGCTTGCTACTGTCAGCTGACACAAACTTGAGATGTAGTCCTTACTCACCTTCAGGAACATCTGTTTCTTGAAGTCATAGTACGGGAAGTGGACGTGCCACGAATGTAGGAACTGAAAGCGTTGATCAGTCTTACTCTTCACCACAATCTCAAACTCCTCTCCATTCTTCGCTACGTACATTGCCATCCTGTCAATGATTGGCTGTAGGTCTGGAGGGGGCGGGACTATCTGATTGGGTGTCGACCTACCCCTGCGAGAACAACCAAGACAGTTTATTTTTCTGGACAGTTGGAGAAAGCAGTGTTTAAAATTAAAAACTTATATTCTGAAAAAGAAAATCAATTTTAACATCATTGTGAATAATCTTAAGATGATACAAGAAAAGCAGAGATTTCAAAGTAACTCAGAAAAGAAACATTTCATTAAAACTTTGAAGTTTAAAATTTCTATTTCTACTTTTTTTTCACTATTAACGCAAGATCAAGACATGATCATTACCTCAAATACAATGCTAATTCCAACTCTCCAACTCACCCACGGTCATCTTCTTCCTTGATGTGTTTGAACTCACACCCCTGGGAGAAGGGTATCTCCGTCTGGGGCAGCACTACCGGCTCTGTCCCAGGGGGTGGGGGAAGACCAGGGTGGGCAGGGTTATAGGCAGGGTTGGTCACAAAGGGAGGCATTGGGGGCGGGGCTAGAGGGGGCGTGTCCCTGCTACTCCCACTTTGAGATATTGAACTGAAATTAAATATCATATATAACTGACCAAATTGTTAAGTGGATTGGGCCAAAAGTCATTCTTACTTGATTTATTAGAAGATGTTTGAATCTAGTGCTTCTTTATATCTATAACTGTTGGCTGTTGAATTAATTACCTTTCTAAATGACCTATTTACAGTAATAAAACAGTGAGAAATGCGTTAGAATCAAGATTTTAGAATCATGTCTCTTTTTTAAACTAGAAATAAAAACAACTTCAAACAGTTAATTATTAAATAGCAATCAAAAACTTACCCATTTTCAGCTTTAATAGAATTCTTCTTGATAGATTTAATTAGTTGACCGTAAGATGTTTCGTGTACAGAGACGGTCGGCATCTTGATTGGCTTGCTGGGCTGAAATAGATCAGAATTGTGTTTACTTCATTGCAGTAGAATCAGATTGTCCATAATATTTCCAATTAAAAACACGATTCACATGATAGATGGCTGTTAACTCATAGGTTTACTTCTAAAATTGCATATAACATTTGCACAGTTTGTGTTCCATTTCACAACACACTTGTTTAATCATGGGCAGGATTTAAAATGTGGAAAATGTTCAAGTTGTTGACAGTTGTGCTTTATACGGTCAGCAGTGAATCAGTGATGTTTTGCCAAATCTGAACAGAAGGATCCCTTTGTAGTAGTAAATATATCTTACTTCTCTAACTGTTGAGTGACACCAAGTCAAAAGTGGTAAATTTCCCTAGAACTTCTAAGAAAAATATTAAGTCAGTGTACGAAATACGAAATTTGATAACTTTGGCTTTTCTTTGTGGGGGTTTTCTTCACAAAATAAAGTTCCCATTGAAATTGACAGTTACATTTTGAACCTAACTTTAAAGGGGCAGTAGCACATTTTTTTCTAAATTTATTTTTTCAAATTTCCCATTTATAATGATAGTTTATGTCATTTAAATTTACTTTAGAGGGTAATATATCTTATTACACAAACCTATTATCCGTAGTGGTAAAAACTATGTTGCGTATAAAGCAAAAATTGCATGGCGGTCATTTTATTGTGAACACAATTTATTATTTTTTATTACAAAACTGATTCCCAGGGCTTTACCGAAACATGTACACTCATTTTAAACTTTATTTTCCGAAGAGAGAAGGATGTTTTACTATTGGTGAAAATATTTTTCAAATACATTTCATCAACTTATTTGAGCGAAAAAATGTGCTACTGCCCCTTTAAAGTACACAACTTGTCTGAAAGTCATAACTCGCCCCAGTTTCCATCACTGGCTAATTTAAGCCTTGCTTCATTTCCTCAGCTTTTTTGTGCTAGCATAGCGACACACTGTGCCTGAACTTCATAGTACGCTCTGCTTCATTAGCACAGTTTAGGAAATGCAGCAAGGTTTTAATCATTGATGAGAACTAACGTTATGACTTCCGAGGGAAGTTGTGACAAGTTGGACTTCTGTACCCACCTGTGTTGTTGTGTTTGCATTTAGAAGAGGATGCAGATAGCCATGTTCATTGAGTTGATCATCTTCCTCGTAACCTGCAAAATATTACAGTTAGAGAACATTTAGCTTTATCTCAATTCTACCTTGATGTTTTTATTATGAACTTTTTGAAAGTGTTAATATCAAGAAAAACATTTTTTGAGTCCAAGCAAATTAAGATTTGACCATTATCAAGCCAAACATTGTAATTTGCTTACAAATATCAATATTCAAAACAAATTTCTATTGCATTTATTTTCAAATTTAGCTTTGTTCACTTCTAGATGCAAATATTTACATCCCCATGAAGAGCAAAGTTAACAGAAAACATCTGTGAGGATTTAAAGGGGCAGTAGCACGTTTTTTCGCCCAAATTTGCAAAAAAAGTGCTACTGCCCCTTTAGAGACTATTCTGATGTCAGACAGCACATGTATCAATGACGTCACCATATTTTTTCCAAAGACAGCAAACGTCTTCTTTATGTATTATTTTACAACAACAAAAATAGCCACTACATACTTTTCACATTTCACATTTCCTCTTTTAATCAAGGTTCTATTTGATTTCACTAAAAATTATTTTTTTATTTAACAATCTATTTGATTGCATGAACCCCTAAAACAGCTTTCTCAAAGTGTGAAACTATTTTACGTGTTTTGTTGAGATTAAACAAGAACATATATATTCAGTTTTCAAAGCGAAACCCTATTTTCACATTTCCCGTAAGTGGCAATTTAAGCTTCATTTAGACCTAACTCTCTGACAATAGCTGCTCTACTTCACTTACTTTCATCTTGGTTCACTTCAGAAGCCGCGGGCTTGAATTTCCCGGACTTGATCATCTTCACCATGTGTCTATAGTAGAAGTTCAGTTTGTCCTCGAAGTGCATGAAGTCAAACTGAGGGTTTCCCGACTGTTTTGTCTTGATAATGATCTCCATCTGTGCTCCGTGCTCCGCTATGAACTTGGCCGTCTTTTCTACGATTGCATTGGCTTTCTTTGTTGCTGGCTGGAATTAAAAATAATTAATTATTACCGGTATTATTCATAACAAAAACCTAAAGGGCAGGCTACACATCATCTTAGCTGAAGGCAGAAAATATAAAAGATATCATCATAGCATTGTTCTGTCATCACAATGTATATTATTAGACCAAGGGTACTAAATACTGTTAGTATGGCTATTGGCTATGATTTATTTTGGATCCAGCGCACCACCAGAAGCGGCGCAACAGGCATACTAGTTAATGCGCCAGGTTGAAGGTGATTTTTTAAAACACTGCATGACATCATAATAAATGTTTATCCAATTCCATTTATCGAAATATTTTTTTTTTAAATGATGTTTAATATAAATAACAGGTATATTGGAGTTAGTTTGAGTGATGCTGACATCTTCCTGGATGTACAAAGATAAAATGCTTCAACTTCAGCCTGTTCAAGGAGTAGCTTACGTAGGTTACATGGTCAGTGTATACACCACTTCAATGATTTATAGCCAAATTGGTAAATAGCTGAATCAACATCAAGTGTGAATTAAACTGAATAGACATGCCAGGACAAGACGAATAGTACCAAATTCTACCAATGTAGCAGAATATTTCAAACACATCTGGCATGAAAAGATCAGATGACACATCCTTTCAAGGTATAATGAAATAACACTGGCCAGAATCCATCAAAGCCTTGCTGTAATTCATTAACTTTTCTGTGGTGTAGCATCACACACTATGAGGTCTGAGTTATGACAAAGTTTTGGTATAATCAAAGTATAAGCAAACTGCATACCACATCTGTTCCCTTGGGTATCTGTAGTTCCGGAGGTGCAACAAACGGTTTGTCTTCTTCTGCCTCCACCGTACCTGACACAAATATAGATAACATATCAAAGAAATGATAAACTTACAAGTGTTCTACGATTTAGCACAAATATCTGAACAGAATCATATTGTAGCTTGGCTTGTAACTTTGCAAACAAGTATAGTTTAAGTGACAGCAAGTTTTGTATGTTAAATAATGGCAGTATCTATATTATCTCGTCTCTATTCAAAAGATAGAGGATCATTATTTCTTACTTGAAAATTGACTGTTTCCATCTTCGTCTGCAACCGGCTGCTCATAGCTGAAGCCCACGGCCTTGTAGCCCTCGTGTAGAGATTGGTAGTACCTCTTCCATTCTTCTTCTGGAATTCAAAATACAGCACAGAAATTATTGTCTTGTGTCAGGTACAATATGGTATGTACTACACTTCACTTTCAACAATAAAACAAATTTCAATCACCGACGAAAACAGGTAACGTAATGCACATGATGCCAAATATAGGTCATTCTTATGACAGACTTTCCTGGCCGATGATGCCAATGGAATCATAAATCATATTAGTGAGATCTCTCAGAGTTACGTGGATTGACATGAACGAAAACTATTTACATTCTGTTAACACTATTAAAGTTTTACTGCAAATTACTCTTACGTCTTCAAAAACAGGTGCAACTGGGATGTAATCTGAAAGTCACAAAAACTTCAATATTTACAGTCAACTTATAATGTAAGTCACAGTAAGTTTATTTATGCCTACCTTCATACAGTTGTGCTTCAGCAACATCTGTTCTGAGTTCCAGGAATCTCTCCTCATCACAAGCAGCTTCCACAGCTTTCTCAGTGTCGGATAACTCTATATCGTTGCTCTTCACATTGTCTGCGTCATAAGCTGACAGGTCATACAAATGGCCACGCCCATCGTACCTGCCAAATCAAGATGTGGTTTCAGAAATGGATCTCTTGCAATGTACCAAAAGTCACAGACTTTTGAAACAAAGATGTACAACGAACATGTCAAAATTTTATACAACCATATAGCACCTTTGATTAGATTTCAAACTACTGTTGAAACTATTGGTCCTTATCACTATGTACCATGTCAAAGATATAATTAATTTCTTTTATGCAGCTCATTACATCCGTGTCACAATTCACTTACCAGTACCTAGAGGCCAAGATTGAATCCTCATAACGGATTGATTTATATAATCATCATAATTATGTTCTTCAATTTTGAATCTGAATCTGAATCTGAATCTATGCCAGTAATCTTTGACAGGTACAGCATAGTGCATTTTTGCATTGTGCATACTCCAATGACAGTGATTTTAATAAGGTAATTGATTAACAAAAGTATTACAGCATGTCTTCAAAACCATTTTCATACCCAATTTGTGAATTTGTTGCCTCACCAAGTTGATCAGTCTGTCATTACACCGTCTGAAACAAAATATTCAAGTGGTGGCTTTGCCACCAACTCTAACACACAAATCATGAACATGAATAGTTCTGTGTCAATGAGATGACACCAGTGCCACCACACCAGTCTTGCCAGGCTGTTGATGCTGCAAGGTGCGGAGGTTGTTGAGAGTGATCTCCCTTCATCCGTCCAGCCGCCACGCGCAAAGGTGGTACCAAACAACACATACCATTACCCCTTTGCAATACCACCCAACCATTGTTTCTGCAAATAAATCTTGGATTATGCCGACGCGATTTGTAAACACGAGAAATTCGAAACCTTTTGAGAAGAAATCCACTGTAGCATCACAGACCTGTCAATTAAAAGACGATCGTCGCCCATCCATGGAATAAGGTGTCGGCCCTGGTCGATATATAAAGCCTTTTCGTCATCTCGGAATGTTTTACACGCATATCCAAAGACAAACAAATCTTCAAGTTCACTGCCGCTCTTTGATGTTTCTGGCGCATTGTCGTGAGTCCACCACATGGACGCCATTTTCTGTCCCTTTATGAGTTGGACGGATTCATTTGTCATTCGAGGGGTGCGAAATCACTTCCATGAGCTAAAACTAATGAAATTGGTACAATATTATCCTATGCATACACCAAAACACAATAACATATTATTTAGTAAGTAAGTTATAATGTTATCGAAACAAATGATATTGATTAATTCTGTTGGTTATTCTATTTTATTAAATTGTAGCTCTCGTTCCCTATTAATAGATTGTTCCATTCTGACGTCATTTCCCAAAATGGAGGGCATTGAGTCGGCAGTTCCTGAAGTGCGGTTGACAGAGACGCTTCGGGAACGTATTACATACGTTCGGGAACATATTGATTCAAATAAGAGTCTTAAACAAGAACTGGAAAAATATACCACCGACAAAATTGACACCATACCATTTAGTTTGGTTAAAAAAGTCCACGAATCTCTCAAAGCAGGTGCGCTCAGAGAATTTAATGAAAAGGGAGATAACTCGTCAAAATATAAACTTAATTTCCGTCTGGAGATTGATACAAGAATGTGAATCACACGATTTTCTTTATTGAGCATATTTTAAATCATGTTAAATTAGATGTCTGTAATTTCAAGTTGTTCAATGACAAGAGATAGTGATAACAGACATATTTTCAAAAGAAATATAATTCATAACTTGAAGATAAGTCCTAAATTATTTTAACGAACATGGCATGTATATGTAATACTAAACAGAACTACAGTTAGTCATTGATTAATGTTATCACCTGACTTCTTTTCATTTAGTATCTTACTTTTCCAAACTTCTATCAAAAATGAACAAAACAAAGAATGACATTAATCGAGAGACGGTAATACATTTTAAATGATAGTTCGACTTTTCACTGATGTATGCTGCACCTGTATCATAGGAAACTAATGGAAAAACTGACAGTACACTACTAACAAGTGATTGTGTGCTTTCAAATTGTGTATAATTTTAAATATTGCAAATAATCATTTGTGTAGTGTAAGTGGGTGCTGGCTAAAACGGCGACAGTCCAAAACGTCTACGGAAAATCGGGCGAAAACGTCGAAAAGTGGCGAAAACGTCTACACTATTTTTCAATAGATAACTTAAAACAATGTTGTCATTCATGATTTTATTTATACACTTTTTTATTACACGTCTTGAAGCGCCTGCTTCTTAATCTGTAACAAAAGCAATCAACCATGAATACACAGATACTGATTGATTGAATTAATTAGGCCTCGTTACCGCTAATTGCTAATCAACTGCATTAATTGATAATATACCAACAATATACCTCCACTCGGACCTGGACTTGTGTCAACTTTCCGGGCTCAGGTTGATGACGTGTCGGTGTCGTCCCTCCGTGAAGCTTGTGCCACAAAATATAATAGGGTCAGATTTAATTTTAATGACATTTTTTGTCTCAATACCTTAAAAGTTAAAATAATTTATGTAATTGTTATTTTCAAAATAGTTTGCTACAACATATTACCCCCCTATACCCAGCCAGCAATTAATTTCTAATATCCATGGACTATTTTAGAACAAAATTATTATTTTTGGCTATTTCAGGATGACTTTTTTACTTTGTCCGTAAATTACCTCTCTTGAAGAAAATCGTCTTCTGGAGGAGATCTCGTAGACATGTCGATATCGGAGATGTCTGGTACGCGGCTATCGCTATCCATCATGGTTTCTTCTTCGTAAAGAAAAACAAACTAAATAATTTAGAGAATAACCAACGAGGTACGAGTGATTACGGGAAATATCCATGAGTCTAAATAATGTTCAGCCACGAGCTTTAGCGAGTGGCTCTGAACATTATTTAGACGAGTGGATATTTCCCGTAAACACTCGTACCGAGTTGGTTATTCTATATATTACCCATTATGCAATTAACTTAACCAAATTACGCTTGGTTATTACATTTTCATGTTGGGCGGCCGCTGTGAAGGACCCGTCGCCACAGTAACATTGTGACGTCATAAGATAATTCGTCGCGTCAGACCATTGTTTTATGACGTCATAGTCATTCTTTCTCCGGGTAACCGACCAATCAACGTTGAGAATCACTTGAAAGCACATGTGCAAATATCACAAAAATAATCACCTGTGTCTTCTCACCCGTATGGGTAATATTTAGAGAATAACCAACGAGGTACGAGTGATTACGGGAAATATCCATGAGTCTAAATAATGTTCAGCCACGAGCTTTAGCGAGTGGCTCTGAACATTATCTAGACGAGTGGATATTTCCCGTAAACACTCGTACCGAGTTGGTTATTCTATATATTACCCATTATGCAATTAAATTGACCAAATTACGCCTGGTTATTACATTTTCATGTTGGGCGGCCGCTGTGAAGGACCCGTCGCCACAGTAACATTGTGACGTCATAATATAAATCGTCGCGTCAGACCATTGTTTAATGACGTCATAGTCATTCTTTCTCCGGGTAACCGACCAATCAACGCTGAGAATCACTTGAAAGCACATGTGCAAATATCACAAAAATAATCACCTGTGTCTTCTCACCGGTATGGGTAATATACTTTTATACTTCATTTCTCTATATAAAATTCATTGACGTTTTCGCCAGGCATTTCATCGCCGTTTTCGCCAAATATTCGCCGTTTTCGCCTTTCGACGTTTTGGTTTATCGCCGTTTTGTCCCGTTCCCGTGTAAGTTATCTTAACAATATAATTAATTCTATTATATCAGTATTTGATGGATATATCAAACATTATCAAAGGAATTTCCAAGTCAGTCAGTGTTTAAAAGAGAACAAACTTTTATTTTCAAATCCCGAGAATATGATATTAAGATTCTAATGCTTACTATAGATCTATAGTTTATTGGTTCTTTATGAACTTTTTCTCTCTGCTGTTGTTCATTGTTATCATACTTTACATCAAGTCATTCAACAAAAATGGTTTGAAACTCAAAATCGACGGTTTTAGGCAACAAACATTCAGGTAATTGTTGCAATAGTTAAACATTATCAAAGGAATTTCCAAGTCAGTCAGTGTTTAAAAGAGAACAAACTTTTATTTTCAAATCCCGAGAATATGATATTAAGATTCTAATGCTTACTGTAGATAGTTTATTGGTTCTTTATGAACTTTTTCTCTCTGCTGTTGTTCATTGTTATCATACTTTACATCAAGTCATTCAACAAAAATGGTTTGAAACTCAAAACTGACGGTTTTAGGCAACAAACATTCAGGTAATTGTTGCAATAGTAATGATGGTAGTCGTGCAACATTTGTCCTTATGTGTGTGTATATTACCAAATAACACAATCGCATTAAGTATTCAAAACTCAAGTTGAAATATTTAAGAGGAACAAAACGTTTATGTTTGAAACTGAAGACGAGAGAAAATGGTGATATTGATATCTGGCCTTACAAAACAAAAAACAGACTTTGTTTCCATATTAAATTCACACTAAGCATGTTTGTGTTTCAAATACAAAGTTTGAACATATCTCATAATCTGTAGTTCCTACTATCAAGCTGGCAACTAGCCTGGATAAATGATATTTTGAAGATTTTACTTCGTTTTGATTTCATGATAATAACTTCCAGGAATTAAAAATATTGTACAAATCATGTTTTCTCCCTGTTATTTTTTGTCTCTTTTTGTTTCAGAAGGAGAAAATGTGTACCTGCATACACTTCTACAAGACAGTGACATTCACCTACCAACTGTCAAGTTTCCACCAAGGGTATCAACTTATGGGCTTTGAAAAATATTGTTAATATATCATCTTAAAGTTGATGTTTTTGTACAAAAAAGCTTTGTGAAAAATTAGCTAAGAAAGAGCAACTCTGAAATAGTATTTCTCTACTTAATTGTGACATTAAACTGAAGTTAAGTGTTCATGAAATGAAATCAGTACAAAGGCTGATGATTTCACCGCAATGCATAGCCACGATGGTGTTACAGGCTTTCTCCCTGCAGCAATACCAGCAGTGATAAGTGAAATACTCTTGAAAGTAAATCCCAATCACCTCATCTAAAATGCTGATAATTATGATTTTAAGATTTGAAGTTCAAACTTTACCAAAACGAATTGCCAAGTTACCAACTAAATTCTTTTCAGAATCCAGAACTTGAAGCCAGAATCAAGAAGCTGGAAGTTCAACAAGCCAATAGAGAGTACAAGGACATGACACGAAATGTTGACCGCAAACAGGTAGATCAATCTATTTATAGTTTATTCTTCACTTTAATGTCGCTTGTTATCTTATTGTGCAAACCATTCTTAGTGGCCAATTTACAGAAACCAAAGCCCACTCCTCAGGGTTAACCTCATTCTTTTCCCAGAGGTTATTCCTTCAAAGTTTCTATCATAACCTGTTACATAGAGGTGATATTTCATTATTCTCGCGGGGGCGGAATAGCGCAGTGGTTAGAGAGTTTGGCTTCGGATCAAGAGGTCCGGGGTTCGAATCCCGCGAGGGGCACAGCAACTTTGTCTGCAGTAGAGAACTGTTCTACACGCAGTAAGGTTTGGGTGCAATGCTACACTGAATTTCAGCGTAGTACCAACCATGGTTCGCTAGTTCCAGCCGATGCTCGCAGGTTTCACCGCAATGCATAGCCACATGGCGTTGCACGCTTTCTCCCTGACATAATACTAGCAGCCGCGATATAAGTGAAATACTCTTGAAAGCGGCTTTAAAACTCAACTCAACTCACCTCACCTCATTATTCTTGCATAATATGAAAGTTTGCAACAGATGAAGCACAGATGAAGCAACCCAAGTCATTTTGACAGTTACAGAAGGCTCAGTTTAAAACAATGTTGCTGATAGCACAACTAACTTCTGATGCACCCAATCAGCATTCTTTATTTCTAGCTGAGAAAATGCTCAATTATGTAACAGAAAATCTGAAGGGATTGGGTTAACCAGAATCACATATAAGTTAGCCGAACAAAGAATATAAAATTATTTCTTGAATAAATAAATAGCAGTTGCTTTGTGTGGACCTGATTCATTGAACACTAGGGTTGAAATGGTTCACAACTACAGAAGTTAAACCGCAGTATTTTGCTTTCGGTTCAGTACACGGTACATCAACCTGATTTTTCGGTATATACCAAATATATGACTTAATTAAACAATTATGTATTATTAACTCAGATGTAATTATGTTTTCAGTTGTACAATTTTAAAAGCAAATGATTTCCACACCCAACAAACTTATTTTCAAGAAAAACCATGAAATTTTTTATGGTTTTAGTTCATATATTGAAAGACATGATTCTCGGTTTTGTACTGAACCAAAAATGTACCGAACCGAGGGTTCCGTACCGCAATACGTACTGAACTGAAGCCCAAGCGTTTTCACCGCTACTGAACACTGTCATAGAAATACAGTTCCTACCTGCATAAATCTAATTTCGTGACGTCACATAATATCTAGCCATGCCCCCCATGACGTGAGGTTCATGGCCAGTTGCGTTCATTGGCTGATGAACAAGTTGTAGGCAGGGCTAATAATCAATGACGATTTGATTATCCCCCGCCACAACGAAGTTGGCGGGGGATATAGAAATGAGCTCCGTCCGTCTGTCTGTACGTCCGGGCTTTTCCATTCCGGCCTCAAACTTCAAAACTATTCAATATTTTGCTGAAACTTTGTACAGGTATCAACCAAGTAGTCTAGATGTGCCTTTTGCTATATAGAAAGTAAATGCATTATATATTCAAAATGCATAAATATATTCAAAATTCCTACATGGCGGGGGATATGGCCGACTCTGTCTGCTAGTTGACTCTTGTCTCTTTCATGTTTTTGAGTTTCATGCTATGCAGATTTACAGAGTTTGCACAGCGTTTTTAAGTTTATACCTCCATGAACTTAAGAAATAATTAAGTCAATTCTTAAATGAATGTGTATCTGCTATAATCTGTCTGTTCCATGTATATGTTAAATGTTCATGTGATGTTAAAGTATCTCAATACAGAAATTGTTCTCTAAACATCTGATAACTTTTCTCAAAATTCTTCTATTGATCATTAGAATATTCAAATTTAAAACCTAACAGATTTATAATATTCCTTTGCAGCAAGATCCAGATTCTTTCAATGTCGGACAAGAAGGTAAGACAGCAAATAAAATGTTTATAATATTAATTCAATTTTATATTAATAAACTTGAATGGATTTTTTACAGAAAATAATAAATAATGCGTTTTTGGTGTGCCCAAAGCCGAGCCCCCATTCCTAATCTGAGCCCAAAAAATCAAAGTGAGATAATGTCAGCTTGGAATTGATCACTCAACACTACAACAGGGAGTTTAACATAGAAATTGAACAATATATTGCAATACTGTTATCATATTGCAATATATTGCACCAACAAATATTAACTACAAAGCATTAATTTATCTTGTAAAAAGCACATTTACTGGCTTAACTTGTATTAAGAAAATTATTTTGAAGTGCTAGAATGTGTGTTGGACTGTATTACAAATGAACACTTAAAGATCTGAAAGTCATTTGTTCAAGTGTGTCATGTTTAAACTGCAAAAAGTAGTATAAAAGTTCATTTAGCATATTACAATATCATTGGCACTGGTTGAAATGGTTTCTAGAGAATAATCTCATTGTCAGAGGATGGTTGTGGTACATATTGCAATACATTACAGTTCAGCAATACATACCACAATACAAAAAATGAGGCAATACACAGAAATAACATAATTTCTTGATAATAACCGTGCTACATTTACCTCTCACTGTTATGTGTTTCCAAATACGAGACCTAGAAAGTGTGACTCAGTGTTCATTTTGCGTGTGTTTGTTTCTTTGCAGTAAAAGCTCTAAATCGGCAGATGATAGCAGTGGGTAACTTCCTGGTTACAGTGGGTGCAGCTTTTGCCTTTGGTTACAAGGCGACAGAATATGCCATTGGACCTGAATATTTGCCAATAGTGAGTCTCCATCCAACACGATACGCTCAACAAGTTTAAATACATATCAGACCATCTTATGGCATGGGCCATAAACTTTCAACTTCTCAAGAACCATTGCATCCTAAAACAGAAATTTTGTTTTGAGGTACCTAATACCTTGGGGATCTCCAATATCATAAAGAACTCAAACTCTCTTTACTCATCCAAATTCATGTATGTTATTGTTTACTCGTACTTAAGTGGGAGGCAGGGCTGACAACTTAAAACTTTTCACAGATTTAAATGAATTTATGCCTTCAAACCAAGTAATTTTATAACATGTATGAATTTACAACAGTTGAATGATTTATTTCTGAAATTGTAACACACTTCATTTATTATAACTATTCCTCAATTTATATCTTTAATGATTTTCATGTGTAAAGTTATTATTTATTTTATGTATAGGCAATGAATAAATATGCTAAAGATTAAAATGTAATGATTTAAATGCAGGCATTTGATTGTGAGACAGTTTATCAAGGATGTACCTAAACCATTTTTACACCAATAAGGACATTATGAAAACTTTTCAAGTTTAATATTTTCACTTCAGCAAATGATGAGTGGACTAATATTTGGGACAGTGGTTTTCTTCGCTGACCTCTACTTCCTTGTCCGCTACACGCCGGAATGATCTGCGCCAAGAATCATTGATCCAACGAGCCAAATATCAAGTCATTCCATTTCAAGTTGATTCTAAATGTATCTAAAACTAATCTCAACACAGAAGCAGATGGCACAATGTTTGCAATGAGCTGACCATGTTTGATTATATTTACCACAATTAATATTCTCAACTGGTTTCAGGACACATTCAGATACACAATGATGATCAACCACACTCTCACTGACTGATCAACTCATAGGCTAAACTGCTTAATAAATTTTAAATACATAAGAAAACAAGATTTTCATTTGAAGAAAAAATGTATTGTATTAGCCCTGTCCTTATTGCTCAAACCTCATATCCATTTTCCACAAAAAATACTTGTTCTAAAGGAGAGTTTACACTCAAACAGCCATGTGTTAATTTATTTGAAAGTATTTCTGATGAGCTGTTCCTCCCAGATTTTTTTTCTGTAAAACAAAATGACAATCAAATGTCCTAATGTCCTCGTCAGAAACTTTTATTTTTTGATGCAACATTATGCTAAGTTGGCTGGAATTGTGTTAAATAAATTTGAAAATTTGAATCTGATTTGAAAACGCAAACTGGCCTTTATTAAAATTCTGGAAAGTGCTCTAATAGCAGACATTTAGATTTATGAAATATACAGCATGAGAAATCCACCAAGCCAATAGCTTTTTGCTGACCAACTGATTGGTAGACGGGGAGCTTCTTTAAACATTGCTTTGTTGATATTGTCCCATCCATGATTATTGATACTCTTTGTATTGCAACCTATAGATATTCAAATTGAACAACTTCATGTACAAATTTTAATCAATATTTGTCAAAGTTTTTATGACACATCATGAATTGCACTATTCTACAACTTCAAGCTCCCTTCAAAATCTGCAAAAAAGAGCATCTATTGAGATCCAAACTGGTTCTATAGATTCCACCCCGCAAGGTCTGATGACAACCTACAGACGTATCAGTTTAATCCAGACAAAATCCAATCATAAGCTGGTCAATCAAATCCTAGTTCACCGTTTTGAACACTAAAAGAATTTGTTAACATGGATGCTGTTTGGAGTTACCTGCCCCAAGCTTTTTTGCAACGAAAACTTTTAAACAAATCCTGTAATTGGCTAAATGATATACGTCAGAACATACAGGCCGTCATCAGACTCTTTGGGGAGAAAACCTCAGAACGAGATTTGTTCGTATCCAGGTAGATTTTAAATTTGTTATGAAAATAAAAAATATAAAAAATTGTGCAATTAGTATTCCTCGAAAAACTGTTGATTTTAATGAGACTGCGATATATTGCTGAACAGTTACTTGCTGTCAGGAGCTATACTAAACATTCCATTGCTCTGCTGTTACACACGATCAAGAGTATTATTGTAACACGATGAATCATTTCTTTACTGTGATAAACCTCATCATGGTATTTTCAGACATCCATATATTTATATTTGTGACTGTCATGTATTTCTATTCAAATAATTTCAATTGCGCTGATACAAAATACATATTTAATGAAGGTCATTGCTATATATTTATAAGGATGCTAAATGAACTACTGTGCAATACCAGTTATGTAAAATACACCAATAATTGGGTACTTACGTGCCATAGCAAGTTTGATTCTGAAACATTCACATGTTTTTTAAAAAAAATAATTATTCAGAAAAATTAGTTAAGTGTTTAGAATGATAAATGAATGAACTTTAGATAAAAAAAAACCCAACCCAAGGGCGAATTTGTTTTGTAAAAATTCACGGAAGCTAGTTTAGTGTTCTGGAGCACCGTTCCACTGATCCTTTTTTGCCCTAAGATCAATCGTAATCCCATTGAAAAGATCAATTATGATAGCTTACAGGGTAATGATCATTGGAAGGCCAGCTTGTTTATTGCTCTGAAAAGATATTTGAAAGAAACAGGGGATTGTTTGATGAAACTATGAAAGATCTAATACCATTGCTAGTACTTGCATTGGCATATTACACTGTAGTAATAAACGATAGCCATTTAATAATAATGCCTTCTATTGTTTATTAAGATAACCATGTACATTTATCTACTCAGCGGTAACGGTGTATATATTTTTCATGTGAACTGTGATATCTATGTCATGTATTGAAGTGTCAACTGTGTGGTACTAGTATTTAAACATAAAGCCTCTACATTTCCCTTCCCACAGAGGTTACTTCCTTCAGAGTTCTATCATAACCTCTGTTATATTTTAACTGTCGGTACTTCTTCGACTGATTGGCCGATCAAAAGTTAGTTATGTAATCACTGACGTTTCAAACTGGGTATTCCATGACTGTCCAAATGAGTTGCTTTATCTGTGCAATGCACACATTTTGTTTAAAGTTGCATTCATTGTGTTTCATAAAATTTTATTAGGCTTTAATACGTTCCGACTCGCCATATGTGTTGTTTACAGTGCAAATAAATTCATTCTGCTTGCATATTCATCCCGAATCCCCAAATAGAACATAACTACTAGTTTCCAATTAAAATAGAGTTACATCATTATGCATGTGTACACACCGAAACTACACGTCCCATTTACATGCACAGTAGTTATATGACCTATTAAACATGGTCAACCCAAATTTATCAGCTCATCTGTTATAAATAATATTCCAAAATTATGTTTGACTCATTGGCGTGCGCCACACGTGGTACATTGTCCGGTTTTATGGTCAGAAATCACTACTTTTAACTTCATATCGTCAATATACTAAGTCGACTAAGATCAAATTGCTAATTTCAGTCAGTACTTCTCGATAACATAACACAATTTATAACGTTTAGCATATGTGACCCGAAACAACACAATGGATGTACCTTTAAAAAACACAATTCGGTCCAAGATGTAAAACAATGTTTGATTGGACACAGATAAGCACGTTACCAGTGTTGAAAACGTTCACCGCCAGAGGACTATGTCGTATATTTAAATAGTGCCTATACAAAACAAATTCAATAGAAAATCTGAGTGAGGTAACCTCTGGGAAGATAATGCACATTTTGTAGATACATTTGTACAACAGAGTTTCTTTTCTCAAATGATATGGTTATGAATTCCTTACACTACAGGCATACAGCCAAGATATAGAGATAGAGAAGTGTTTGTTATTTAAATGGAATTATATCATAATAGTGCTGCTGTATTAAACCATAATATATACCCATTGTAGGTTTTAATATGCCATGCTCCTAGTCACAAAGATACAGGCAAACCTGACACTGTTTTATTAGTCGTATGATGGTTAGTAAATTGTGTATGTTAAAATGCATCCTGCTTCATGAGGGTATTTTTATCTGCAAGGCTTCTCCAAATCCCCTGATTGTTGTGTATGCATTTGCATTGTATAGCTATAAATAGCCAGCCAATGAAATTACTTAAAAACAAGCAATATTGGCAGTGCTTAAACGATAAAAACGATGAGCAATCATCACTTTACAAGTCATGGTATTTCATTGGCTGACAAAATATATGCTATAAATAGCATTACGAAGCAAATGCTCAGAAGACAATCAGGTGATCTGGGGTAGCCTTTCGGATACAAATACCACAATGGAGCAGGATGCAAACTGTTGATTATTGTAATTTGACTATGCTTTGTAAGAGATATTTGTGAATAAGTGAGTAAATGGAAGATGAGTGAAAGTTTGGGAGGTCGAACGTGCCATTAGTTTTCACATACGTAGTTTGTATCATGATTGAATGATACTGATGAGCCTTGTTTATCAGACTCGTTCGTTGCAATAAAGTTAATGTCATGTAACACTATGAAAATGTGGGAAATTGATGTTGGACAAATGGAATATGTAGAGTGTACCACATGCAGGTGGAAATAGACTATGAATAATTAAACCAGTGTATTTGTACTTGTTTGTTTGTTGCTATTTATGACAGATATTAAAAAGAATTACTTGGACAATTAAGATAATTTGCTGCGATTAGAATAAAAGACGAAGGTAAATATGTTTAGATAATGTGGTAAAAAAATATATTTGTACAAATATAGTACAATTTGATATTGTTTTATTGTGATACTGTTGTTTTTGTGATGTCATTGCTATTGTGATGTCATTGATATTGTGATGGTATTGTGATATCATTACTGTTATGATATTGATATTGCGATATCATTACTATTGTTATATCTTTGCTATTGTGATATGCATGTTGTAGATATCCCTTATCACACCATCGTAATCAGTTTATGAAATGTGTACGCTTGAAAGTGGTTATTTATTAATTCAATGACAACATAAACCAATCTCCTAACCACCCCAGGAGAGACTGAATGAACCTTACTTTCTACATTCACTGCTCTTACATCATCTGTCAATAACCTCACAATGCTTAAACATGTACTGAGAATACATCTACTGAGAATACAGTTGACAATGCCATGGCATCACAAAATTGAGGACGAGACAATGCTATCATGGACTGAGGATACAGTTGACAATGCCATGGCATCACAATACTGGGGATGAAGCAACCCTATGATGGACCGAGGATACAGTTGACAATGCCATGGCATCACAAAACTGAGGATGAAGCAATGATATGATGGACCGAGGATACAGTTGACATGCCATGGCATCACAAAACTGAGGACAAGACAATGATATGATGGACTGAGGATACAGTTGACAATGCCATGGCATCACAAAACTGAGGATGAAGCAATGATATGATGGACCGAGGATACAGTTGACAATGCCATAGCATCATAAAATTGAGGACGAGACAATGCTATCATGGACTGAGGATACAGTTGACAATGCCATGACATCACAAAACTGGGGATGAAGCAACCCTATGATGGACCGAGGATACAGTTGACAATGCCATGGCATCACAAAACTGAGGATGAAGCAATGCTATGATGGACTGAGAATATAGTTTACAATGTCATGGCATCACAAAACTGAGGATGAAACAATGCTATGATGGACTGAGAATATAGTTTACAATGTCATGGCATCACAAAACTGAGGATGAAGCAATGCTATGGTGGACTGAGAATATAGTTTACAATGCCATGGCATCACAAAACTGAGGATGAAGCAATGCTATGGTGGACTGAGAATATAGTTTACAATGCCATGGCATCACTAAACTGAGGATGAAACAATGCTATGATGGACTGAGAATATAGTTGACAATGCCATGGCATCACAAAACTGAGGATGAAACAATGCTATGATGGACTGCGGATACAGTTTACAATGCCATGGCATCACAAAACTTAGGATGAAGCAATGCTATGGTGGACTGAGAATATAGTTTACAATGCCATGGCATCACAAAACTGAGGATGAAACAATGCTATGATGGACTGAGGATACAGTTTACAATGCCATGGCATCACAAAACTGAGGATGAAGCAATGCTATGGTGGACTGAGAATATAGTTGACAATGCCATGGCATCACAAAACTGAGGATGAAGCAATGCTATTGTGGACTGAGAATATAGTTGACAATGCCATGGCATCACAAAACTGAGGATGAAACAATGCTATGGTGGACTGAGAATATAGTTTACAATGCCATGGCATCACAAAACTGAGGATGAAACAATGCTATGATGGACTGAGAATATAGTTGACAATGCCATGGCATCACAAAACTGAGGATGAAGCAATGCTATGGTGGACTGAGAATATAGTTTACAATGCCATGGCATCACAAAACTGAGGATGAAGCAATGCTATGGTGGACTGAGAATATAGTTTACAATGCCATGGCATCACAAAACTGAGGATGAAGCAATGCTATGATGGACTGAGAATATAGTTTACAATGCCATGGCATCACAAAACTGACGATGAAGCAATGCTATGATGGACTGAGAATATAGTTTACAATGTCATGGCATCACAAAACTGAGGATGAAACAATGCTATGATGGACTGAGAATATAGTTTACAATGCCATGGCATCACAAAACTGAGGATGAAGCAATGCTATGGTGGACTGAGAATATAGTTTACAATGCCATGGCATCACTAAACTGAGGATGAAACAATGCTATGATGGACTGAGAATATAGTTGACAATGCCATGGCATCACAAAACTGAGGATGAAGCAATGCTATGGTGGACTGAGAATATAGTTTACAATGCCATGGCATCACAAAACTGAGGATGAAGCAATGCTATGGTGGACTGAGAATATAGTTTACAATGCCATGGCATCACAAAACTGAGGATGAAGCAATGCTATGGTGGACTGAGAATATAGTTTACAATGCCATGGCATCACTAAACTGAGGATGAAACAATGCTATGATGGACTGAGAATATAGTTGACAATGCCATGGCATCACAAAACTGGGGATGAAGCAATGCTATGGTGGACTGAGAATATAGTTTACAATGCCATGGCATCACAAAACTGAGGATGAAGCAATGCTATGGTGGACTGAGAATATAGTTTACAATGCCATGGCATCACAAAACTGAGGATGAAGCAATGCTATGGTGGACTGAGAATATAGTTTACAATGCCATGGCATCACTAAACTGAGGATGAAACAATGCTATGATGGACTGAGAATATAGTTGACAATGCCATGGCATCACAAAACTGAGGATGAAACAATGCTATGATGGACTGCGGATACAGTTTACAATGCCATGGCATCACAAAACTTAGGATGAAGCAATGCTATGGTGGACTGAGAATATAGTTTACAATGCCATGGCATCACAAAACTGAGGATGAAGCAATGCTATGGTGGACTGAGAATATAGTTTACAATGCCATGGCATCACTAAACTGAGGATGAAACAATGCTATGATGGACTGAGAATATAGTTGACAATGCCATGGCATCACAAAACTTAGGATGAAGCAATGCTATGGTGGACTGAGAATATAGTTTACAATGCCGTGGCATCACAAAACTGAGGATGAAACAATGCTATGATGGACTGAGGATACAGTTTACAATGCCATGGCATCACAAAACTGACGATGAAGCAATGCTATGATGGACTGAGAATATAGTTTACAATGTCATGGCATCACAAAACTGAGGATGAAACAATGCTATGATGGACTGAGAATATAGTTTACAATGTCATGGCATCACAAAACTGAGGATGAAGCAATGCTATGGTGGACTGAGAATATAGTTTACAATGCCATGGCATCACAAAACTGAGGATGAAGCAATGCTATGGTGGACTGAGAATATAGTTTACAATGCCATGGCATCACAAAACTGAGGATGAAGCAATGCTATGGTGGACTGAGAATATAGTTTACAATGCCATGGCATCACAAAACTGAGGATGAAGCAATGCTATGATGGACTGAGAATATAGTTTACAATGCCATGGCATCACAAAACTGAGGATGAAGCAATGCTATGGTGGACTGAGAATATAGTTGACAATGCCATGGAATCACAAAACTGAGGATGAAGCAATGCTATGATGGACTTAGGATACAGTTGACAATGCCATGGCATCACAAAACTGGGGATGAAGCAATGCTATGATGGAGTCCCCTATTGCTAAAAACAAGTTCAACACCTCTTCCACTTCCCACACATAGGGCAGTGGTTAGCGTGTTCCGCTTGGAATCAAGAGGGCCTCAGCAACTTCGTCTGCTGTGGAGAACTGTTCTACATGCAGTAAGGTTTGGGTGCAATGCTACGCCGAATTTCATCGTTCGCTAGTTCCAGTCGATGCTCACAGGTTTCACTGCAATGCATAGCAACCATGGCATTGTGGGCTTTTCCCTGCAATAAGTAAAATACTCTTGAAAAGCGGTGTTGAACACGCCTTAACTCACCTCCACTTCACATACAAGCCTGACTCATGCAATTACGAGTAAAGTTGCCCAAATGCAGCAAGGCTTCATTTACCCATTGATACAGTCAGTTCACTGCACTCGTTCACGGTGGCATGGTGAATTGCATGTGATCAGAATGTTGAGAGAATATATAACCATTG
Source organism: Gibbula magus (assembly GCA_936450465.1). Lineage (NCBI taxonomy): Eukaryota > Metazoa > Mollusca > Gastropoda > Trochida > Trochidae > Gibbula > Gibbula magus. The sequence goes on along the minus strand of OW388295.1, from coordinate 22,286,568 downwards.
TTTGACTCCGATGATCAAAATTTTGAGATTTTCAGGAAAATTAGAAAATATTTTATTAATTTTTTTTACCTCGATCACTTCAACGAGCTGTCAAATTTGTTATGATTAATGGCCGAAATTATGCTGTAGCACTTTCAGTATCTTCAGAAATAACGTTATGAATGAAACAGTTATGTTTTATCTTTCTACGATGTAACAGTACCAGAGGCAACTTAAATTACATGACTAAAGCACAAGGGACACAGGTAAGTGTTCTTTCAAAATGTCGTATGTAATAATATATATGTGATTGGTTCTTGTGATGGATTACTAGGAGATTAAGCACCACCCGGTTATTCTTGATGATTGTTTTAACAATTTAGTATAATTCCGTTCACACAAGTTGTTAAATGTGATTAGGTCAGAATAGTGTAACCACGTAATGAAAATCAACAAAAAGGTTTGGGTCCATGTCTTAAGAAAACACCAACAAAAGACAACTGACTTTCATGATTTACATAAAGTAAATAGTCCTTGTGAAACTATTGTTGGCAAGAATGTCAAATAAATAGCTCAAAAAGGATCCCCAGTGTCATTTCAAGTCAGTATTGGCTGATCCATCCCGTGCCTGGAGAACAAACCGGCGTGTACCTTCTCATTCCCCGTCAGTCTCCGGATCCTTTGAAGAGCCAGTTGCTGCAACTTCTCATGTCATGTAGTGTCCAATTGGGCTAGATTCTGTGCAGGGGGTTGCCGTGCTTAAGGTTGACGGCCAATCATGTGATGTCGCCTATTTTCCAAAGGGTTTAAATCTGAGCTTAGTGTCGGCCAAGGTGTCACAACTCCCTTATGTTGATGAAAGTTGATCACAACCCTAGCCTGACACTGTAGTTCATAGATAAGAGTTGAGTAGGCAATGAGCAGTTTTCAAAATCAGGCACTAAAACGAGATTTAGAATGTCCCGGATGGACAGAAAACCACTAAGATTTCGGTGGAAACCAGTGGATGCTTACAGTCATGGAAAACACAACAAAACCACACACCTCAACTGTAACACCACCATATGACACAGCAGGTATGATGATCGATGATCCCCAGTATGTGGGCCCCTTTGTCTCCAGATCCTTTAACGACCATACTTATGTTGGGCGTAGAAGGAACATTCTCTCGCACTAATGGATTCGTCGCCAGGTGCGTAAGTTGCACGTGCCGACACCATTCCAGACGTCCCCATTTGTGACGATCAGTGCAAGCAGGACGTGTGATGACCCTCCTGGACCCTATTGCGCAATCCTTTGGGTTTAAGATTTTGATGGTAGTGGACGGGCCCTCTGAGGTAGTCATAATCGCTTCAAACGAGAACGTAACGCAAATGGTTTTCTCCGAACCAACGGTGCCAAATCCGTGTATTTGCGGAGTGAGTTTCCCTTGGTAGTCCTGACATTGATCAATGTTTACAGTCACCTGGATAAGTCGACTTATGACCGAATTGATAAACCTCGGTTCCTAAAATTGAATGTCCTTAAATGAGTTCAGTCGCTTGCATCATGATGATTTGACATCTTAAGCCTTCAGACAATCAATTCCTTGCGAGTTTTCACTGTACAGGCAAAATCATTCATCCATCCATCAGCTGCTTTGACTCGTTGACCATCATACTGTGAAACGTGCCATAATTTTGATAAAAGTTTACTGCAGTGTAGTCGCGGTGCTTAAATTAGTTTCAAGTGTACATATATATATATATATATATATATATATATATATATATATATATATATATATTCACATGTCACTAGGTGACAATTATAGGATACATCAATCTCAGAATATTGGTAATTTTTATTTAGCAGGAATCGACAGGAGACAGTTCCAAGAATATTCAGTCTTCAGGTCTGATAGGTTTGACAATGTAACTGATCATTTCCTTTCACTCTAAGGTGGCTATCACCAAAATTAAAATCTCCACCAGCTCACCTGCATGTTCACACAAGGAGCCAAATCGTGTCACATGAGGGCGAAATGAAGATCTCCATCGGGAGATTCAGATCCTGGCGGTTTTGGGTACTCAGCAGACCATATTTGACTACCAACACTACAGTTGTTGAACAACTTCCTTAGTTCCACTTTGTTAGACCCCTTGAAGGTATAGAAGATGAGAGACTTGTGTATTGTCAGTTGTCGTACCGATTTTGAACCCATATCTGTTCTTTCCTTGCACACTCTCTTTTTTGTTTTACGGTTTAGAAACATGACAGTCAGTTCTTTTGGTCCAGGTGTTTCATCCTTGGCAAATACGAACATTATCAGGCATATTAAATACTGACATACAGACATACTGTTGGGATTTGCAGATTTTTTTGTTTCTTTTAGAGGGCAATTCGGCACAAAGGACGTCCGCCTGGAACTTGGAACGCAATATCCAGCAGAAAAGATTGTCATGAATAGTTAAATCTGTATTGACGAAACCTGTAAGAGCCTTGTAATATTTATTCTCAGGGTTGTTCTTCCTTGTTTTCGAGTGTTTGAATATTGTTCCATGTTGGTTCGATTCGTCCGTGTAGAAGAGTTCATCTTTGTATATACAAATACAAGGTGTGTTGCGATCTTTGATTAACATCAGGGGTGATTTTGCTACAATAGATTGTGAAAAGATTCCTTTAAAACTCGACCAGAGGAGTGTCTTGGTTTCCTTATCGTAAGCAAAAGAACTCAAAAACCCACTGACGGCTGGTCCGATTGTTTCTGTTTTCCTTGATACAATCGACCCTTTCACGAAATGCCTTTTCCGTTTCCACAAGGGAAGCATAACCAAGTTTGAAACACCAGTGGGTTTCGGCAAATGTCCTAATCCATTCTTTGGTTTGGTAACCTGTTTCGGCTCCACGGATGAAAAATAAGATTTAGTCAAATGTCTTGTACTCTTCTTTGCTTTGGCACTCCTTTTCGGCTCCACGGATAAGAGGTAAGATTTAACCAAATGTCCTTTACCCTGACCTTGGCCGTTCTTGAACAAGTCCCCCGTGGCGACTTCCACCAGGGAACACAGCGGAGTGTTCAAGCAGGCATCTGCACACTGCAGGACTGACCTACATTTGATGTTCCTCAGGAACTCGTGACCTGTGGTGTTGAGTGCTGTAGTTTTCTCATATCTGAAATATTCGTGCCTTGGTGTACATGTCTGCATCCCGAGGAGTAAGATGATCACACTGAATCTCATGTTTAAAGTGTTGGACAAGGACCGAATCGCGGGCTCATAAAACAAGAGAAGCTGGCTTCTTAATGATGATCTGTTAGTGTCTGGTTCTCTTATTTCACTCAAATATTAATAGATATGTTGTCAGTGTGTTATGACGAAGATGGGAATGGATTACACGGAGCGTCATGGTGATAATGCATATCATCACAATGACTGTTTAAGAATTAATTTCAGTGTCGATGTTGAACGTTCTGATGTACTATTTCAACCATTTATGCACATTATTGGTTCGGTGAAATGTCATCCGTTTCAGATATCCGATCTGGAGAGTAATCGACGCTGCACCCACTATGTCGCGAATGCTATGCATAGTAAGACCAATATTACACGCCGTGGAGGAAACAAATCTACTTAGTTACCAAACTGACATTTCTTTCTGCGTCTTTGTGGTCCCAGTAGAAACGAACTGTCAGGAGGTAAAGAGCGTATTTGAGTTATTTTGAAACCGAACTCTACAACTGTCAATTAAGACGTTTATAAAGGTTATCTACCTTCAATACCAAGCACTTGCTCTGCTTTGTGTAACATGGAGACACTATAGACATCACTTTGACAATTACGGGACCTTTTATACACACGTTTGAGAATAGCATGATCGCGATCAACTTCCCCTGCAAGACATACCTCGCCCTAATCTCCATCACTGGCTCATTTAAGCTTTGCCGCATTTCCGTTACTTTCCCGTGCTAGTTGTGCAAAAAGTATCATACCAAGTGTTCATTATGAACACCTGATATTTCTGATGAACACATCTGACCATACATTAAAGTAATCAAAGCGATTTAGTATGACACATGAATACCCGAATAAAACAAAGGAGCCAGTTTGCAAGAAACTGAATACCCGAATAAAACAAATGAGCCAGTGTGCAAGAAATTGAATTCCCGATAAAACAAATGTGCCAGTGAGCAAGAAATTGAATACCCGAATAAAACAAAGGAGTCTGTGTGTAAGAAAAGATCATACTTGAATAAAACAAAGGTGCTAATGTGCAAGAAATTGAATACCCGATAAAACAAATGAGCCAGTGAGCAAGAAATTGAATACCCGAATAAAACAAAGGAGCCAGTGTGCAAGAAATTGAATTCCCGATAAAACAAATGAGCCAGTGAGCAAGAAACTGAATACCCGAATAAAACAAAGGAGTCTGTGTGTAAGAAAAGTTCATACTTGAATAAAACAAAGGTGCTAGTGTGCAAGAAATTGAATACCCCAATAAAACAAATATGCCAGAGAGTAAGAAATTGAATACCCGAATAAAACAAGGGGTCAGTGTATAAGAAACTCAATACCCGAATAAAGCAAAGGTGCTAGTGTGCAAGAAATTGAATACCCGAATAAAACAAAGGAGCCGGTGTGCAAGAAATTGAATACCCGATAAAACAAATGAGCCAGTGAGCAAGAAATTGAATACCCGAATAAAACAAAGGTGCTGGTGAGCAAGAAATTGAATACCCCAATAAAACAAGGGTCATTGTGTAAGAAACTCAATACCCAAATAAAACAAAAGGGCCAGTGTGTAAGAAATTTAATACCCGATAAAACAAAGGAGCCGGTGAGCAAGAAATTGAATACCCGATAAAACAAATGAGCCAGTGAGCAAGAAATTGAATACCCGATAAAACAAATATGCCAGTGAGCAAGAAATTGAATACCCCAATAAAACAAATGTGCCAGTGTGTAAGAAATTTAATACCCGATAAAACAAAGGAGCCGGTGTGCAAGAAATTGAATACCCGAATAAAACGAACGAGTCAGTGTGTAAATGTAGCATGTGGGAACTGGGGACATTGTGTGTGATATAACCAGTAGCCGTGATACCGACGACGTGAGTGACGAGTGCACGACACATTGATCTGTGATCGGCCCTCTGTTATCTACATTGATTTGTCAAGTGCAGGGACGTTACTTCCTCATAGTAACGTGACAATCTTTGGACAATCTTACCACATACTCCTCAGCTAAACTTCAAATATCGTCAGTGTTTGATAAGTAACATAATGCAAGGATATGACTGTACCATTTGAACCTCATAACCGCTTTAGCAGTAACACGTTATACATCATTCTGTGAAGGGAGTGCCCTTTGTGGTAATAGAATGGTTATACATGGTGTATGGTACACCGAACTAATGCGTAAATTTATATTAATTCATTTAAATAGATCAACGATTTAATTATAACATTTAGATAATAAAATCGTTAGTTTATGATTAGTTGTGTCAGGAACCGGTTGTAGTTGATCTCTTGCAAAAAAAAACGTTTCTAAATCTTTTAGCTTTAGTTCGAATTTGTTTTATTACGTGAATACTTGTAGACAAACGAAAACATTTTAGATCAACTAAGATCTGATCTTGTAGCCATGCAGAGGTCGTTAAGTCTGTACATTTAAATTGGTGTAGCTCTGTCAGAGCTCTTATTGGATCAATTACTGTCTAACATTTGTGTCGTGATATTATTAAATCCCTAGATTATTAAGCCACAGCTTTTCTAAATCTAAAGAGTAATAGGATTTCGAAATAATATCGATCTGCCATGCGTTATCTACAGAGTCATTTCAAGTACAGTGAACGATATCAACATACGTCTGATCGAATCGTGACGATTTGACAATACGTCTGACCCGCTAAGGTCACAGTTTCTAAAAATATTTAAACATCGTCACGAGAACGTCTACAGATAGAAATCGCCATTAGAAGTATGTTATGTCTTTAAACGATTGTTTATATATAGAAGTTCTTATAAGATTCCTTTTAATTAGAAGGAAGTAATTCGTTATACGAGAATGTCTTAAACTGATAGTCATCATACGATTACCTATACCATTACCCTTTGAGAGTGTTAATAAATAAAAGCTATCATAAGATTGCCTTAAATCGTGCGACAAGTTTCAATATATTTTTAAACTCTCTCTTGGAGCTCAAACTATGGACGTTACTCGTCTATTAACTGAAACGCTCGTATCAACCTTTTCCCACGATAAACCTCTGCATTCATGGGTAGGCATAGCATTTCTAAACTGAGGTACAAAAGAAAGTTTACACCTCAGTTGGTTTTATCATATGTTTGATTTTCAATTACAAATATCTTGTGTTTTCGAAGTCGTACTCTAAAACTGAAAAGTGCAGGCGTTTAACTACCCGCCAAGGAATAATTCCATGTGGTTTTAATATTTTTGGGGAAAAACTGAAATTTTAAATTCAGAAATTCTTCCAAAATTAATTTGGATAAAACACAACTGTTCATCGACATATAAGACATCTGCTAAGTGAAAAATAAATACATGTGTATCATTCTGCATACATTTACAATATTATAAACATGGTAGGGGTCATGTTGGTGTAAAAATGAGTTTATACCCCTTGGTCCTTTCCGTGACTCTCACTCTGCAAGTTTGAAAAAAAACGAGTATGATTGTTTGCCGAATCAGTCAACATTGAACATTAAATAATATCCCGGTTCTATCATATCAATTTGTTTTGTTATTTTACTGTATGGGTGAAACAATAGGGTGTAAACTTTCTTTTGTACCTCATTTTATTATTGTATTGCGGGACCATTTTTTCAGAAATCAAACTCCTTTTAAATGTACCAAATGTAAAAAGTGTCACCTTTGGTAAATGTTTCCTTGCTTACATGGCACCAACAGAGTGGAACAGCCTTCCCGTTGACCTCAGACAATTGCCAACTTTCGAGTGTTTCAAAGCTCGACTTAAAACATATCTCTTCCAAATTGCTTTTAATGACTGACTTCCCAACCTCTATCCATGTGCGCTTAGAGCATACATTGAGCGTGGATAATGCGCTTTACAAATTGACTATTATTATATAAGTAACGACATTTGGCTGTGGCTTATCTGATTTCACTCGGTGAAATTTGGACGTTTTCCAGAAGATCTCTAATAAAAGTGTTGAGGCCATTACAAAACCTCTTGTAAAGCTGATCGAACTTAAACTACTTAAAACTAGAAAAACAATCACTTCCTTTTTGGGTTTATTTATTCCGTTCAGCAATTAATTATCAACTTATTTATTTCACTTTATTGTATCAGTCGCAGTGTAACAAAAGTTATTATTAATAAAATTAAATAACAATGAAAGACTTTCCTGTTGTTTGCTTTGTATTTTGTGTTTAGATGATGATTTGGTGAAATCATAGTTCATTATTAACTGAGAAAAGGATTAGGAACAAGTTCTCCAGCTTAGAATATTCTCTCCTTGGTATACAGTACATATTTATCGGTTGATGACATATATTGGTTCATACAATAATCCAACACGATACACATTTTTATCCGCAAGGCTGCTCCAAACCCCTGATTGTCTTCTAAGCATTTGCATCGTAATATCAACTGGATACTCATCACTATTTATAGCATATGTTTTGTCAGCCAATGAAATGCTATTATTTGTAAGTTGACGGTCGCTCATCGGTTGTCTCATCCGGGCACCGTCAATATAGCTACCCATTCAAAAGGGCAATCATTTCGTTGGGAAAAAAGGTAAAATGACTTCTTCTTGCACCCAATACGTGTCTACCAGTTAAGTTAGTTCGATGTCCATCCGGGTACTTGTATCCTCGAGGCTACTCCAGATATCCCGATTGCCTTACAGATCAAATACCTTGATGGAACAGGGGGATAATGAAGCCAGGTAATGCGTAGTAATGAGAGGTAATTATAATAACAGATAATAGTTGTAATAGTAGTATAGTCACACGCATCAGAACATTTCAAATACATGTACATTGTAAAATCATATATATAACAGTTCGTCGTGCCACAAACTGGCTTATGAGCCACTGAAAGCACATATTTTACGATAATAAATATTTGAATAGAATATATTTTAAAAATCAGGTATATTGCATTTCACGTCTTTTAAAAATATTTGAAATTACAGAAGCTAAAATATTTTGCATTTTTTTCTCATTCATAAGATAAAAACACAACTTATCATTATCATTTAAGTCATAGAAGAGACAGTTACATTTTAAAGCAGCTTGTTAACAGCTTGTTACTACTGTTAGCAGTTGGATATACACATCAGAGCGGATCTAGGATTTTCGTTAAGAAGGGGTGCATGCAACCTTTCTCCAGAAGTTGACATCTGGCCAGACAGACAGACAGACAGACAGACAGAGTGTGTATATACACGACGTTTCGGAGTATATGCTCACTCCTTCATTAGGTGGAATGTCGGGGTATAACAAATATTTCCTTCATTCTTCAATGGAAAGTTCATGTGGAATAAAACCTTACACCCCAGGGCACATGATCAGATCCCATAAAGATAAAGTAAGATACGTGTATATCTGAACAGGGTTCATATACGAATTAACATTACAGCCCCGTAGTTGTAATGCGAGCCGGGACGTCAACACTACCTGTCGCGGTGTGGAGCTGTGACTGGGGAACATATACGGCTAAATCAAGGTGAGAGAGAAATGCAAAGCGCTGAGTTTATATCTCCAACTTTCTCTTCTGTAGTTGACGCTTGGATGACGTGCTTGTTAAGATTAAGCAGTCTATATATTACCTCGCAGGACAGGTGGGGAACACTTATGTGCCGGTTTGCAGTAGGTATTGTGTTTCAACATGCTTCACTGAACATGCTCTGTCGCGAACAAGCCGCTAAAAATAACCCGGCTCATTTTGTTTGCTTCTGGTGACTACACCCTACGAACTGAATCCTCACACGGATTGAAATCATGGCGTCCCCGGGTTCGTATCTTCACTGCCTATCTAGACTATCATTCGAAATGTATATCTTACTAGAAATGTATATCTCCTGAAATGTATATCTCGATGTAACCAGGTAAAAGGCGACATTTGCATTAGTGAAAGGAACACGTACATCTGTAGCATAAAACGTCATGCGCTTGGCTCGTCGTGTTTATTAAAGATCCCATTGTGTCTGAAATGTACATATATTGTACATGTAATAGCGTTTTGTGTAACAGTATTGTAAAAGGTGTTCGTCTATGATTATCAGCGTATGTATTAACTATAGACTGTAGACGAGAGGAAATAGGAATGTATTGTGGCTCGCAAAGTGTTTAAATGCCCTATTGTGTTGGAGCTGCATTACAACCTGTTTAACATATACACCGATACTGTATAGATCTAAGACTTCATGTATACTACATATATGTCAACCTACGTAACAGACACTTTTAATCCGTGAACTTTCTGTAATATATAATGAATATAGATATGTCTTACTGTATTTGTTAAAACAACATGTACATATCAGTATAAGGTATACATATATTTCACCTGATGCTAGACGTGTATGCATACCTATGTAACTGATAGATCCGTCATTCTTTGAGTATATATCTTTAGTTTTGTAATGGATAGTGTTGCTTTACATACTTAGAGAATAACCAACGAGGTACGAGTGATTACGGTAAATATCCATGAGTCTAAATAATGTTCAGCCACGAGCTTTAGCGAGTGGCTCTGAACATTATTTAGACGAGTGGATATTTCCCGTAATCACTCGTACCGAGTTGGTTATTCTATATATTACCCGTTATGCAATTAAATTGACCAAATTACGCTTGGTTATTACATGTTCATGTTGGGTGGCCGCTGTGAAGGACCCGTCGCCACAGTAACATTGTGACGTCATAATATAATTCGACGCGTCAGACCATTGTTTTATGACGTCATAGTCATTCTTTCTCCGGGTAACCGACCAATCAACGTTGAGAATCACTTGAAAGCACATGTGCAAATATCACAAAGATAATCACCTGTGTCTTCTCACCCGTATGGGTAATATTCATGAATATTTCACAAAATGAATGTAACAACCTCTAAAGCGTTTATACCTGTGCCGGCGTATCCAACATGCCAAATGGATATATCTTTTAGTTGTGTTTTGAATGTCTTCACGTAACATGAGTCAACAAAATTGTCTAACATGAAAAAAAATATTTCACACGCATAAAACAGTAAAGCACGTGTTTGCATACCTATGCCCGATTATGCAACAGGGATAGACTAGTCGACTTGCTTTGTACAGTAAATGTTCTCTGTGTGTATAGAGTTAACCGTAATACATGTACTTAACAACTGCACGATTGTTCCACTCAATGAAAGAGTTGGCACATGCCTTTGGCGACGGATAAGATGGATAGACTACCTGACTTAACGAACTCGGTTTTCTATAGATATGTTTTTAAAACTGTTTAACACCAGTGCATGGGGTAAGCCTGAAACGTGATAAGCCTGAAACTATGATAACATCAATTTATATGGTAAAATTACACACAAGCTTCAAACAGTTGTCGAACCTTATTTCATACGATGGTTACGTATTGCACTATACCTAATATCAATGCTTCGCATCACAAAAATTTAGCAACGAGGAAGAGGGAAGGGCCTGTATACTTGTATTCGAATATGTAATGTTTTAGATGCATGAGTGATGGTTGTGTTCACTAAGGACACACCATGGCGAGTATGATCTAAACTGCCACTCACTATATTCACATTTATACAATCTAATGAAATTGTTCACAGTGCCCAAACTGTAAACTCTACTTGCACACTTGTCTGAAAGATAAGACCGACTCTGATTAACAGAGCGTTTGAATTGATTCGGTCCTGAAACGTAACGCAAATCTCTTCTCTAATGTACCGACGAAATGCAGAAATACACTTGTCAACTAATTCCATTCTGTCAAAATATCAATGATTATAATTCTCTGAGCGTGTAATATAAACCTCTAGCGCGTAGATGTGCCTTATGGATTAGGCGCTATATAAGTCGCCATTATTATTAATATCAAACATATCTGTACAAGGGTTGTGTTAATGACCCGACGTGTATATTCCCGAGCTGCATGGTATCTTCATATTAATGTGTAATTAACAAAACCTGTTTGACAACTAATATTAAGAACATTTAAGAGTGTGTTACGTTCTTAGAGGCAGGACATTGCGATAGTAAATTAAGTTAGACAACTGTTGGTGAAATGCGAATATTCGCATAGATTAAGAACCCTTAAGACGGACCCCGGAATATGTAGTTGTAAGTAATGTACTGCGTATCATTGTCATTTGTATGATTAAAATAACTATCATCACGGCCCCCTCCCACGCCCTTTTTGTACAAACTACATATGAGTAATTTCTTATAGGACATTTGTTTGCTGTAAATATCAAGTCTTTTATTGTTTATTGGCCAAAGGCTATTTACAACATTTATACAAATTTACATAGAGTTATACCCACATATGTTTGAAAATCTGAATTTACAACGCATACTATTAGGTAGAATGCAACCATATATTTCAAACGATGAAGTCTGCATTGATATAGTTACTCCTTTTAGCCATACTAGCCACAGTTTCATCAGTTGATTATAAAAGCATTTTCTTTCCAATAGATACAAACTTTATTGGTGAAGTCTGTATTGATACGTATGCGTTAACCAATTTAATGAACCAACAATAATGAATAATAAATGACATTGTTGAACGTTCATCTTAGCATCTCAAAGGGACATACTTCATCTGGGTATGTGTGGCGATATCTCTGGTATCTCACTCTTTTTATAATATTACACACATATTTAGCCTTAACATGTGAACTCCAAATACTCAACAAATATATGGCTGATCGTACACGCATGCATGTATAGTAAAGATAAGGGCTTTTTACCATCAAATGGATGTAGAATTTGAATGAAGTCTTCATATATTGAACTGTTTTTTAGCCATGGTCATGAATGTCAAGGTATGAATATGCCGAAAGAACGTTGAGATAAAATGAAGTATTTCCTCTTTAAAAAGCTATGGGATTTACTCGGTTTAGCTAGATTTATAGCAATGACCGTTGAGTTTTATAGCTGCCTAGACATACCAACAAACTAGCCTTCTTCTTCAATTAATCACATCTGTGTGGTATTCACCTGTTCTGTGTGTAAACCACGTTCACCTTTCACCCCGTGACACGCTTGAACCACCTTGTTAACGACCCGACACACCTATACTACTGAGACACCGGGTCACCATTATCTAGACTGTGTCATCATCCCCCTCAAGCTTCCTTATCGCATCCTGCTACCTCAGAGAAATTTGTATCAACCAGGTCCCTTCAATACCCTGATTATCATCGCAGCTTTTGCCTCATATCGCTGTGAACAACCAGCTTTTATATAACATTAAATCGAGCTATATTTACAGTGCCTGGATGAGAAGACAGATGAACGACCATTTAAATTTAAATACATGCTTTGTATAGAGATGATTAACAATCCTCCAGCGATACGATGCAAAAGCTGTTTAGACAATCCGGGAATTTAATGAACATTTTGCATAGAGATACCCAAATCCTTATCGTGGATATATTGATGAATGATAACTTTAAACACGGCTGTCGTGTTGAGGTAGCGGGTCGTCATTTTCTGTCCTATCACCGTGTCCACCTGGAACTCTTCTCTCCACCCTCCTTTACTTCCCACAGAGGTTACTCAATGTATACGTGGGAAGAAACGACTTGAGTAAACTCTATGGGGAGATAATGCTTCAAGCTATAAGTAATGTAATAGTCTTTTGAATATTTTTTTATAAATATTCTGAAATTTATTTTTTTGTGATTCAGATATCTTATAGCCCCCACAGAAGTCACTGTTCCCTGTCAAATCATTGTGAACTTAATGCATGTGGCAATGTCGAGTTATCATATTTACCATTTCACCTTTTTACAGCCAGAAACACACTTCTGTTTGTATATATGTTCGTAAACATGCACTGTATACTACGACCTATATCGTGTGACACTTTATGGTGTTCATTTTAATTGAGAATTTTTATTCAAGCAAAATGTCCGCGGTGGTGAAGTTCAGAAGTTCATGTCCCCTTCCCCCTATATCGGTATCCAGGGGCTTTATGGGGTCAATTAGACTTATAAACAACAGTAAAACTTGATGCACGTTTATTCGTCACACAGATTGGCGTCTATTCCTTCAGATGGTCATGTTCTTCTTTCCGTCTTCTTGCCACACAATTCTCAAGTAAATTATCAAAAGTGTTGACGTGTCGCTTAAAGCGTGGGAACATGTCCGTCCTTTTGTTACGATACCTTCCGAAAGATGTTGACCTCATCTTCTCGATTAAGGCCTTTTCTCACCGACCGATTTGTAGTTTTTAGTTACGAATTGTAATAACCAACTTTTGTTGAAGTATTAGAACATCGAAGTTGTTTCCGATGTACATACAATATGTATCGATATTACAGGATGATAACAGGTCGTAACTACAAGTCGTACTTTTGCGAACGGACCTTAATACGACTTCATATCCATATTCATAGGTCGCCAGATATATATAATTTCTTTTTGCATACTTACATATATATGTTGACAACACTGCGTTCCTTAAAAATTAACCTTTACCTTATGTCACTTAAATTTTAAATATATCTCAATAATATGTTATATATACTGCACTAGCGTGGTCTACGGATCGCATTTTATAAAATAACTATTGTTAATGATCGCAGACTCTAATGAGTTGAAATTGATAATACCTTGATGTGTATATATACTTGAATACAAGTATCATAACTAAACATCATATCGATAACCACAGGCCATTGAACCATTGCTATTCATACGTTAAAAACACAAAATAATAGAATAAGAAACCTTTGAGACGCCCCCTCACTTGAACGGCTTCAGGATTACATGTAGTTCTAAAGCTGTCAAAATCAAGACCCGTCTAAAATTAAACATTTTTTTTTATATTTTAGTTTGTGAATAGCAATGACCCAAAGGCCTGTGGCGATGAACTCCCTGAACGTGACCATACAATACCATACAACAGTGTCATAAAGAAGTACATAGGCCTACTCTAAGTTTATCTCGTCTCATTCTCAATACATGCACATGTACACACAGTGCAGTCAAGGGAGGGTCTAACATGTTTTTATCTCCTTCAACTTGTCAACCTTTGCTTGATTACGCCACCACCGGGCAACCCCTACCTCCAGTCGGGTCGACTGTCTGAGAGTATATCCATATATCATGTCGAGCTACGCCGTGCAGTCAGGGATTCATGTCAATACCAAATACCGATCCATAAAAAACTAAACTAAAAATTGACATATCCGTGTGGTATATGAGAGTCGTCATAATTTTAAATGGTAAATACCATGACTGTTATCAATCTCAATCGTTATTCTGTTCTGAAAGTCACCAAATATCTTAAGTTACTAAAACCGTAAAAGGGATCAGGCACGAGCAGTTCAACCATCATACATATACGAGAATGCATTTACAAAACACTGATTATTTGTATTATAACAGAGTAACTTTGCCATACAAAATGGTACCAATAACTATGTTTATCTTTATGTAGGATTTTGGCCCTTTTGTATCTAATGAAACCGGTAGCTGAGATAATTTGGACAGTTGAACCATCATCATTCATCTTTCTATCCATTAAACTTCGTTTTGCTGATGATGCATTCGGAATTCTAGTTCTGTGGACAGTAACATTCTTTATTGCCATGAACCTTGTGGTTATAGGCATTCAATGCAATTAAAGAAACTTTTCATCCAACATGGTTTTCCTACTTATAAACTACTGGGCAAAAGAAAGTACCCACCTCAGTTGATTTTATCATATGTATGATTTTCAATTGCAAATATCTCATAACATAATCCAAAACTGATAAGTACAGGTGTTTAGTTAGCAGTCAAAGAATAAAATAAAAGAAAAAAATGAAATTTTAAGTTTAATTTTGTTTTTAAATTATTGTTGATGATACACAACTGTTCATCGACATATAAGACATATCCTATGTGAAAATAAATAAATGTTCCTGATTCTGCACACATTTAAAACATTTTAAACAGGGCAGGGGTCATGTTGGTGAAAATTTCATTCTTAACCCTGTCTTCATTACACAAATATATTTGAACTAAAATTTAACCTCAGTCACTAACAAAGTCATTCAAACTACTGCAGATAAGTATTATTGTATCGTGTCATAGTCAAATACATCTGATTTCTTTTAAATATTGAATTAATCGAAATAAACTTCGGTGAAAACTTTCTTTTGCCCGGTAGTTTATGTTTGGAAAACCTATGGAGAGTCAACTTCCTTTAAGTTAGTAGTGCACCTTGTGTTTGTACATTCATTAAAATAAAAGAAGTCACTGTCCATAAAGTGTTGTTTTCCTACTGATACATTCATCTATTCACGTTGAAATATGTTTCTCTCCTGTTGCAGACAGCATGAACGAGTTTCTGTCGATAGATAGCGTGAAGGCTGTACTGGTGGAATGTCCTATCTGTGCCGAATACTACGACGACACCGTCAGAATACCACGTCGTCTCCCATGCTGCAACCAATCCATCTGCGAGTCATGTCTTCAGACTTACATCAGGGGACGACAAATAGTCCCCTGTCCTCTCTGTTGCCAGGACAACGATTTCAAAGATGGCGTCTCGTCCTTACCAAAGGAGATGGTGATCCTAAGATTCCTGGTTCTTCTCGAGACACAGAGCAACTTCATCCCCTCATGTACAGACTGTCCACACAGCAACGCGGCTGTTGGGAAGTGTGACACGTGTGGGGTTCTTCTTTGCAAGGTGTGTCTCAAGAATCACCACGAGAACACTTCAGAGGACCATACGACAGTGACGTTTGAGACTGCTAAAAGTGATCAGCAGGCACGGAAGAATACTGTCAGACACTTACGGAGTACACTCACCAGCAAGCCAATTGGTTCTCCAGTACCGTCTGATGAACCTTCTGAAGGTGATAATGGATATGTATTCCCTTTGAACAACAATGACAATGCAAACGGACATCATTCTCCCGGACCTCATGATGAGAAGGTGCGGAGACTGGGTGAACGCGTGGGACAACTCCACGGAATACTGGAAAACATCAATCAATCCAAGATGACTGCTGAAGACAGAATCAACAAAATATTTGACGACTTGACAGACGTGATTGACCAAAGAAGGAAATCTCTTCTAGCAGAGTTGGACAAATGGACGGAGAAGGAATCCAGAAAGCTGCATGTTGCAATAGAATCACAACAGATGATGCAATTCAAGCTCCAGAAGGCAGCAAGATCTCGAAAACTCTCCACCTCAAGTATAGGAGAAGAGAAGCCGTGTGATGTTGACTTTGTGAGACGTGGTGTCAGTTTTATTGAGAACAACGTTCAGCAGGTGACTGGCGCTATCCGTGAGACTGGAACCCTCAGAACTGTCACCTTCATACCGTCCAAGAGGCCCGACAGTCTGGATGGTGCCAGCCACTGTAACAACGTGGATATCTCTCCTGCTCGGGTCACTTCAGGTATGTCATTGTTATCATCGATAGGCATTGTGGATCTTTCTCCTGTTTTAACTACTTTAGGTATGTCATTGTTATCATCGATAGGCATTGTGGATCTTTCTCCTGTTTTAACTACTTCAGGTATGTCATTGTTATCCTCGATAGGCATTGTGGATCTTTCTCCTGTTTTAACTACTTCAGGTATGTCATTGTTATCATCGATAGGCATTGTGGATCTTTCTCCTGTTTTAACTACTTTAGGTATGTCATTGTTATCATCGATAGGCATTGTGGATCTTTCTCCTGTTTTAACTACTTCAGGTATGTCATTGTTATCCTCGATAGGCATTGTGGATCTTTCTCCTGTTTTAACTACTTCAGGTATGTCATTGTTATCCTCGATAGGCATTGTGGATCTTTCTCCTGTTTTAACTACTTCAGGTATGTCATTGTTATCCTCGATAGGCATTGTGGATCTTTCTCCTGTTTTAACTACTTCAGGTATGTCATTGTTATCCTCGATAGGCATTGTGGATCTTTCTCCTGTTTTAACTACTTCAGGTATGTCATTGTTATCCTCGATAGGCATTGTGGATCTTTCTCCTGTTTTAACTACTTCAGGTATGTCATTGTTATCCTCGATAGGCATTGTGGATCTTTCTCCTGTTTTAACTACTTCAGGTATGTCATTGTTATCCTCGATAGGCATTGTGGATCTTTCTCCTGTTTTAACTACTTCAGGTATGTCATTGTTATCCTCGATAGGCATTGTGGATCTTTCTCCTGTTTTAACTACTTCAGGTATGTCATTGTTATCCTCGATAGGCATTGTGGATCTTTCTCCTGTTTTAACTACTTTAGGTATGTCGTTGTTATCCTCGATAGTCATTGTGGATCTTTCTCCTGTTTTAACTACTTCAGGTATATCATTGTTATCATCGATAGGCATTGTGGATCTTTCTCCTGTTTTAACTACTTTAGGTATGTCATTGTTATCCTCGATAGTCATTGTGGATCTTTCTCCTGTTTTAACTACTTTAGGTATGTCATTGTTATCATCGATAGGCATTGTGGATCTTTCTCCTGTTTTAACTACTTTAGGTATGTCATTGTTATCCTCGATAGTCATTGTGGATCTTTCTCCTGTTTTAACTACTTTAGGTATGTCATTGTTATCCTCGATAGTCATTGTGGATCTTTCTCCTGTTTTAACTACTTTAGGTATGTCATTGTTATCCTCGATAGTCATTGTGGATCTTTCTCCTGTTTTAACTACTTTAGGTATGTCATTGTTATCCTCGATAGGCATTGTGGATCTTTCTCCTGTTTTAACTACTTCAGGTATGTCATTGTTATCCTCGATAGTCATTGTGGATCTTTCTCCTGTTTTAACTACTTTAGGTATGTCGATCGTTGTTATCCTGGGCCCATATTTTCGAAGCTGTCTTAGTGCTAAGTTAGTCGTAAGTCAATGTAAATGTATGGTACTTACGACTATCCTAGCGCTAAGAGAGCTTCGAAAATATGGGTCCTGGGCATCTTTCTCCGGCTAGGACCATTTTACTGTCCTTGAATATAAACCTTATTAAATTGGGCACGCCATCGTTTGCGGTGGGAGTGCGTGCCACATCTCATCTATAACAGAATATTTATCGATAAGTGTCTTGTCGAATGTCATTTGAAACACGGATATGTGGATTGTCAATAAATCATTATCTATCAATTACAACAATGCCCTTTTGTTATGGTATGAACAAGTAAAAAGAAACATTTACATTAATGTGACATTTAATGTCTGATTATCACAGCATTATTCATCACACATTCCTTGTGCTAGGAAAAAAAATCTGTAAATGCGTTTTGGATTTATATCTTCCACCCTTTACTTATCTTAGTGATTAATTCATTAATTTTCACTGTTTCCAATGTTGACTAATGACCTTATATTCTCTTACAGTATCGTCCATGGACCAGGTCCTTGAAACGGAGGGTGTACGTCATGGAGCTGTAGTTATATGTAGGAAACATTTTCATTATTTCATGTTCATGTCCAATTGAGAGTATGTTCATTCTTGCCAATGTACTGACTGTCTTTGAGCAGCTTAGCTTAGCAGGATATTGGCACTGTACACATGTTAATATGGTTGAAATCAGAAACCCATTTTACAGTTGAAATACCATGATATACATGCCGGAAAATAGTTTATTTTGTTATATTCAAATCGTAAAGTTACATTTACGTAAAGGTTATGTTTGACGCCGAAAACAAACATATCACATTCTCTATTATTATATCATATACATGTATCTTAACATATGTTAATATCAATCCCAAATAATTCATTGTCCGACTCCCAATTAGATCCTGAGACTACCTACGAATCTGAAAACTATTTATATATATATTCAGGTCCCCATTTGGAGTTCGACCGGACCACAACAGGAGAAAACGTGACCATATCCGGGAACGTAGTGGTCAACACCAAGCCAAGACGTCCTGTAGCCCGCACCGGATGTAGACTGCAGGCTCCGAGGACCATCATGATCTCCAGACCGTTTGTCCCCAAGGACAACAAGCGATACATGTACGCCGTCAAGGTCAACTTCAAGCTGAAGCAGAACATTCCGACGAGGAAGGCGATCCTTGAACTAGCCTCTACCTGTAGCCCAGTAGACATGAACTTCTCCCAGGTCCGAGGTATGAGTGTCAGCGTGGCCTCATGTCATTTCCACACACAGCACAAAGACGACCTCTGTCTTGTTATAGAGACCAACGTGGACAGAGTCTACTGCCAGCCAATCGTTCCAAATAAGGCAGGCAGGACAGGGGAGGTAAGTCTCGCAATCCTCGTGGACTACGGAAGGAACATGATTCACGTGCTGGACAATCAGAAGATGGTCGCCCTGGCAACGGTCCCGAACATGATGCTCGGGGAACCTCTGTGGACGATGATGTATCTGGGACGTCCTGAGTGGACGGACATCAGTGGAGAACTGCTCTCTGGTCAGTCTGTTAAGGTTCCCAGGGGCTTGTTGGATTTACTCGCCATATTGTGAAGGATAGGTTTGACAAACTGAAGTCAGCTTACCATGTTCTGTGATGACGAAGGAAAGTCTGACAAATAGAAGGAAACCTACCATGTTCTGTGATGACGAGGGTTTATGATGCTGAAGAATATTTTTGACCAATTGACGGACATATGTTCTCTGATGTCTGAGAGGAGCCTAAGGTTATATAAAAAAATTTTATATTATTTTTGTTTATGAAGTTTTAAAATATAATTTCAGAAAAGTGACTTACAGGTGATCGGAATTGGAAAAGATTTATATGCATGAAATTGGAATTTCTTAATGGGACAAATTATTTCTTTTGGCTCCTCTCGACCATCAGTATGTTTCATTTATATTTAATCAAATTTACATGACAATCAGTTTTACCTTGATTCACCACTCATCTTCACAATGATCTCCACAATCCAACAGCGACTACCCAATCACCTGTATATACATATGTAATGTAAGTCCTTGGACCATCTAAGATCACCATGACATACTAGTATGTCCTTATAATGAACCATACAGTTGCCTATCACTAGAATGTGAAGCAGGGGGCAAATATACACGATTTCAAACTGATAACGGGGATATCTAACGGTTACAAGATTATAATCATGACATTTAGTCTAACTAGATACACATAAACAGGGTATAATAATATCGCAAAGTGAATAGAAAAAGTTCATTTAAAGGTCGAACGTTATTTATATTTTTCAACGGGGTGATCAACATCGTGTGTGTAATTCTAAACTGCCAGGCAAAATAAAGTACTCACCTCAGTTGATTTTATCGTATGTATGATTTTCAATTGCAAATATCTCAAGTTTTCGATGTCATAATCTTTAACTGAAAAATACAACATTTTAAACACGGTAGGTGTCATGTAATTACATTTCTTAACCCTGTCTTCATAAAACAAAGATATTTAAACTAAAATTTAACCAAAGTCTCGAATTAAGTCATTCAAATACTGCAGATAAGTATTATTATAGTCAAATGCATCTTATTTCTTTTAACTATTGAATTAATCGAAACCAAATAAGGTGAGTACTTTCTTTTGCCTGGTAGTTTACTTCCATTCAATGAGATGGTGCATGTCTTTCCCGCTTGTGTCATTGTGATCTTCCAAGTTCCATTGACATCGAGTTGTATAATTGTTGATTGTTGCTTTTCACTTTGTTACATATTATATACATTTACATTTGTACATCTGTCCTAATGTGGAAAAAGTAGGTCATGAAAATCTGGTTTGTCTTAAGGAATCGTACAAGAATTTTGTTTTTTAAATTGAATTGTCTCTGAGTGTGATACAAGTTCTTTCTCCTGTGTTGTCGGAAATGATTTTTCATAACACACATAGATCCAATGGTTCATTACATAAGGTACTCAACGTTTGCTGTTTAAAATGCCATGCCTTCAATTTGATGTAGTATTTTAGTAAGTGTCACTGAAGCTTTTCAACTTTTATTTGTTAAAATGATATCTTTTGGTTATATAATTACCCCGTTTCAAAATTATGAAATTTTGTCCAATTGTTACCATTAGCTATTTTTGATAAAGTACTCGTAATTATCAGTATTTAATCAATTCAATTGAGTTTTTATTTTCCCCAAAATAGTGTATTACTGTTTGCTGTTGCTACATCTTCTATGTCTATATCCGCTTTTAAGAAAATACATGCAAATAACCATTTCCAGTGTTTTAAGAGAGTATTACTTTATTGTTTTTCTGTTTTAAACTAATTTAGCTGTGTTTGATTCACAAACACAATGACAATTTGTTGTTTTGTTTCTGATATTTGCCAATCATGGTTTGTTTTCACCAGATGTGCTCATACAATCATACACTTCTACACAATAATAATGTCATGAGGCATCCCTTCTCAAATGTAACACACACTCAGACAAACATTAATACAAACTTTACAGCTTTAATTTTCATTACATCTTGGATAACACCACCACTATGGGTTTTCAATCTGTGGCTATGAAATATACTTAAAGGCACTGTAGCACGTTTTTAGCATATTATTTGTTCGCACATTTTCCATTAATTATCATATTTATAGAATAAATTGTTTTGTTAGAGGGTAACACATCTTATTACACGACCCGATGTGTCGTATCAATAGAAAGAAATGGTGCTATGTATAAAGCGACAATTATGTGAAACTTTTCAGTGTGTGAGGTAGATGTGTAGGTCTCATGCATTTTGACAGTTCAGACAGCAATATGGTAGACCATTCCATCATTGTGCCATATTTAAAGCTGTATTCTTAGGTGTTTATGTACCGCTACATCAGTCAGATCACTTGAACGGCTTTGGAGTGGTCATTTTAATGTGAACTTAAAATGGCCGTTTGATGGGAAATGGACTCGCATGGCTTAACCGAACCATGTACATAAGTTTTAGAACTTTTTTGATTGATTCAGGAGTAGTATTTAAACATTGGTAACTCTTAATTAGCTTTCGTGAAAGCACTTTATTTCAGTAAGAAATGCGTGCTACAGCGCCTTTAAGGAAATGCCTGAAATCGCTTTTAATAGATGACATTCTAAGGAGTAAAATCGGATTACTTTCATCAAAACAACTACAGTGTATCTAAATTTCAACATGCAAATACGCAATTCTCCAAGTTCATCCATATTTGTGCAAATAATGTTGATTTTAGGTCACACGTTGTGGCTGTGTTGCCAATGAAATAAACTGATTTCCATGAATAAAATAAATATGTATACGATTTTCTTTGATTTTGTATTTTACCTCCACATAAAGGAATTCAACATCCATTCGTACCCTTGTTACTAAATATGACCCGTTAGATCATTAACATGCTTTACGTTAATAAACTTAATACTGTTTTCTTTACGGAATAGTTTTACTCAGACAAATCAACTTCTTGATGTTTCCTTTGTTCAAAATAGTTATGATCAAAATTCTTTCAAAGTTTGGATTGAATCTCACTATAACACGACCTTATATTCTGGCATATAACTTCCCTCTGCAAGTCACACATTGCTTCTATCTCTATCTCAGGCTCATTTAAGCCTTGCTGTATTTCCTTAAGTTTTCTATGTTGGCGAATCAGAGCCCACTGTGTAGTTCAGGTCCAGTGCGCTGCTATGTCAGGACTGACTGCGATGAGGTTTAAATTAGCCAGTGACGGAAAAAGGAGCGAGTTTAGGCCTTGTGGAGGAAGTTATATTGCGATCACACTAACAGTAAGTTTCATTTCGTACTCCTCATAATGAGGAACATATGTTCTGATTTGTTTACATACAGGACCACTTTTCAGTTTGTTTGCATGAACATGTGGATAACGATAATATATCATTACATGGCTTAACTCTCATGATATCCTTTATCACTGATATCAACACTCCAATGTATATCGTGGTTAAAAAGTAAAAGTAAAAGTATACTTCTGCAAACACCAAATACAAAAATAGGTGCCTTGCACATAGCAACCGACCTATTTTTTTCCCAAAAGGCGATGATATTCTGAAATTATCTTGGGAAGTACTCGCGACCGTTCGCGGGTACGCGCGTATACGCCAAGCGAGTACGGTCCTGACCACGCCTCTGTTTATCTCCTATTACTTCAACCATATCATCCTCTCTGTATATGTCAATGTAAACCCAAATATGTCCCTTGCGAATGGAAAGCGCATTAATCATGCACATGGATCATTTTCTAGATGTGACAAATTTATTCGTCACTTGAGATACTCCATTGATTCACATTTAGTGAAGTATAAACAATTTTCATCAAGCAGGAAGTACATAACAGTGTTAATGAGAGGGAGCTGGATCAGACAGGGAGAGCTCTTGCACGCTACGTCAGTCTTTTATATCCACCACCATTCCTTTCAGATCGTGTCTAGTACATGAACAGCTAGGGATCAGACAGGGTGAGATATTTTGAAAGATCTCGGGCTTCAGACCAGCAATTGCTCCCATTCAAACGTTTGTTGAAATATTCGTCACATGAGATACATTGATTCACATTTAGTGAAGCATAAACAATTTTCATCAAGCAGGAAGTAAATACAGAAGTGTCATTGAAAGAGAGTTGGATCATACAGGACAGGGGGAGCTCTTGCTACGTCAGTCTTCTATATCCACCTCCATTCCTTTCAGATCATGTCCAGTACATGGGTAGCTAGAAAGTACTCGTGGTGTGGCGTATAGGGATCAGACAGGGTGAGTTCTTCAAAGATTAGTTATCGTCCTTTATTGCAAATTCGCTTACATATTCTAACAGTAATTTACTTTTTAAAGTTTCATGTTTATATTCAATGTTCTATACAGTTATCATTGCTATTATGCACTGGGTAAAGTTTCCGATGATTTGTTTCAGTGGACATAAATAGGTCATCATATTAAACATTATTTATGTTTATATTCTCGATTTTGGTTATAGTAATGTTTGTTGTGTTGGTTTTAGTTGTTATTGTTTCATCTCATTATAGGTGGGAAATAATGACATACTAAGAAAGAATATTATAACACATGGTTTAAACATACGGTTTCATTTCCATCCAAGGTGTGTAGACACGTTTTAATATAAACATTAAATAACCCCTCCACTGATATCACCAACTCTGTATGAAAAGCGGATTATAGGTATTCGAACGAATCTACTATTCCATAAACATTGAATTGTTCATTTGCAGTTTAATATGCAACATAAATATTTTAAAACATGATAGAGAGTTATGGATGTGAGTTGTCACTTGTCAAGCAGGTTTCTGCTGTGGTATTTTGAGAAAAGTTCGGGCAAGTTTCCATTAAGAGTTGTTAGAGCGCGTCCCTTTGACTGATGCCCCCTAACAAAGAGAATCGTGTTGTTACACTCACGTACATATACATATTTGTATCACTCTCTAACATTGGTTTTGAAAACTCAGTAATTGAAATGTTGCTGGTACATGCACGATGTATACAATGTTATTGAAAAGCGTAAATTCTGTACACGTCGTTCTAAACGAGACGATTGCTATGTGGGATACGAGAACATGTTTCTTCACAAACACGCTAGGCTACACTCAACAAGATGTCAGTTCAACTATATGAACTATATTCTTTATCTTAAGTTTCGATATTCAAAATAAATTGTAAGAACATTGAAATTTATGTCAATTCACTGAAACTTCATTACCATCCATATCCGGAATCTGAAAATTTAGGACAGGAAAAATCAACATTATGACATTTGGAATGGAGTAATCTTCATTGTAATCATTCGTGACAAGATAATGAAAGAGGAAGAAGAGCTAGATTCAGTATGTTTGACGAAGGGCAACCGTGAACACACAACGACGACTGTATTGCTGAGCATTTTCCTTGCAAATCTGCAATTCGGTTGAAAACTTTATCCTTTGGGAAATCTAATGAATATTTTACTTGTGTTTTCAGTGCAATGACCTATAGAACACGCCTAGGTTCCGTCAGGGAGGAGCTAGCCCAGTGTCCAATATGTACCGAAATCTATGATAACGGTACGCGCATACCTCGGCGCCTTCCCTGCTGTGAGCAGTTAACTTGTGAAAGCTGTCTCCAAGTTTACAGCAAAGATTGCCGAAGAATAGCATGTCCTCTGTGCCGAAACCAAATCACCATGTCTGGGGGAGTCAAATCTCTAGCCAAGGATCTGACAGTTCTCCGCTTACTGGACGTGTACAGTGAAATTGCGCTTATGTGCACTGACTGTCCAGATAAAAAGGTAGCCCTTGCAAAGTGTTCCAACTGCAGGGTCCTTCTCTGTCAGCCATGCTCTGATGCTCATAGAAGACACAGCGCAACGCGCACCCACAAGATCACAGATCTTGAACAGGCCCAGAGCAGTGGAACACCTCAACAGAATGTCGCAGTTAAGAAAAACCGTATTCCGAACGATGTAGCAGTGAAGCTGGAAATCATTAAAGCAAAGATTGCTAACCTTGCAGACGCAGATGAAAACATCAGATTGTCCAAAAGGGTTGCTATGGATACCATCAACAAATCATTTGATGATCTGGCCGCAGAACTTCAACAAAGAAGAACGTCATTGTTGACTCTTGTGGATTCGCAGGCGCAGAAAGAGGAAAAGAGTATCATGATAGTCCTAGAATCTCAAAGAGGTCTGCAGAATCGAATAGATCAGGCTATTGAAGACAACTCTTCAATCAAAGATGTCAAGCTATCCTTGGAATCAGCCGATGATGTCCAGTATGTGAGACGAGGCATCACCTTCATCGATACTGATGTCAGGGAAATTGCTTCTGTCATCAAGACTGCGGGTCGTGTGAGGACGGTCTCCTACAATCCCAGAGAGAGGCCACCACACTTGGAAGCGTCCAGTCCATGCACGGCAGTAACCATTGACTACACACAGAGGGACGATGGTAGATATTAACATTTCCCGTTTACATGGACGTCATATACACTTGGGTTGTATGTGTATGTTTGAGTAAACGTATATTTGTCATGCCTCAATAAGGTATAGTTTTATTCTGTGAATGAATCTTATTTCATCGGTGATCAAATTTACTACTCATTTTCTTGAAAAATATGCCATACTACAGATATGACATATGTTTGCACTACTAATTTAAGCATAAACATAGATTATCTGATCATTGGAAGTAGACACACTTATATAAATTTACACACATATATAAATTTACACATGTATGTAAATTTACACAATCATGTATGTAATGTTTTCGATGATAACGATAACGCCAACTCACAAAATGATCATACATTGAATATCTTTTTTTATCCGAGGACCAACTAAATCAGAAAATACGTGAATACTTATTTCCTTCTCTGCCTCACACGCGAAGAAAGCTAAGAGCCTTTACAATTTGTAATGATGGAGTATCTAATAGTTCGTACATTGATTATTGGGCGGATCCGTTATTGTGTTTATGAATATATATCTTGTACATTTCTTCAAAGCATTAATCGAAAGTGTATATTTTTCATATAATTTCACATTCAAAAATATGTTTTGGAGAAAAAAGACAGCATTTAATTCCCGTTTCCGAAAATTTCCCTTAATCTAAAGCATGTCACAATTCTGACACGAAATTAAGATAAATTCAAAATGTTTTCTTTCAGATTCGGTTTTCGATCAAGTTATGACAGTTGGAAGAAAGCTAATCCTTTGTAAGTTATGATTTGTTTGTTTGTCACTAACATACGTAAACTGTACCGTTCAATATATTAACTGAAATGGGTAAGATAATCTCATCCCCAATCGTCTTACTCTAGGATTTGTATAATTAGAATGACTTTGTAAACCACCAATGTATTGTATTAGGATTCTATAAGTTTAGGCGATGAAGAATGAAGACAATGTTTATGGAAAGGCAACTTCTTTATTCTGTGTAAGCGATGTTTCGACATAGATTCTAATGTTGTTGTCAAGCAAGAGTGTCGAAACGTCGCCTGCATAAAATAAATATGTTCCATACAACAAGCTGTTTGTTTATTTCACTGAAGGTCCACATTTGGTGTATGACGAGTCCACAGCCAGTAAAGATGACCTTACTATTGGACTAGAGATCAGCAATTTCGGACCAGGGCAAGATCTCCATGACAACGGGTGTCGCCTCCGAAGAAAAAGATCTGTATTTCTATCCCGGCCCCTCAGATTTACAACCCTCAAACGCCAGATGTTCCTTATGAAGCTTCAGATCAAACTGAAGACAAACGTCCCAGACAGAGCATCAATTTGGGGAACCCATTGTACTAAGAGTCCCGACGACATGGACAGCTCCCAGATGAAAGGATTCGACCTTGACATTGGTACATGTCCACAGCATAACTCCCTCTGCCTCCGTCTAGTGTACGATAGGACCAAACACACATGTAACCCCATCATGACCAACGGGCCAGGAACATCCAGAGACATAACCGTTGCTGTTCTTCTGGACTCTGAGGACAATTCCATCAAAGTCTTTAACATTTCCAACACCGTCCCACTGGGCACCGTTCCTGGAGTTGTCTTCATCGAGCCCATCTGGACCATGGTGACCCTTGGTCGACCCGAGTGGGCAGAAATCAAGACCGAAATCATTCCCGCGCGGGATGTCAAGTTGTCAACCGCTATGACAACTCTTTTGTCAAGCTATTAATGGTTGGCATCAGAAGAGAGAGACATTGACTGTATGATTTATGTCATTGCAAATGTCAGCAAGCTAAAATGGTTATGGTGTTATTGATGTTTGCTGTTCAGTAATATTTAACTGGAATATGCTGAATATCAAACATATATTTAGACATGCAAGATAGGTTCCAAAGTAGTAAATTGAGGTTTGATATTGACTTAATCCTTGGCAACTGACTGATACAGATTATCTGCCCCGGGGTTTGTGACAGGAGGAGTGAAGAAGGGTCATTCTTTCATGTTATCTTTATTATAAGCAAGTATATACAAAATGTTATATAAGTATCAAGTAATCAAGTATATATAAACAATTATATAAGAACCAAATGTAATTTTCTATAACCAGACTTATTTGAGAAATACTCATACCAGGAACGGCAGATAGTCTGACGACCAGTATCTTAGTGTGAAACATGCGAAACGAACCATTTGATAGTCAAATGGCTGCTTCAAAGAAACAACACTGTACATGAAGGAAATCCAGTGTCTCCACCAGGTTTCGAACTCGGGACTTTACTTAGTCTGATTAATATCGTTTTCCGGGGAATAAAAGTCACAAAATATTGCATCTGCCTGATACAACTCTTATCGCTCGGCCGGGGGTTCCCCGGAATCTATAGAACCGGTTCGTATCCTGGTAGATGCACTTTTTTTGCAGATTTTATTCCTCGGATCAGGGTTGATTTTAATCAGACTGGGACATTGGCGTGAGAGGCCAACAAGCTTACCACTACACCACAACCGTGCTATTAAATGAAGGCCATGTCATATATAGTTCATAACACTAATATTTGACCTTATATTTAGTATTGACATGTATTTGTTGACATTTGTCGAAACAATATAATCTATCGTCATTAGTACATATATATTAATATCAATATATTAACAATGTTTTGAAATGAGGTTACAGGCCCGCGTTTTAAATTTCAAGCACCCGCTTCCTCACTCAACGTCAAAGAAGAAGCCTTGAGACGTTGTTGTCCTTTAACTTCACATGATAAACATTAATCACAACATGCTGACGTCACAGCACAGGAACTCGATTTCGTAATTAAAACGTAAATTAAAAAAAACTACACCTTATATTACATTGAGTACTTTACTCTATGTTCTATCTAGGTAGGTTTTTTCGCTCCAAAATTTGACCACCGTTTTAAATACAATATCGAGTTCTTGTGTGTCAGGGGTAATGAACAAATGATAACTGTAATTCTGGATTTCCAAAACCGATTTGACCCGGCGTTTAATCAAGGCAGACAATTGTATATAATAATAGAACTGAAATAAAAAGTGATAATTGGAAATTTCTTTTTGTGAATATTGTGATTTTCTAAATCTGGTTTACAAGCGAATATTTATTTCAACGAGGGATCATACCAGGTGACCATTCAAGGCCAGCGATTATACAAGGCAGCGTATTGTACAAGGCAGCGTAATTGTACAAGGCAGCGTATTGTACAAGGCAGAAGTTTACTGAAGGATTTACAGTAAATTCAGTGTACGTTTTCGTAAACTTCGACCTCACACAAGACCAGTTTAGTTTTGTGTACGATGTGTATCCTGATGTACTGGCCCCAGACTGCCTTGTCACACGTCAAAGTCTTGCATCCTTCGAACCAGCCACGGAAGTACAGACACGGTCTGTAGTGTACGGGACGGGTGGACGTCTTGTTGCCTACCATGACGGTGAACCTCGAGAGGAGGCTTGCTGAAACAGCAAACATACTGGAAAGATAGACATCGACGCATAAGGAAACGTTTACTTTATTATCTTGTCCATGTATTTTTTTAAATAGGAAAATGTCTTCTAGGATGATAGAAGGTGTTAAAGGTTTCACTGCGACCAGTCTCATGGAAATAAGATCGCGACGTTACGTACGAAAACCACCATCCTGGAAACCAGGGGTACTTTGTTTCGCTCGCTTCACTTTGAAACCAACCCCTGGGCCGTGTTCAAGAGAGGTTTCAAAGTAATCGCTCAATTAGCGATTACTTTTAAACCTCTCTTGAACACGATTGCTCAATGTAGCGCTACGTAGCAGGCGAGCAATTTTCGAGTAATTTGTACTTTGTCGTTCAAGAGACTATGAACGCTACTTGAGCGCTACATTGAGCGATCAATGAGCAATTTTAGCGCTCGCTGTTATGGAACGCAGCCCAGGATTCTTAGGTGGCAAAAGGCTCGATGCACGCTAAATATAACTACCAATCACAGACAAGTTTATGGCTTTTCTATGGATCCAATCAGCGCTGGCACTGAGAGATATTTCCCAAATCATGTTTCAAAATGTAAAACTTAAATAACTATGATTAAAGGTGTCCGGACAACATGTAGAGACAAAACAGCCCTGGGGGATTTTTTAGTAGTCCTGCCCCATGACTAGTGTGCAAAATATGAGCCAGTCTGGTCCAACGAGCCAGTACTGGCCAGCTGCTTTCAGTGCTCTGTGAAACATGATATCATTACATAACAACCTTCTAGGTCTGTTTGTTCTGGAGAAGAAGATGAAAATAGGTTTTGAGGTCATGGCCTGTGAGGCCCTTATTTGGGGTCACAGGGTAACCGAATCTATAATTTAGAATCCCCATTGGCTTAAGAGTCTGCACACAATATTACAGCCTTCAAGGTCTTTTTGTTCTGGAGAAAAAGACGAAAATAGAGTTTTAGGTCATGGCCCGTGAAGCCCAACTTGGGGCCACAGGGCCACCACATCTACAATTTACAATTCTCGATGGCAAGAGTCTGCACACAATATTAAAAAGCCTTCTTGGTCTATTTGTTCTAGGGAAGAATATGAAAACAGGTGTTTAGGTCATGGTCTGTGAGGCCCTTATTTGGGGTCACAGGGTCACTGAATCTATAATTTTGAATCCCCAGTGGCTAAAGAGATCTGCACACAATATTACAGCCTTCTAGGTATTTTTGTTTTTGAGAAGAAGATGGAAATAGGTTTTAAGGTCATGGCCTATGAGGCCCTTATTTTGGGCCATAGGATCACCAAATCTACAATTTACAATCCTCATAGGCTAAAGAGTTTGCACACAATATTACAGCCTTCTATGTCTTTTTGTTCTGGAGAAGAAGATGAACATAGGTTTTTATAGTATGGCCTGTGACGCCCTAATTTGGGGTCACAGGGTCAGCAAATCTACAATTTAGAATCCCCTTCAACCGAGGGGTCTCCACATAAAATTTCAGCTCTCTAGAGTAATCGGTTCTGAAGAAAAAAATCGAAAAAGCGAAAAGTTTACAGACGGATGGACGGACGGACGCCGGACGCAATGTCATGCCATAAGCCCATCTGGCCTTTCAGGCCTGATGAGCTAAAAAGTAATTAACTTATAACAGCTGCCAGAATAACTTTCGTCCACGTCTAAAATCTTACGGACAAAGACGATTTTCATATGTATCACCTGCCCTCTGGAACAATCTGCCCGTGTCATTCTAAGAATCCCCTTCCATAGCATCCTTCCAGTCCAACCATAAAACTGTCCTGTTCTAGAAGCACTACAATCACTAAATGAACTCCTGCTGTAAATATATGGTGACTGGATTTTTAGAGCTATACCAATGGAGTTATTTACAAAGCCAGCAACCGCTATGTTTATATATAAACAGATATTTGCAAATATTAACAAGTGGATATCGAGGGATCTACAGGTGACAGGGAACAATATAGTGGTTGTAACCATATTATACGATCTTGAAAAGACTGTCTAAAATGTACGATTAAAGGGGCAGTAGCACGTTTTTTGCAATTTTTATTTTTTCAAATTTCCCATTTATAATTATAGTTTGTGTCATTTAAATGAACTTTAGGGGGTAAAACATTTTATTTCTCAAACCGATTATCCGTAGTGGTAATAACGATGTTGCGTATAAAGCAAAAAATGCATGGCGGCCATTTAATTGTGGACACAATTTATTATTTCGAATTACGGCTTTATTGAACCATGCAAACTCATTTTTAACTTGATTTTCCGATGAGAGAAGGGTATTTTACTATTGGTGACATTATTTTTCAAATACATTTCATCAACTTATTTGAGCGAATAAATGTGCTACTGCCCCTTTAAAGGCTGCGTGAGTTAGATGGCCCGATTAGCTACGTTGGTAGAGCGTATTGTGGTACATACACTCAACCGCAAAAGAAACGTCACCATTTATTCAACAGTGTATGAAACAAAATATCGCTGCAGGAGAAAGTAGAGTTGAATGTATTTGATAGACACGTGTATAATAAAGAAGTACTCGCAATTTCACGCATCGGAGTATGATACTTTTAATTTCATGTCTGTTGAAGTACAATTGTGATGCTGAAGTCAATTTATCAAAATGGTTTGTGGCTAGATTGTTTGTCATGAAAGAATCATGTGTAAAATGTAGACATTTAATTAATGAACTATGTTATCGACATAAATTACCTTCTTCATCTTAAATTTGTGGACGCGTCTTTATTGTAGGACGTAATAAAACAAGCCAAAAAAGCCCATTGTGACTCCTCTAGTTAAGGAGATTCGAAAACGACGATTTTTAAACGTCCTCAGAAATATGAAAAGATAATGTTTTGAAATTTCAAAATAAGTTCAGTTGGCTTCAGAAGACATGATGTTATGTATGTCTGTTTCAGTCGTATTTATCACTCGTGGATTGAATTTGTTGCATTTTGTATGATAACGTTTCTTTTGTGGTTGAGTGTTTATCTATCAAACCAACAACACGTGTGAGTGTGTCACGTACCACAGCAGTCAACTCTGTTAGCAATGACGACATATCCAATGTTATACACTGCTCCTAAATCCACGGACCACCAGGTGGCGTGGCCCGATCTCTTTGACTTGATGCAACTGCAGGAGTGATGACTCCACACGCCGTCAGTGTTCCCGTCCACCGCGAGGTCAGAGGTCAGGGAGGTCCCAGCGTGACTGTAGGTGTAACTCTGAGATGTGGTCTTGTTGAAAGCAAGGTTGGCGCCACCTGGTGGGAAACATGAAGATGTAAGGTGAACCGAGGAGAATTGTTAAAGGGGCTGTGGCTGTGACATTTGCCCAAAAACATACCATTCTGCTTTTAATGACATTAACAAGTGGTATTCTACCAAACTCGCCATAAACCATGTAATTAGGTGTACAAATCAATACAATCAAATACCCTTAAATGACAAAAAAATGGAGAGTTTAAGTGTTCTACCTTGGCTTAATACAAACACATTGCTTTTGGTGCCTTTTCGACCAATAACCGTTTGGTTTTAGTACATTTATTATTTTTCTGTAGAGTAATGCCAAGATAGGGATAATGGTCCACATTTTCAAGGATGTTAACATCAATATTAAAATTTCTCTAATATTCCTTTTTGAACCTTTTTGAATCGCCGAAAATGAGAATTTTGGATTTGGGGTTGTTTATTTTAAGTCTCCATTTGTTACAATAATTATTAAATGATACTAACATATCTTGCTGGTCACAGGGGTCTGAAGACATAAGCACAGTATCGTTAGCATATAACAATGCAAAAAGTGTAATAACTGTTTCAATGCGGTTGTGAAAATCACCAGGGTTCCGTTCCATAACAGCGAGCGCTTATAATCGCTCATTGATTGCTCAATGTAGCGCTCAAGTAGCGCTCATTCTCTCCTGAACGACTCTGTGCAAAATCTCAGTTCGCTCGCTTTGCTACGTAGCGCTACATTGAGCAATCGCGTTCAAGAGAAGTTTACAGTAATCGCTAATTGAGCGATTACTTTGAAACCTCTCTTGAACACGGCCCAGGTGTGTCTCTGAGTGTCCGTGTACTGGTGAGAACCTGCCAACGTTCATCTGAGTTCGCAAATTTTGCAACAAGTATTCTAGGCCTGTTGGATTTGCGTGGTCGAGTTCTGTGAGCGCGCACAAGTTGTACCTTAATATCGCATTTCAAGATTCAAGATTCGTTTTATTCCATAAGACCACCAATGATGGTATAAGAATACAGTACATGATATTAATATAACATACACAAAGTGACAAGATGACAGAGAATACAAATATTTAATCTATGTACACTCATGGAAGAGAGTAGTAATACTAGTTTGACATTGTTCTTGTTATAATATTAATAAAAATTGAGAGTGACAACATCGCGTGGTTCTTCTCCTGGCATTTCAGGGATTCCGTGAAAGAGAAGATTATCTCTCATAGAGCGAACTTTGAGATCAAGAACAGCTTCTCTATTTTCTCTCTGCTCCACCTGCATAGAGTCTATATGGGTTCCGTTCAATAACAGCGAGCGCTTAAATTGCTCATTGATCGCTTAATGCAGCGCTCAAGTAGCCCTCACTCTCTCTTGAACGATACAGTGCAAATTCCTCGAAGTTTGCTCGCCTTGCTAAGTAGCGCTACATTGAGCAATCGCGTTCAAGAGAGGTTTAATGTAGCGCTCAATGGGCGATTATTAAGCGCTCGCTGTTATGGATGTTATGGAACAGAGCCCTGTAATACATGTCGTCAACATCTTCAGACTTAATAAGTTCATCGCATTTTGCACTGGTAGTTCTGACACAAGCATCAATTTTATCAACACGTAGAGTGGTCTATTTTAGGGTAACCTCCAGAGAAGTGAGTATATTGTCAATACTCGTAAGCTTTTTGTCGAAACCTTGTTGCATGCGATCTTGCACAACATGGACCATGCCAGTAAGGTGTTTCATTTGATCAAACAAAGTTATAAACCAACCAGTATTGGCATTTGGATCTGACCTGACTTTGTGATCCGTGTACTTGTGTATGTCCGCCATTTTGCACATTATGAATCGGGTCCTGTCCAAATTGCGAATTGGGATCACACAGTGTAAAATCCTGCTGGAGTGCATGCATTTCCATGAATCAAGTAATAACCACAGTACTCAATCAAAGGAGGATAGTTAGTTTTCACTTAAACACAGTCATTCGCCGGGAGCTCTCAGAAACACGTCCGCTCTCCCCGGGACCCAAGCGCAAAAAAAAAACAACAACAAAAAAACAACAAAAAACCGTCAATGGGACACCGCGTCAGGATTAAAAATCAGATCATGTGTATCTACCTATGCTGATTAACATGTCTGCTAACATGTCACAGACACCGAATTTCAGACAATTGACGTAATTTGTAATAAAAACTTCTGCATGTAGACAGTGAAGTGAAGCATAACTCGTTAGCAGACACTCTAATCAGCTTAGTGAGATAAGGATGAGACTCATTTTTATCCTCGACGCAGTGTCCCTTTAAGTTAAGTTTAATGTCCAAGTAACTCTCCATTCACAAACAAAAATATAAAGCGAAAGAACAATAGCATGACGTGATAAGAATAATAAAAATATATCTTTACGTGGAATACAAAGGAAGGTGCCTCCTGAAATGATGCATCTGTCAGTGTGTAGACATTCAATAGTTCCACAGAGTATCTTCTCCTCCTGAAATATAATTTAAAACATTAATAGATAAAGTTTGAATTATTTATTTCTTATGTATTAGCGCGTGTGTGACTGATATTCAGAACACCAAAATAAAATGTTGAAGCATTGAATTTATTAATTCATTTTTAAATACTTTTTGGGTTTTATTCCCGGCATAGTATAATCATTAATCAAATTAAATCATATATTTGAAATTTATTGACTGCATAACGAAATGTAACCTTGTCAATAACGTAATTTCATGTCTAATTGATGTTTTTATTATACATATTGTAAAACTTATGCAACAGTGTAACGTAACTATGTATCATTGATTAACACATGTATCGTCGTTGCCTAGTATCATTTATATACCGTATTCAAGTAGTGATTATTGTACATGAAACGTGACGTCATTGATAATAACGTCACATATTTTAAGCTCTCTGAACTGGGCAAACCTATAAGAATATATTATACAAATTGGGAAAAGGAAACAGAAATTAAAACATTCCAAAGAATGGCATACATATCCACCCTTTTCTTGCTTACGGCCCTCGCTTTCGCTCGGGTAATACAAACAATCCTAATTCTATCGTAAACGTTGTATTTCGAGTGTATTATCTTTTATATGTATTTTGTATGTCCAATACTAGTAACGGAAAGCACTGCACATGGTGGGCTACTTTCACAAAGCAATTCTCTCAATTAGCACTCATTCTTTAACATTGACATAAGGAAACCTAACTGACCTACGGTCACTTGATAGTTGTGTGCGTAGACGCACAGACTAATGGTAATTTCAACACATACCTTTAATACACCCGTCCTGTTTATGACGTCATATTCACTGGCTCCATGCTCTTTTGCGTCATAAACGTAAATGTAACACGTCAACGACTCTTGGTCAACATGAGAAAATGAACAATTGGTGGATTCTCTGCATATAGCTACACATTCAAAGAGGGGCGTCTCAGTGATCGTTGTGTTGATAACATATATCGAACGGGATACCCATGGTTGAATAGCAGCAATATCAACACATATTCCTTCGCAAGATACGAAATATCCAAAACTAAAAAGAAGTTCCAAAATCATCTCTAGGATATTCTTGAGACAATTGAGTGAAATGAAAAACTTGATCTGCGTATTTATGAAGACATTTTAACAATAATTGAAAAAGAGTGAATATTTAGTGCTTATGTCTTTTTATTTTATTGTAGATCATTGGTTAAATATTCCAATTAGATTTCAAGTTAAACCAATCAAAGCTAAGTAAACGAGCAAACCAATCGGACCATATGTCATTATTGTTCGTATTAAGTATGGTAATCGAACAATGATGTTCACTTTATCAAAAGACCAAATAAATTAATAGATAATACATAAATGATAAGAGCGTTTACGAGACGTATACACACCAATCAGATTTAAACTGGAAGTAAATGTTTCAAATGACTTATTTATGTTAAATTTAAAATGTCAAAGGAATGAATATAACCAACTATTAAAATAGTATACTACTTAACCACGACCGTTCGTTTAAACATTTATGATTTTTGTCGAACATGATCGAAAATGTGACCTAGTTTCAGCGTTCCTGAAGTCAAATACAGCTTCTAGATCCTAGGTTTCCTTATGCAGTTGTTATCCCCATTGAGTGACCTCCGTGTTAAAGGCACATCCATTGTGTGGTGGGGGGGGGGGGGGGGGGGGGGGGGGGTCACATATTCCAAATGCTATAAATGGTGTCACTTTATCGAGAAGTACCGACTGTTACCGAAAATTACCATTTTGGTGATAGTCCACTTAGTATATTGACGATATGAAGGTAAAAGTAGTGATTTCTGATCGAAAACCAGACAATGCATCGCGATTGACGCGCGCCAATGAGTCAAACGTATTTTTGGAACCTTATTTAAAACAGACAAAATAACAAATTTGGGTTGATAATGTTTAATAGGTCATAGAACTACTGTGCATGTGAATGGGACGTGCAATTTCGGTTTCGGCACATGCATAACGATGTTACTCGAATTTAATTGGAAACTAGTTATTAATATATATTTGGCGATTGGGGAAGAATATGCATGCAAGCTGAGTGAATTTGTTTGTAGAGTAAACAACACCTATGGTGTGTTGGAACGTATTAAAGCCAAATATTTTTTTATGAAACATAATGGACGCACCTGTAATGCCCAACCTTGTCCGGCCTGTAAATCTTAAACAAGAATGTTTGGCACATCATACTACTATTAGCAGCATGAGCGAAGGATAAATGAGATGCCAAACTTTCACAATGTCGTTTGCGAGCTACAGCCGATTGAAACAATACTTCATGAATTTAACAAATGGAAAACATTGCTATCTTGGAACCGGAAGTGACACAGTCGCTCTTAAATGTATCACTCCACCTTCTGCAACCTTTCGTTGGGACACATGGGTTTTGCAGACTGACTTCCAAGTATATGAGGTGATTTACACAGAACGATTTATTCCCCTTATTACTTTTAAGTTGGGGGTAAACACTATCTGACCTCCACGTGTTTTCAGAAGTTGGAACTCTTTGGCCGTTTTTAAC
Organism: Gibbula magus; assembly: GCA_936450465.1. Lineage (NCBI taxonomy): Eukaryota > Metazoa > Mollusca > Gastropoda > Trochida > Trochidae > Gibbula > Gibbula magus. The sequence goes on along the minus strand of OW388295.1, from coordinate 22,248,807 downwards.
CTTAAAACAGCCCTGCGTTCAGTGACACGAACTTTCCCGGGATGTTCTCTAGCGCTCGCGAACACTCAATGGTAAAAGCAGGATGCCCGCCGCTAATAATGTGTTACTGAACGCAGGGCAGCTGTATAACGATGTCATTCTTTACCGGAAGTTAAATGAGTGTTACGCCACCGTTTAAATGACTTCATGTTGGTTTGTATACAGCATATTAGAGACCGTAATACACGTCGTCGTTGCGGTTTGTTTTTTCAAAATACATAAAATATCATTCTCTTCCCACAGAGGTTACTCCCTTCAGATTTCCGATCCTATCCTCTGTTGTTTTTCGCTTGAAATCGAGAGCAGAACCAAAGTCCCCTAGCGGTGGAAAGAGAAATCTCATACCGTATCCCTGGTTCTTAACCAATGAAAACTCATCTTTAATTGGTCTTGTCGACAGGGTAACTTCAAAGATCGAGGCATTTTACTCTGAAGGGTCTTGCTCATTAGCATATGTCATTCGAATATGTCTGATGTAAATAACGCAAATGAACTGTTTTTTGTATATGTCCTGATTTGATCTTCTTTATTCATAAGTATGTTTATGATCAATAGTTTTCACAAAATCAAATAGCATAGTTCGAGGAAAACACAGAAAACACAGGAAAAGGAGAAAAGGTTGGCCTTACGTTTATTTTATCATTATGACGTGTCATTGGCAAATGTCTCTTATACAACGGCGTCGCTGATTGCACAACTAAATTCAATTGCAACCAATCAGGACACTCCCTTTCTGCCCCCGATTTCAAGCGTAAAACAACAGAGGGTAGGATCGAACATCTGAAGGGAGTAACCTCTGTGGGAAGAGAATGTAAAATATATGTCTAAAAATATTTAGAATAAACATGACTATCAGTAATAGTGAAAATTATGTTAAATTTGGTAAAATAAAATCGTAGACACTAAACCTTGTTTCGTTCAATATGTAAGTAAGTGTTACTAATCTCATGGACATAATTATCGACGAACGACATTTGAAAAAAATCGATATCTCCTATTTAAAATAAAAGCTAACAAATTTAAAGTCACTATAGTTGGAATTGATAGGTCTTTCTATATGCCTACTGCTCACGTAAGGTAGGTTATACTGGTGAAGCTGTTATATAATAACCAAAAAAAACAGCCGAAGAGTTATTAATTTGGTATCTGCTGTCTACCAGACAAGATCCAGAGCCCGAGTACGTGTAAAGTGGCCTCTCCAGTCTACCATAGGATATTCAGCACTTGTACAGCGGCATCTGCGATTGGGTATTGTGGTCATTTTACTCTACTGCGTAGACTTCGATTTGGAGTATTGTGGTCTTTTAGACCTTCCATATGAGATTTAGAAATCGGAAACGTTTAGCTGTAACACAACACCATACAGGGATGCAGGAGACGTAGACACTGAAATCCTCAGAGTAACAGAGGATATGTGTTTGATTTCTCTCATTTCGAAAGTAATATATATATATATATATATATATATATATATATATATATATATATATATATATATATATATATATATATATATATATCAGGACTAGACGTTCATTCGTTTTTAACCCTACGACCAAGCGTTTACCAGCGTGTATGCATATATACAGCCCTCGCGGACAAAATGAGTGTTACAACTAACTAAACATGTTACTGGTATATGGCCTCGCTAAATTAAAACATATGCTTAGAAATTAGCCATCGGCAACTATAACTTAAACTGCATATATATACTCTACTAGTGTCAGGCAATATTGGAAGAAGAACTCTTGTCGACATAGTCTGCCCAACCGGTGGCACCGCGTTCACAGTGAATCGTACAGTAAACAGCTGGACATTATAATCATTCGAAAACAGTGTAAGTGTCACGTATAGGTGCACGTTCATGGTAACGGTTAAACAACTATAAATTATGTACAAGCATTAACAGTCATAAACATTATTTTTAAATGAATAGGCCTATGTCATTATTGAAACATGCGTAGATTAACATATATGAAACTAAATGTATTTTAGCTTATTTTATTAAAGGAAGCTAACGGTGTATAAATAGCTTAGATGATAGTTAAGGTACTCGACTATTGTGTCTTTTAATGGAACGCGCAGTTCAATTTGTGTTTATGCAAGCTCTTGCTGAATGTGCATTATAATTAATAACACGTAACTGTCCTAAATTTATATTGTGCAATTGCGCATAAATATGAAAATACAGTGAACGTTTTAAAGCTTAACTCAGCGTATATGGTATTTCGATACGTAACAATGACAACAAAATTATGATTAAAAATATTTGAATTGATTACAAGATAACACTGAAGTTTCAAGAAATTGTAAAATTCGGTGTTTTTTGTATTCGTGCCCTTAATCTAATTAAGCCATGAGCGATAAGTAAGTATAAGTAAAGCGATAAGGTTTGTATTTTTTTTTCATTTTAAAGAGAGCGAAATGAAAACTTTATTATAAAACCAACGTTTATTTGCACATTTGAATGCAATCATGTTCCATTTCGGGTTGCAAAATTACTTCAAATTTAGAAAATTGTGTTTATATACGATTGTGACACGTTTGGTGCACTTACTTTTTGTATGTTTTGTATTCATCAACAATTGTATGTGATCGTTTCAAAGCCAATTCAAGGCTTATAATTCCAGTCATAATTATTCTGAACGAAACATACAGAATATTAATCACCACAAACTGTCATCAAAAGATACAGGTGTATTTCACAAACAAGGATGTAGATCAAACCAGCAGAGCATACAAAGTACTTAACCTACACCCGCAGCTGACGGGGCCAGAATAGTAAGGACGTACCTAGTAGCTAACTCTCTGTTTACTAACAGTGGTCTCGGACACAGCATGGCTCTACAGGCTGTCCGCCACACAGTCCGTCTGAGAGGACTTCTCATGCTTAAAACGAGTTCCAGATATTCTTCAAACATACATGGTCCGGCGTCAATTTCAGAACATGGAACAAACAGAAAAAGGGCAAACCATGAAAGTTTGTCAAGTGATCAGGATCGAATGTCATCAGTTGCAAAAGTGGATCTGAAAGGGCATATTGTAACTGACAGTGGTCAAACTTATGTGCTTAGCTTCCATGACCCATGTCAAATGTTTCAACATAAAACTACGTGGGAGCTCATCCGCGCTTACTGTGTACTCAGTATTTGTGCCTTTGATTCAGTCGTCAATAATTCATATAAGGTGAGTGAAATATGAAAACCAATATCACATTAGTTCCATGAGGTTATTAACTTTAATGTTACACACGGTATAAACATATGAATAACTATTTTCAAAATAGTGAAAACGGTTTTGGATAATTTACGTTTTTTTATTAGTTAGAACATCGAGCATAATGGATGTACAAAAACCTGTACACTTAATCCCACTTTGTCTTGTATATCGTACATGAGTCTGTGTCCTTAGTACTGAATAAACTTCAGTACACGACTTCAAAAACCTGATAATGCTAGACACATACTGAGGTTAGCACAGAACACTCGGCTTGATTTGTATTTTATTTTATTCTTGATTCACCCCTACTGAATAGAATCGCGAAATTATTGATTCTCCTGTATTTCCAGCTGATGATGCTAGGATCCAAAGTGATGGGTTCACGGTTATTTGCCCTGGTGATGAAACCAAGTATCTACAGCCAGTTTGTCGGAGGCTGCACCGAAGAGGAAATCAGACACTGCTCCAACAAACTAAAAGATGCGGGCATAGGAGCTCTCCTTGCACTACCCAACGAGGAGGATGTTGGAGCTAGGTAATCGAAAACAACATGATATGTGATAAGAGCATTACTAAAATCAATTATAAAGCGTTATACAACAGGAAGGATTAGAGATGCAAAATGGCTTAACGAATATCGATGGAAATAACACGGGTTAAACTATTTTTGACGGATATAACACGGTTTGAACTATTTTTTATGGAAATATCATGGGTGCGACTATAATTAATGGAAATAAGACGGGTGCAACTTTTATTGATGGAAATAACACGGTTATAACTAATATCAATTGCAAAGAACAAGGATATAACAACAGGTGTTAATTAATATATGGAGCACTAACCTTATATCGTCATATTCATTCCTTGCTTTCATTTGTAGTAAAACAACTTTAATATCGGAATGTAGAAAATGTATTTTAACATTTAGTTTGAGTACAAGGTCGAATGTTTCGAATCGTGGAAAAACAGCTCTTAAAATGAAAACAATACGAAGGCTTGACAATAATAGTTTCAGGGTTTCAGTATCATTACTCCGGATGGTATCCATTACTGATGTATATGGGCTCTTGTGGTAGAAGTATCCTATGTTTGTTGTGTCCATATTTTAAAAGACTTATAGCACATGCTTATATATTATCAAATGTCATTACTAGACTGCACTGCACCATTATGGAAACAAGGCAGTCTTGACAATGATATTAGGATATTTACCGAAACCTCGCCATTTGAAAAACAAATAAACTGATCATCCATAACAATCATTGTAAGCTTTATACTGTTAACTTCTCAAATCCCCATCAAACAACGTATTCCTCTTGCCGACATATTGGAGATAGTTGTTAATGTACGTCATACGACCAAAACTGTATACTCTCAGTATCATTGTAAATACAAAGTAAATGCAACACCATGCAGGGTATAATCGAGCTTGTCTTGAGGGGGGAAACTGTAGCTTGTAGTTTACACGTCTCTTGAAGAGAGTTTAGTCAGTGGTAACTAGGGATAATGATGTAGATATTGATGAGTAGTTTATCATTATTCTGGATGTGATAGACGATCATTTTACAGACACTGTGCGAAATGGTATGGAAAACAACACCTACGGGCACATTTGAACATTTCACATGAGTGTAACTGCAAATCAATTGTCAATAGTAATTTAAATGGGACAAAGCACAACACCTACGGGCAAAGTAGAACAGTTGTTATTGCCTGCGAACTGGCTAATGGCTAATGGGAAGTTACCAACTTCATCTTCAATGATGAACATTATGAGAGCATCTTAATGTCGCCATTTTTGTAATCCTATGGAGTATATTCTTCTTTATTCGTTCTCTCTCGGGCAATATAATGTTTTGGTCCCTCGTTTTGTATGACATCCAAGTTGGTTTATACTTTATTGTTCAGTGTTGATGCCGACACAATCTGTGACCGTAACCTTGAGGCGACCTTGAACTGCATCAAAATGGCGGCAGAGGTTCAGACGACCAACCCGATGATGCAGATCAAGATTACAGCTCTCCTCAGGGCAAATCTGTGTGTAAGAAAGTAAAATTTATCTTTTCTGCACTGGATAACATGCCTCTTGTAATTACTAGAGCTGTAACACATACCAACAGAGGGGTTCAGTGTAAAATAGAGGTCACATCAGAGAACTCCAAAGAAAATGTTCTCTTCAAATTGGTGATTTGTTCTTTATTGACTTTGACGTAATTGATACATCGTTATTCACAGATAATTGTGGAAGTTTGAGAGTAATAAAACAACTTGACTCGATTGAATTCTATTTTCTCAATGAAATCCAAAACATTACAAGGTTTTCACAAACAATTCAATTAAACTTACATTTATCTTGGTACAAAAAGTTTCGATTGAAGTCTCTTAACATCAATCATCCAGAGAAGAACACCTCAAGTGTTGCCCTGTTCGTAAGGATTTTTAAACCCCATTCAGAAATAAATGTCATAAAAAACATTATGTGTCCATCACATTATACATCTTATGGCATCATTTCATATGACCCAATGAATTTGCAACGTTAAAAAGTGTTCCCGATGTCCTTTATTTTGCTCTTGGTCATTGGCTGTCTATTTCCCTTTTCGGTCGTTCACCTTATACTGCCACTAGGTGAACGATTACTGCAGTAACTACACGAATAGAAGCCACACACCTAATTATGCATATGATTTCCCGATCTAGGCCAAACTGAGCGAGTTGTGTCCCGAACCGTCTGCGGACCCGGAGCTTGTCAAAGAGGTCGCACATGTGATAAAGAATGGACGAACGGTAACACCTTCCCCCCAGCTATAACCTATGTTAAAGGCGCTGTAACACGTTTTTGTTACAGCACCTTCTAATGCAGTGTCGATTTTCATTGAGTCTTCATTTATAGATCAATATAAGCCGTGTCTTACTATCACAGGTCGATTTTCTTGGTAATATCTATGAACGTCCATTGTGTCAAAACATGCATGGTATGCATATGGTATGTATAAAGAGCCTCGTAAATTAGTTTTGTTTGCATTTCGTTTAAAACAAATGTCTAAAGTCAATTATTATCCTGAAATAAAAAAAAAAGAAAATAGAACGTTCAATAGCATAACATCCATTGTCCGTCTGCAGGGGCGATGATATTACAACGCGGTGAGAAATTTGTTTAGTGCGTTACATTTAACAGCAGCAACTTTCGCTTTCAGTAACATACGAAGGAAATGTCTAATTCTTACAATGCACATACATCAGATTCAGATCTCGGGATTATCAGAGCCGGAACAAGAGGAACTGAATCGAGGTCTGCAGAGGTTGAGGTCACTTTGTGAGGTACGAGGTTCATACAGAGAGGACAGCAAACAATGATGACGATATTTATCTAATAGACAGTACATCCGTTTGTCGGCAGAGAGAATAATGATAGGTTGATATACTCAAGGTAAAAAAGACTTGAAACCTATATCAATATAAAATAAAACTAGGAAGTTGTTTCTAAGATTATCGTAAGTTTTGATGGTTTCTCTTTTAACTTTTTTAACCAGCTTGCGACAGAGAAAGGGGTGATAGTGATGGTGGACGCGGAGTATACGTACGTGAACCCCGCCCTCAACCTCCTCTCCCTCGCCATGATGCTCGGGTACAACACACACACAGCCCTCGTCTTCTACACTTACCAGAACTACCTCAAGGTCGGTGCTCTCCCTATTTATTATTACTAATTATGTATAATGCACACGTAGAGAAAACTGATATGTCATGGATCCACTGCTTAGTGGTGCTTTAACATACATGCAATGAAATTATTTGACCACATATCTACAAAGAAATATGGCGAGGATGATTTCCTTTACATTTACAGTACCAGAAAACCAGACATTAACCAACTTTCTCCGCAAGTCTCCAGCACTGGATAGTTCAAGTCTTTCTACATGTCATTAAGATTTCTGTTTTACGCCAGTGATGGAGACTAGCGCGAATTATGACTTACGGGGGAAGTTGGGTATTTACATTACTTAATAACTAAGATGCATGCCCTTTAACAACTTACATGTCGACACGCCGTTCAATTAGGGTTACAAAATAGTTCTGCCACTCAGGACACGATTACAACCCTATATATTATTCACAATGATATGTGTTCATGTAAACGGCAAAACAACATTCTTATCATGGGTTAAGTTTTGGAGTTGAATATTTAATGGATAGAATTGTGTCTATGAAACAATATTTAAATCAACAATTACTTGAACATTAGACAACAGAGAAACATCTCTAAAACTGTTTACTCACCTTCATCCAACTGTACACATATCTTAACCAAAACCAAAATTTCAGGTTTCTGTGACCTAAGCGCAAAGCTCCTCACTTCTATGCTTGTATCTATATATCGAATTTATCAAACGTTTACGCGTGGCAGATATTTTACATAAGGAATAGAGGTGCAAGTGCGATGAGCACTTATAATGGTACGTGTCAACATACTATATGTGCTGATTTAAGGACACATAATATCACTCAACTTGCATATTCATTCCCAAGCACCAAATATATAATAACTAGATGAGCGTTTGCGGGACACCGCAAAAGCAGAGCAGCCCCGAAACTGTGGGTCTCGCCCTTCCCTGTTCCGCCTTCTTTAGGATTAACATGGCCTTAACCAATATCTCATGACCTTGACCTTTGACCTTCAAGGTCACACCATCAATGATCACTTTTCATTGTGTATAACAATCATGTAATGATTCAAAGTGTTAATACTTGAAATAAGACATTTTCGCAAAATCATGCTTAAGTTGTTCCTGACCCGAGAAGGAGGCATATGGGACCAGCAGACCAGAAGGACGAGTCGACGCCCCTAGTGTCCGACACAGAGTCCGAAGATGATCCCGTTGCCCTGATTGTGCAACAGCCTGTAGAACCCGCCGATGGACCTTCAGTGGACAGTATCTCGCCTGATGCTGAGCCCGAGACTGAAGAAGATGTGGCCCCTGGACCAGAAGAATCCAATGGTTCCACTGATGCCATGGTTCAAGAGGGGGGAGAAGGAGGCGAGACCACAGCTGAGACGGATCCTCAACCGCCTGTTGTGGATGAAAGTGAAGAAGAACAGGAACCAGTACCACAAGTTTGGACTCCTCGGAGGAGGTTACCAACTTTGCCACCGAGAAGATCCAACATACCACGTCAGAGACCAGCATGGATGACAAGTGGGGATTTTTGCATGAGCCAGGTACCATTTACATCTGCATCTTCGGACTGGAAGTCCAGGGCCTCTTTCCTCAAGAGCCTGGCAGAAGATGGACGGACTCCTGCAGGATTTACCAGAAGAAGCCTACAAGACCATGCTGCATCTCATTTCCGGTTCCGCCATCACATGATGTTTTTGCGAAATGTCGAGCCGACATTTTCCTTGGCGGAGGAGAATAAATATCTTATTTTAATCTATTATATTTACTTCTTTTCAGTAACTTATTTAGCCTTTTTACCATAAAATTTAATTATCATAAAAATACCGCTTTAGTTACTTTATCCCATGTCCTGTGTTTCTACTAACACTTGCACCAGTTATCCAAGCTAGTTATTCACTGTAGCTTAGGTTATTAAGTTAATTCTATGTGTAAGGGTTTTACTTGGGTATCTGGGTGGTCAGAGGCTTGTCCTGTGACCAGTGGCTATTGTTTAGGTTAGCTTGGTATGTGATAGTCAGGTACCTTATACTCTACTCTCTCCTCTCTCTCTCTTACTCGGCATATTCTTCCTTTTGACCATCACTATCTTCACTACACAGTATGTAGGGTAAGTTTTGTTTAAGTCATATCTTAAGTTATTTGTGTAGGTACTTTGGTTATGTGTAGTATGTATTATATGTATTTATGTTTATGTTTTATCATGTTACGGCATAGTACAATGCTGTAATTATATCATTTATGCTATCATTATATATCATTATAATGGTGTAAATATTCTTATGTATCACTAGCGTGTATGATAGTGCTGGTACATGAATTACATCATGTGCCGTGAGTTATTTTATTGTATGTGTATTAGTGCAGTATGTACTGATAGTGTTGTTACATTGTATTAGCATTGTATTGCTGATATTTATAGTATTACAAGTATTGTGTTAGGGTTTTCATGTTAGGTTTATTATGTTAGGATAATTATTTACATCAATTAAAAGTATCTTTGATTAGTGTAAGGTTTTAGGGTAATCGTACATTTATTTGCTTAAGTTAGGTATCTACAACATATTAGTATAAGTATATAAGGTACGTAATGTTTATAGTATTTAGGGTATTAGTATATTCATAGTTAGAATCATATATTCTAACTATGCATTCATTTAAGGTTAGGTTTATTTAACATAAGTAAACGTTACAGTTAGTTTTATAAGGTATTATATCATTAGTATAGTTATGTTAGTTAGACGGTATATGCCAAGTTCATTTATCTTTCGGTATTTACATTTAGTTAATTAGTTCCTATTTTACGTTTAGGTATAATTGATTACGTGCGCCTCTCTGACAGAGTTGGAAGCCTGCGTCCCTGAGACGAGGTTGGTTTAATTTATGTTTATGTATATCTTTATTTGTAAATAGTATTATTTTCATGCAAAATTGTGTTTTAATGTGATGGATTTATAACATAAGTTTAATGAATTATCATGTGCTGTTTTATGTGATTATGCCCTAATATTAATGTTATAATGCTGCAAAAGGATAATGTAACAACAGTTTATGTATCACTTGTATATATGATTTGAATGCTCATGGAATGTGCATTCGCGTGCAATAGTAATTTAATGTATGGATATTGTGCAATTCACGATATATATTAATTTGTGTATTTTGTGTTCCAGGGCATTTCTTTGTCTATTTGGTTTCAACTCCGTTATCCATCAGTTAATAAAATCCATCCACTGAACCCCCACAAGTGCTCGTCGTGTCGTCTATCTACATACACAGAGTCCCTTTGTTACACATTGTCCGGTTTTCGACCAGAAATCACTCTTTTTACCTTTATATCGCCACTATTGTTGATCATCATCAAGAGAGTAATTTTCGGCAACGGTCAGTACTTCTCGATAAAATAACACTATTTATAACGTATTGCATATGTGACCCCAACAACACAAGGAACGCACCTTTAAAGTCAAAATGCATCTAACAAAACCATATCACCTTATAGACCATGACGAATTCAGCTATGTGATTTGATCAATACTGTAAGGTAAAATATAAATATTGATAGAGACTTATATTATGCTTCCCATAAATCCAAAAAATATTGTGGGGAATTTCTTCGACTAATTTATTGAGATCAGATAAATCAATAACAATTAACTTGACTTAGTTGTTTGAGCAGTTACATACAGATTAATGAAAACAGTTTGACCACCCGATTCCCTTACTTCTTGAAAAAGACTAAGCGCGCATTTCATCTCATTCTGGTTCCCGGAATATGCTGCGCTGCGTAAGTGGCGATCATTATCGATAATCCAAAGTATCCTCTCCGATAAATCTACTCAGTATAAACTGGCGACTGGTTTACCAGAATGACTGCATCTCAGCAAGCATTACTGATTTTAAGAGAGCTTCCATGTTGACTTGTAAGCAAATTATTGTTCAGCTCGTTATTGTTCAAAGCCTTTGGCGAAATAAATTAAAACTGTCAGTCTTTCTGGTAACAACATATTCTCTCCCCACATAGGGTATTCAAGTTTTTTTCTCGCTTCTAGCAACTAAAAAATCTACTACGGTATGTTCTTCTGTTTAACCTATACTCAAATAGTATGCATCGAGGAGATCACACTTAAAAGAGAGAATGTCTTCCTATAACGTTTGTTTTAAAAAAAAAAGCATTATAGCTTGCAAGTGGCAAATTATATGTAAGACGGTGCCGTTGATTGAACACTTAATGTTGATTACATAGAAGCGCCCCTTTGGTAACAGAAGTAACAAGTAAAGAAATGAATTGAGTGACCTTTGTTGGGAGAGAGTGGTAGCAACATAGAAGGGTGTACATTTAGTATCTTTACAAAGTGAAAAACAACACATCAATCAGTACGTTTCAAACGGAATGTATTTTCAAAATACAAGAAGGATTGTTGACGGCTGTTGATATAGGCACAGCAAGTTACAGATTACATTGCGTTACAACATTATCACAAGGATCACTTTAAAACCCTGTGCATAAGGTAATGACAAATACTCTGTGCAATTAAAATGTTGTAAAATTGTATATGGGCTGGATACTTTAAGTACAATATACCGTCTTTAACTTCGACCATTATACATGCTATATAAATGTATCATATTTTGTTATTTCCTTACATTCCACCTGATGAAGGAGTGAGTATATACTCCGAAACGTCGTGTATTTTCACATCAAAGAAGTTGTTATCCAGAACATCTTCCTGTTCTTATGTATACCACTTCTAAATTCATTTCAAAGACATTATACATGTACATTCTCGTACCATGTTTATCCATATATTAACTCACTTTATAAAACATGACGATCCATAATGGAAGACAAGAGAGGAACACACAGAGATATATCACACACTGGAGACATTAAAATGCAACGATTTCAAAGATGGAGGATGTATTTACACAGATAAACATGTAGGTCTGAAAAATATGACATCGTTACACGGTAGGATAAATATAAACATAAACCATGTAATTGTTCATTAGAGGAACCGAATGGGGTGGTAGGGTTACACAGGCGAGTGAAATTTATAAGTAGTCACAAGGGACCACGATTGCATCGATCCAAGAGATGAGTTAGACATATTTCCATGACAACATGATTGAGTATTTAATAATTGAGGAGTCCTGTGTGAAGTATAATCTCATTTAGCAGATCTTTCTATCTGAATACAAAAAACAACATTATAAAGACAAATAAGTAAATCTTACTAAATATGTCATAAACTGGGTGTCAGTCTAACGGTATGGGTAAAGACTTCTTGTATGTAGACTGAAGTTGAATCAATGAAACTTAATTATTACCCTACCTTCATCAATGTGATTTTACTTCTTAAAGTTAGACTTGTTAAAAAAAGACCTAGACTGTCTTAAAGGCTCGTATTTCATACACAGTCAACGTGTGTGCTAAGTTATGTCTAACAGTTAAGAAAACTGCAGTTCCTCAGAGATACGTTCAGTGTATCGTTGGATGTTGTTTATGTAGGAGATGATGACATTTCCGCTTCACCAGTTCCAGGCGATGCTCGCAGGTTTCACTGCCACGCATACAACACAAATAATGTTGCAGGCTTTCTGTTTGTTATAATACTAGTCATCGTAGGCTACAATACGTATATACTTGAAAGTCCAAAATGAGGAGTATCGCTTTCTCGCCGTGGGTTTCCTCAGTACGACACCGTTCATTAATCACATCAACATACAAAATGAATTAGGCTAATACGAGGCAACAAATTCATATTTCGGTACTACCGAAATTCCGAATGAAAGTTCACGATTTCCCCTCATAAACGCCAGTATAAGCGACCCAATTGGCCCAAACACCATACTTCTTTAGTTCTTTCTTGTACTTCTTTAGTTGATGTCTCACAATACTTGCGTCCTTGTTGTTGGTGAAAGAAATGCACAGAGGCGAGGGATCCTCTCGAGGGGACCATTTCCCCATCTGTTGCACGACTAGAGGCATATTTGTTGCCACATCCTCTTCTATCAAGAGTGAACCTACCATAAAACAGCGAAACGCTTCCTCTAGGTTTGAATCACGGGATGCGATCGGCGACAACCCATGGACAATTGTGTTGTAGCCGTTATTGTAGCAGACAAGGGAAGCAATGTTTTGACGGGCCTTTTCAATAGCGGAGCACGTCGTGGTTGCATTGTCTTTGATTCGTATCTTCACGATATCTTCCACTGCGGACACACGATGCTCCAGGCTGGACATCTGACTGGAAAGAGTGTCCATTTTGGACATCATCTTGGTCATCATTTCCATCAGGTCTGCATTCGAGTCCTTCTCTGACGCCATATTTAAAATATAGGCTTAATATGCATCTATTTCCCAACCCTTGAGAGCACCGCCCAAGTTTTATGTTTTATCGACTGGTATGAACTTTCGTAATACTGGTTTCTGCTGTTTCAAGCGCTTACTCGTTGCGCCAACTATCTATGAATAGTGTCAGACTATGGTGACAACAGAAAGCGCGCAGTTTTGAGCCAGACACTAAACATTGAACAATTGCATGTATATATTCATAAATCATAATCTAATGATATTTTGTTACATTTAGACTTACACGAAAAAATCCCAATTCTTTACAATTGTATTAGACACCAATAATATGAGAGTGAAACACCGAGAGGCCGGTAACAAGTTTAATTTGACGCGCAATATACTGGAGCAGTTGTGTTATAAGAGCGATTGGTACAATCGATAGAACTCAAAATGTTGGAATAATTCTCAAGGCCTGGGATACAGGCGTGACCTATTTATAAGCTACACCAGGGCATTTCGTTATCGATGTCCGCTAGTGCCAAGTGCCAGTGACACTGGAATTTTGCTCCCCATGTTAAAGGATCCATTCAGTATGTCAGTTGAAATCACACCTTACAGGATCAAAAGTCAAAAGGGAATAAGACATCAAGTAATATGACAGTTACAGATGAAGCTGTTTATTCAAGTTTTCTCCTCAAAAAACGCGATTGTAGTAAACCCAATGGGCCCAAACGCCATTCTTCCTTAGTTGTTTGTGGTACTTTTTCAGCTGATGTTTCACAATATTTGTGTCCTTGTAGTTTGTGAAAGAAATGCAAAGAGGTGGAAGGTCCTCTCGAGGGGAAGATTTCCCCATCTGTTGCACGACTAGAGGCAACTTTGTTGCTACATCCTCTTCTATCAAGAGTGAACCTACCATAAAACAGCGAAACGTTTCCTCGAGACTTGAATCAGAGGCTGGTGACAGCCCATAGACAATTATGTTGAAGCCGTTATTGTAGCAGACGAGAGACGCAATGTTTTGACGGGCCTTTTCAACGACGGAACATGTTGTAGTTGCATAATTGTCTTTAATTCGTTTCTTCACATTCTCGACATTATCTTCCACTGCGGACACACGATGCTCCAGGCTGGACATCTGACTGGAAAGAGTGTCCATTTTGGACATCATCTTGGTCATCATTTCCAGCAGGTCTGCATTCCAGTCCTTCTCTGACGCCATACTTATAATATAATATTTTTTTACTTTGAACAGGGAATTTCGTTATTGCTTTCCACCAGTGCCGAATACCGGTGATACTGGAATTTTGATGATAACGGATCCAATTTGTATATCAAACGAAATCACGTTTACAAGATGTGCGTGACTGAGTCAGAAGGAAATAGAGCCATTGGCTATGTAGGTCATATGTATTGCACAATTTCAAGGCTAAGGCTAACATATAAATAATGATATTACCCAACGGACGGAAGCCGGACACAATGCGATATCGTAATTCCATCGGATCTTTCAGGCGTGATTGGCTAAACATGAATAAATTGTTATCGATATACAACTTCTATATTGTGTGGTTTAAACATATTTACTTCCTTTGAAGGACTGGATTGGTAAACATAATATTATTCTATATATAATCTATATTCTGTCAAATATTGAATTTCGACTTAGATTATTGCGTCGTTATAGGCCTCAATTCTCGATTTCTAGTAAAACATCAATACATGATTTTGACTGGTGTTATGTATAGAACATAGAATAAACAAAGATTACATATTTCATTTTAACTTGAAGAAGAATTTATTCAAAGTTTCAAGCCACAGGCCCATATAACATATACATATGATACAAAATGAATAAAATTCTGTATAACAAAAAACATTGATAATGATTATTGGATGACTTTCGTAGTTAAAAAAAAAGGTGAAATAAGTAGTTCGAGGGTTGTGTAACAGCATTTTTCACATTTAGAAGACGTTACATTTATACATGTTACATATGATGTATTGATATAAAAATATGTATCAATACCAGTAAACTTTAAATCTGAGTTATTATTATAGATAAGAAGCAAATGATATACATTTTCAATAAACTCAACACCTTATCGTTGGTACTGTTGGCATAATATTTTGCATTAAACTGTTACAATATTACCATATTTTAAAAACGCAACAAATGAGTCTAACACAGGAATAGAAAGGTTGCGCACTATGCCTAATTTCACGATGAATTTCAAATAATTACTAGTACTACCTCTAATGGTATGAAGGCATTCGTCTCTACTGAGGTTAAGGCAATGTAATATTTCTTTTTTTTTATTGTTGTTAATATATGTTTATTAATAATGCAGCATTGTTCTTAATATTAGTTTCTTGGGCTAACAGTTTCTTATTACTGTTATCAATTACTATAGATTTAGTATAGACATGTAGAAAGATACACTAGTATAAAGTATATTGATTGTGAAGAAGGCTGTTCTTTATACAGTCTAGAGGCAGGACTCGCTCCATATACCAGTACAATATATATGTACTGACAGATGATGCATAGACGAAGTATGTACATTATAAACATTTGCAATATAACATAACAACATGTGAATAGAGAAATGGTCAGTACATGTTGAAAGATAGAAAGTATGCATGTATATATATATGCGTGATTCCACCATAATACGTCCAGGTAGATGTATTTTCTGTACAATTAGTCAGGACAGGTCAGGCTGACCCGATGAGCAAGGATGTTCTACTCGATAAAACTGTGACAGCAGCAAACGCATTGAGCATTCCATATAGGCCTATACCCAGTGTATTGATAAGTGTCAAGTTATAATCATCTCATTGATCTGAAATTAAACCACAGCTATTAGCTGAAATTATTATATTATTAACGGAGAAATATAACGTATTTTATAGTAAGTATATCCCCGATCTACTGTATTGTTTTAAGAAATGAATGTCACAATATGTTTGTCCACGCGATTATAACCTGTTTGAAACGTGAAGTTTAAAACTTGTTAACCAGTGATTATTATCAGTGTAGTGATTAAGAGAGAATAACTCTTCCATATATGCTAGATATAATGTAACTCTTCCATATATGCTAGATATAATGCATAATTCTCTCCCCACATAGGGTATTCAAGTCTTTTTCTCGCTTCTACTACGAAATGTTCTTCTGTTTCTCCTATACTCAAATAGTATGCATCGAGGAGATCACACTTAAAAGAGAGAATGTCTTCCTAACGTTTATGTTTTAAAAAAATAGCATTATAGCTTGCAAGTGGCAAATTATATGTAAGACGGTGCCGCTGATTGAACAATTAATGAAAAACAACACATCAAGCAGTACGTTTCAAACGGAATGTATTTTCAAAATGCA
This sequence comes from Gibbula magus, assembly GCA_936450465.1. Taxonomy (NCBI): domain Eukaryota; kingdom Metazoa; phylum Mollusca; class Gastropoda; order Trochida; family Trochidae; genus Gibbula; species Gibbula magus. The sequence continues at coordinate 22,232,189 of OW388295.1, read as the reverse complement.
AGAAGGATTGTTGACGGCTGTTGATATAGGCAAAGCAAGTTACAGATAACATTGCGTTACAACATTATCACAAGGATCACTTTAAAACCATTAGGTAATGACAAATACTCTGTGCAATTAAAATGTTGTAAAATTGTATATGGGCTGGATACTTTTAAGTTTAAGTACAATATACCGTCTTTAACTTCGACCATACATTAGGGTTATATACTATACATGCTATATAAATGTATCATATTTTGTTATTTCCTTACATTCCACCTGATGAAGGAGTGAGTATATACTCCGAAACGTCGTGTATTTTCACATCAAAGGAGTTGTTATCCAGAAAATCTTCCTGTTCTTATGTATACCACTTCTAAATTCTCGTACCATGTTTATTCCTTATATCAACTCACTTTATAAAACATGACGATCCATAATGGAAGACAAGAGAGGAACACACAGGGATATATCACACACTGGAGACATTAAAAATGTAACGACTTCAAAGATTGAGGATGTATTTACACAGATAAACATGTAGGTCTGAAAAATATGACATCGTTACACGGTTGACTGGATATATCTATAAACATAAATCATGTACTTGTTCATTAGAGGAACCGAATGGGGTGGTAGGGTTGAGTACACAGCCGAGTGAAATTTACAAGTAGTCACAAGGGACCACGATTGCATCGATCCAAGAGATGAGTTAGACATATTACCATGACAACACGATTGAGTATTTAATAATTGAGGAGTCCTGTGACATCGTTACACGGTTGACTGGATATATCTATAAACATAAACCATGTACTTGTTCATTAGAGGAACCGAATGGGTGGTGGGGTGGGGGGTTGTCCACTGTCATGCGACGTATCACTGGAACTGAAAAACTGGATACGCTCCTGTTTTTCTTGTTATCGAATGTCATTTTTATCTCATATAATCAATGGAATAATCAAGTGAAATTTACAAGTAGTCACGAGGGACCACGATTGCATCGATCCAAGAGATGAGTTAGACATATTACCATGACAACACGATTGAGTATTTAATAATTGAGGAGTCCTGTGTGAAGTCTTAGCTCCTTTAGCAGATCTTTCAAAAACATTATAAAGACAAATAAGTAAATCTTTTACAAACTCTGTATAATCCTTGAAACTAAATATTTCATAAACTGGGTATCAGTCTAACGGTATGGGTAAAGACTTCTTGTATGTAAACTCAAGTTGAATCAATGAAACTTAATTATTACTCTACCTTCATCCATGTGATTTTACTTCTTAAAGTTAGACTTGTTAAAAAAAGACCTAGACTGCCTTAAAGGCTCGTATTTCATACACAGTCAACGTGTGTGCTAAGTTATGTCTAACGGTTAATAAAACTGCAGTTCCTCAGAGATACGTTCAGTGTATCATTGGATGTTGTTTATGTAGGAGATGATGACATTTCCGCTTCACCAGTTCCAGGCGATGCTCGCAGGTTTCACTGCCACGCATACAACACGAATGTTGCAAGCTTTCTGTTTGTTATAATACCAGTCATCGTAGGCTACAATACGTATATATATATATACATGTACTTGAAAGTCCAAAATGAGGAGTATCGCTTTCTCGCCGTGGGTTTCCTCAGTACGACACCGATCATTAATCACATCAACATACAAAATTAATAAGGCTAATACGAGACAACAAATTCACATTTCGGTACTACCGAAATTCTCAATGAAATTTCACGATTTCCCCTCAAAAACGCCACTATAGAAGACCCAATTGGCCCAAACACCATACTTCTTTAGTTGTTTGTTGTACTTCTTTAGTTGGTGTTTCACAATATTTGCGTCCTTGTTGTTGGTGAAAGAAATGCACAGAGGCGAGTGATCCTCTTGAGGGGACCATTTCCCCATCTGTTGCACGACTAGAGGCATATTTGTTGCCACATCCTCTTCTATCAATAGTGAACCTACCATAAAACAGCGAAACGCTTCCTCTAGGCTTGAATCACGGGTCGGCGATAGCCCATGGACAATTATGTTGAAGCCGTTATTGTAGCAGACAAGGGAAGCAATGTTTTGGCGGGCCTTTTCAATAGCGGAGCACGTCGTGGTTGCATTGTCTTCCACTGCGGACACACGTTGCTCCAGACTGGACATCTGACTGGAAAGAGTGTCCATTTTGGACATCATCTTGGTCATCATTTCCATCAGGTCTGCATTCGAGTCCTTCTCTGACGCCATATTTATAATATAGGCTTAATATGCATCTATTTCCCAACCCTTGAGAGCACCGCCCAAGTTTTATGTTTTATCGACTGGTATAAACTTTCGTAATACTGGTTTCTGCTGGTTCAAGCGCTTACTCGTTGCGCCAAATATCTATGAATAGTGACTGTGCTGACAACAGAAAGCAGTTCTGAGCCAGACACAAAACATTGAACAATTGCATGTATCTATTCATAAATCATAATCTAATGATATTCTGTTACATTTAGACTGACACGAAAAAATCCCAATTGTTTACAATTGTATTAGGCACCAATAATATGAGAGTGAAACACCGAGAGGCCGGCAACAAGTTTGTTTATGACGCGCAATATACGGTCAGCGCTATTTTCCATCCATTGAGACTACCACCCAAATTTTGGGTTTTATCGATTGGTAGAAACACGCTATTAACACCACTGCTCCAGTATATCTAGCGCGAAGTAAAACTTGTTGCTGGCCTTTCGCACTCTCAAGCCTACTGTTGACTGTTTACAATACAAAAACATGAAAACGTCCAAAATGAAGAAGCGCACATGAAAATGTATTTTTTTTAAATATCTTTATTGGACGTTTGAGAGTAGTGTCTACAACTATTTTAATTAATTAAAGATAATTATACATTTCAATGTTTCAATGTTATTTGTAGGCAACGCTACTTTTTTATACGGAAAATGTGAAGTAGGCCTACCGGTTTGCATTAAACTTTAATTGATGGGGCAGAAGCACGTGTTTTGCTAATTTTATTTCTTTAAATTTCCCATTTATAATGATAAAGTTTATGTCATTTGAGTTTACTTTAGAGGGTGAAAAATCTTATTACACAAACCAAGTATCCGTAGTGGAAATAACAGCTAGTGTTGCGCATAAAGCATAAATTACATGGCGGCCATTTTATTGTGAACACAATTTATTAATTTGAATGCCAAAAACGATTTCCATGGCTTTACCGAACCATGTACACTCATTTTGTAACTTGAAAACTTCAGTTTGTGTGTCTGTGTTCTTAGTATCAAAAGTGGTCATTTCACAGGATGAGATACACACAGTTATTTGGGGAGAAAACGTGGTCTGATTAAAATCTCTCTACACGACATGTCTCGAAATACTAATTATATAAGACATTTAACTTTCAGTTGCATGTTAAGCTATCACTTAATCGTGTAAACTACAAACATTGGCAGAACTTGTCTTCTAAAAACCAGTGACAAACGTGGTCATCTCAGAGGATGATATAGCTATTTACTGTATGGGGAATACAGCTCTTTACTTACAATAGCTTTAAAAGACCTATATATGGAAATACTAGTTATGATACACATTTTACCTTCATGATGGGATGTTAAACAAGCACTCAATCTTGTAAATTATAAACTTGGGTGAAAAATTATATAGGAAGAAACGGGGGTCTAGTTTAGATCGTTTGACATGCCATATATCCTGAATATTACCTGAAGTAACAATTATTCTTTCCTATCGCTCAAATGTTCCAAATATCATCTTTGGTCAAACAGGTACTTCAACAATTGGTTATATAGACAGGAGAAAGGAGAAGAACAGAAAGGAGGTTTGCTTTAATTCGTTTTACAACTATCTTGGATTATTACTAACATTGACTATTTCCTTTACAGTTGAAATAGTTTAAAATATCAATATCAGTGGATGAGATATATACATTGGTTATATATGGCAGAGACAGGGCTCTATTTTAAATCATTTTAGATTACATACAGCTCGCTATATGACTTATGTGATATATTTTCCTGACAGTTTACATAATAGACAAGTTATCATTCGTATTAAATATAAACTATGGCAAAAGCATTCACCCAAACCCAATGTGAAAAGTGGTAATCTCAGTGGATGAGATATAGACATTGCATGGTTAAAGAGACGGAGACAGGGGTCTATTTTAAATCGTTATAGATTACATATATCTCGCAACATTACTTATGTGATATATTTTTCTGACAGTTTACATAATAAACAGGCTTTCAATCGTATTAGATAGAAATTTTGGCCAAAAAACGACCCCCAAACCACTGTGGAAAGTGGTCATCTCATTGGATGAGATATAGACATTGGTTATTGTAAGAGCCAAAATGAGATTTTATGTGCCCTTCCCTGACTTGGCTAGTAGTACATGTCATATGTAAAGGGAGGTAACTCTAAATGCTTGTTTAAATAGCCATGTGCTGATGAAAGACTGTTCTGAATGTTGAGAATTTGGTGTGAGAAATGGGCCTAACAAAATGGTATGTTTATGTTTTCAATGCTTGTAATATTCATAATGGTGTTTTGAGAATATGTAAAGGTCAAAATATAAAGCAAATTGGTTAGGTCTAAATTTAATGTTAAAGGTGTTTCACTGGTTTTCACACTTGGTTAATTAATTAATTATGCTATTTTTAGTACATTAATATATTTTCATGAGGTTAAGGTAAAGTTAATGCTAATTACAGAGTTTTCCCTAACTTTTGAGGTTAATTTCAATGTTATTTAAGGTAAATTTGGTAATATTATTTTATCTATTTTTCTTTTGTTTACATTAATTTATTGGCTGTAATTTTGAGATTGTTACTTATTATTGTTTTTTGTTTCTATTACAGTCAATCGTTTTCATTGGTTTAATGATGAGAAGAGGGAATGAGTGAGATATGAGAAATGAGAACTTGAACTGACAAATGTGACTTTGGATGTACACTGACAATTGTGAACTTATTCAGGGGTGTCCCTGTTAAACCATGAAAAAAATAAGAAAGAATTAAACTCAAGTGGAAACGCATTTACATTTTGTTTTTGTGACACCTATATTTATTGACATTTTGGCCCATAGATGAGTAGGAAGGAAGGTGACAGCTTCTCAGTCATCAGCAGCTTGTCATTTAGGAGAAGGAAAATGACTGAGAAGGGATTGTTATACACTAAAGAACAGAAAGCTAAACTCTTGAAGTTATCTTACAGACAGCTGAAAACTAAGCAAGAAGCTATTAATGTTTTATTGTCTGAAAGCCCTGAAGTTGATAAGGTTAGGCAAGAACATTCTCAGTATGTGACATTGCTAGACAGGCACCTTTCTTTAAGAGAAGCATATGTGAAGCTCTTAGATGAAGAAGAAAAGAAGGAATACTTGGAGAAAGTTGATATTGATGAGAATCCTTTCATTTATGACTTCAAGACAAAGACTGAGGTTTGGTTCAGCGACAATGCTGTTAGGGCAAATGATAGTGTGTCTCAGGGAGGGAAGTCAAGACAGTCGGAGAGAAGTAGGAAAAGTTCAGCGACTTTAAACAGATTGTTTGAGGAACAGAAGAAAGCAGAATTAAAGGCAAAGGCTGCGAGTCTCAAGGAACTCGAGAAACTTGAGATGAGTAAATTAAAGTTGAAGATGGAAGAAAGGGAGTTTGAAATAAAGACTGAACTAGCTATTGCAGAGGCCAAAACCAAGGTAATTGATGACTTTGAGAAATCTTTAGATGGAACTCAAGCCACACCTTCTGTGAAATCTTCACCTGTGAAACCTGTGAAATCTGCTGTGAATCCCCCTAGACAGAGTAACCAAGATCAAGGTAACATTGAGAACAGAACACCTGTAGGAATGCCACAATATGGACCGATTGTGGACTTTGATTTTGTCGCTCGACATTTGAAGAAGCCTCAGGTTGACATTAAGCCTTTCAGCGGCGATCCCATAGACTATAGACGCTTTATGAGACAGTTCAAAAGCTGCATTCTTGTCAATTCAGAAGACTCTGATGAGATAATCAATTACCTTGACCACTACACTTCAGGGGAGGCGAACAGAATTGTGTCAGGTTACAGTTACTTGGAGGGACGACAAGCCTATATCGCCATAGTAGATGAATTTGAGGAAAGGTATGGGAGTTTAGATACCATAGCATCAGCCTTTGTGAAGAGAGCCCTGAACTGGCCTCAGATTAGAGCAGACAATCCAAAAGCCTTAGATGACTTTGCTATTTTCCTGACTGAGTGTGAAAATGCTATTCAGAGCATTGATGCTGTAAAAATCCTAGACTATCCTGACAACTTGAAGAAATTGTTAATAAAGCTTCCTTTTCATTACCACGACAGATGGCGGAATGTTGTACAACAACACAAGGCACAAGGACATCCAGTCACTTTCTATGTATTAAAGGAATTTGTGAGAAAAGAAGCAAAGAAAGTGAATGACCCGATCTATGGTAGGAGAGCACTCAGTGAACAGGCGAAGCCGTCAGACAAGTTCAGACCGTATTTGACTGCACGGCAATGCATCAGGGAGTTTCGTTGAACAGTCTATTGTTGCAAGGACAAGATCTGACGAACAGCCTCATTGGGGTCTTACTACGCTTTAGACAGGAGTCAACAGCACTGATGGGAGACATTGAAGCAATGTTTTACCAAGTACATGTACCTAAGAAGGACAGGGACTTCCTCAGATTCTACTGGTGGGAGAACGGTGATTTGAACTCTGACCCGGTAGTGTACCGTATGTGCGTGCACCTCTTCGGAACTGTCTCATCATCCAGCTGTGCGACTGCTGCTCTGCGCCAGACCGCCGTGGACAACAGATCTGCGTTTGAACCACATGTAACACAAGTTGTGGAGAATTCATTCTATGTGGATGACTGTTTGAAATCAGTTGAGAATGAGAAGAAGGCCATAGGACTGATTTCAGATGTGAGGGATTTGTGTGCAAGGGGTGGTTTCCATGTCACCAAGTGGGTTAGTAATAGCCCTACTGTCATAGACAGCATACCTGAAAGTGAGCGGACTGGAAGTATCAAGACTCTTGACTTGAAATGTGATGAGCTACCAGTGGAGAGAGCGCTTGGTGTGTCATGGTCGGTGCAAAGGGACTGTTTTGAGTTTGACATTCAAGTGAAATCGAAGCCTCCGACAAGACGAGGTATTCTGAGTGTCGTCAGTTCAGTGTGCGATCCGCTGGGCTATGCCTCGCCATATGTTCTCGTTGCGAAGATTCTCCTTCAACAGTTATGTAAAGAAAACTTGGGATGGGATCAGGAAATTTCAGCTAATGATCAGAAAATATGGCAGCAATGGATCAATGGACTGAAGCAGTTGAGCAACATTACACTACCCAGATGCTACAAGCCAGCAAACTTCGGACAAGTGACAGCATGTCAGTTACACATGTTTTCAGATGCTTGTGAACAGGGTTACGGAGTTGTAGCATATCTGCGACTCGTTGATGAAAGTGATCAGGTCCATGTTTCATTTGTAATCGGAAAATCGAGAGTCGGACCACTGAAAAAAGTGACAATTCCCAGATTGGAGCTGACAGCTGCTACATTAGCTGTGAAATTGAGCAAAATGATTTGTGATGAGCTTGAATACCATATCTCAGATACTTTCTTCTGGACGGATAGCATGGCAGTGCTCCGTTACATCTCAAACGACACATCAAGATTTCATACTTTCGTGGCCAATAGAATCAGCATGATTCGAGAAGCAACGAGCAAGGATCAGTGGAACTTTGTTTCTGGAAAACACAACCCGGCCGACGCCAGTTCCAGAGGCATGAACACTGACAAATTTCAGAAATGTGATATCTGGTTCAAGGGTCCTGAATTCCTTGGAAAAGAAGAGAGTGAGTGGCCACAGAATCCAGATCAAGCGGAAACTATCAGTGTTCTTCGGTCTGACGATCCCGAGGTGAGACACACAGTGAATTCTGCCATTGAGAAGAAGCCATCACGTTAACCCATGGACAAGCTGATAGAGCATTACTCTGACTGGACCAGACTCAAAAGGGCAGTTGGATGGATGCTGCTTGTGTTTCAAAACCTGAAAAGTGGCAAGAAAACTGAAAAGACGGGAAAGAAAACATTGACATTAGAGACTTTGAACAATGCAGAAAGAGTGATTATTCGCCATGTTCAGAGATTGCACTTTCATGACGACATTGAGAGATTGGACAAAGGAAAAGGTTTGAAATCTGGATCGACACTCCGAAAACTGGATCCTATTATGCACGGTGGACTATTGAGAATCGGTGGACGGTTGGATAAAGCGGACATTCCATACAATGCGAAACACCCAATAATCCTTCCACGACACCCTGCCATTAACAGTCTTATCCTGAGAGACTGTCATGAAAAGGTAGGACACTTGGGAAAGAATTCTATGCTGGCCAATCTCAGACAGCAGTATTGGATGATTGGTGCAAATTCAGCGATTAAGAGCCTCATGTCACGATGTGTGCAATGCCGGAAGTATCGTGCAAGCGCATTGGAACAACAGATGGCAGACCTACCATCAGATCGCTTGACTGCAGACGAACCACCCTTTACCCACGTAGGAGTTGACTACTTTGGGCCGATACTCATCAAAAGGGGAAGAAGAGAAGTAAAAAGGTATGGAGTGATCTTTACTTGTCTCTCCATACGAGCGATACATTTGGAGGTTGCGACTTCCTTGGATACGAGTTCTTGCATAAACGCTCTGAGGCGGTTTATTGCCAGACGAGGCCCAGTGAAAACCATGAGATCGGACAATGGGACCAACTTAGTTGGGTGCGAAAAAGAATTACGAGAAGAAATACTGAAATGGAATCAGCAGAGAATCCATGCGACACTGCAGCAAAGAGGTATAGTGTGGCTGTTTAATACCCCGACAGCGTCTCACCATGGTGGGGTGTGGGAGCGAATGATACGGACGGTAAGAAAGGTGTTGTTCGCGCTTCTACGACAACAGACAATCCACATGGACGACGAGGGACTGCAGACACTCTTCTGTGAGGTTGAAGAGATAGTCAACAACAGACATATCACTGCAGTACCCAGTGACCCCAGTGACCTGTGGGTACTTACGCCAAACCACCTACTTCTGCTCCGCCCCGGTGAAACCGCGCCCCCAGGATTGTTCGACAAGCGGACAATTACGCAGTGAGAAGATGGCGCCAAATTCAATATTTGGCAAATATATTCTGGAAACGGTGGGTTAAGGAATATTTGCCTTCACTTCAATTGAGGCAAAAATGGACAAAACAGAAGAGAAATGTTGAAATTGGGGATATTGTTCTTCTAATGGACAATACTCCTAGAAATTCCTGGAACACTGGCAGAGTGACTGAAGTGTTCAAAGACAAAAAGGGATTTGTTCGGTCTGTTAGGGTTAAGACCAAATCGACAAGTTTGGTTAGACCCGTTACAAAGTTGTCTATGATCCTGGAGAGTGAGGGATCATAAACAGTTGAAAATCAGCTCAAACCAGTAAAGACTTGAATTTGGTCAAATGAGTGTCAAATTGTGACTTGAGTATTTTCATGAAAGAATTTTTATTTAAATTTTCACTTGTTTGCTATCATATATATATTTTTGGGTATTTCCATGTTTGAAGAAAATGATTGTTTCTTATAAAAGGGTATTTTCAGTAAAATATCTAATTTTGTGGTATTTAGTAATTATTTGGTGAAATAATGTTGGTGTTTTTACCATAATTTTCCTTTTTTAATTTGCAATTTTTTGGTTAAAGTGTAAATATATTTTACTTTTGAGTATATATTTCTAATAATTTTCAGGTAATTCAGTTAATTTTCATATTTAAGTAATTTTTTGGTGTTTTTGTAATTGCTTCGATTTAATCTATGCAATTAGGGGGCTGGGATGTAAGAGCCAAAATGAGATTTTATGTGCCCTTCCCATACTTGTCTAGTAGTACATGTCATATGTAAAGGGAGGTAACTCTAAATGCTTGTTTAAATAGCCATGTGCTGATGAAAGACTGTGTTCTGAATGTTGAGAATTTGGTGTGAGAATTGGGCCTAACAAAATGGTATGTTTATGTTTTCAATGCTTGTAATATTCATATTGGTGTTTTGAGAATATGTCAAGGTCAAAATATTTCTATAAAGCAAATTGGTTAGGTCTAAATTTAATGTTAAAGGTGTTTGGTTTTCACACTTGGTTAATTAATTAATTATGCTATTTTTAGTACATTAATATATTTTCATGAGGTAAAGGTAAAGTTAATGCTAATTACAGAGTTTTCCCTAACTTTTGAGGTTAATTTCAATGTTATTTAAGGTAAATTTGGTAATATTATTTTATCTATTTTTCTTTTGTTTACATTCATTTATTGGCTGTAATTTTGAGATTGTTACTTATTATTGCTTTTTGTTTCTATTACAGTCAATCGTTTTCATCGGTTTAATGATGAGAAGAGGGAATGAGTGAGATATGAGAAATGTGAACTTGAACTGACAAATGTGACTTTGGATGTACACTGACAATTGTGAACTTATTCAGGGGTGTCCCTGTTAAACCATGAAAAAAATAAGAAAGGAATAAACTCAAGTGGAAACGCATTTACATTAATTTTTGTTTTTGTGACACCTATAGTTATATAGGTGGAGACAGGGGTCTATTTGAAATTGTTCTGGATTACATATATCTCGCAATATTACTTAAGTGATATATTTTCCTGACAGTTTACATCATAAACAGGCTTTCAATCGTATTAGATAGAACTTTTGGCAAAAAATAGACCCTCAAACCTCTTTGGAAAGTGGTCATCTCAATGTATGAGATATATACATTGGTTATATAGGTGGAGACAGGGGTCTATTTGAAATCGTTTTAGATTACATATATCTCGCAATATTACTTATGTGATATATTTGCATGACAGTTTACATCTTAGACAAGCTTTCAATCGTATTAGATAGAACTTTTGTCCAAAAAACGACCCCCAAACCACTGTAGAAAGTGGTCATCTCAGTGGATGAGATATAGACATTGGTTACATTGACGGAGACAGGGGTCTATTTGAAATCGTTTTAGATTACATATATCTCGCAAAATTACTAATGTGATATATTTTCCTGACAGTTTACATAATAAACAGGCTTTCAATCGTATTAGATAGAAATTTTGGCCAAAAAACGACCCCCCAAACCACTGTGGAAAGTGGTCATTTCAATGGATGAGATATAGACATTGGTTACATTGACGGAGACAGGGGCCTATTTGAAATCGTTTTAGATTACATATATCTCGCAATATTACTTATGTGATATATTTGCATGACAGTTTACATCATAGACAAGCTTTCAATCGCATTAGATACAAATTTGAGAGAAAACGGTCCCCCCAAAACCAATGTGAAAAGTGGTCATCTCAGTGGATGAGATATAGACATTGGTTATATAGGCAGACATGGGAAATTTTAAAGCGTTTTAGATTACTAGTACATACATCTCACAATATTACTTATGTGATATATTTGCATGACAGTTTACATCTTAGACAAACTTTCATTCGTATAAGATACAAATTTGAGAGAAAACGGTCCCCCCAAAACCAATGTGAAATGTGGTCATCTCAGTGGATGAGATATATACATTGGTTATATAGGCAGGCATGGGAACTTTTAAAGCGTTTTAGATTACTAGTACATACATCTCACAATATTACTTATGTGATATATTTGCATGATAGTTTACATCTTAGACAAACTTTCATTCGTATAAGATACAAATTTGAGAGAAAACGGTCCCCCCAAAACCAATGTGAAATGTGGTCATCTCAGTGGATGAGATATATACATTGGTTATATAGGCAGGCATGGGAACTTTTAAAGCGTTTTAGATTACTAGTACATACATCTCACAATATTACTTATGTGATATATTTGCATGACAGTTTACATCTTAGACAAACTTTCAATCGTATCAAATATAAACTTTGGCAAAGAACGACCCCCCCAAAACCATTCTGAAAAGTAGTCATCTCAGTGGATGAGATATAGACATTGGTTATATAGGCAGACATGGGAGTCTTCTTTAAAGCGTTTTAGATAACATACATCTCACAATATTACTTATGCGATATATTTGCATGACAGTTTACATCTTAGACAAGCTTTCATTCGTATAAGATACAAATTTGAGAGAAAACGGTCCCCCCAAAACCAATGTGAAATGTGGTCATCTCAGTGGATGAGATATATACATTGGTTATATAGGGAGACATGGGAAATTTTAAAGCGTTTTAGATTACTAGTACATACATCTCACAATATTACTTATGTGATATATTTGCATGACATTTTACATCTTAGACAAACTTTCAATCGTATCAAATATAAACTTTGGCAAAGAACGACCCCCCCCAAAACCATTCTGAAAAGTAGTCATCTCAGTGGATGAGATATAGACATTGGTTATATAGGCAGACATGGGAGTCTTCTTTAAAGCGTTTTAGATAACATACATCTCGCAATATTACTTATATAATTATGTGATATATTTGCATGACAGTTTACATCTTAGACAAACTTCCAATCGTATCAAATATAAACTTTGGCAAAAAACTACCCCCAAAAATAATTATGAAAGTGGTCATCTCAGTGGATGAGATATAGACATTGGTTATATAGGCAGACATGGGAGTCTTCTTTAAAGCGTTTTAGATAATAGACATCTGACAATATTACTTATGTGATATAATTGCATGACAGTTTACATCTTAGACAAGCTTTCAATCGTATTAAATATAAACTTTGGCAAAAAAGTGAACCCCAAACCACTGTGGAAAGTGGTAATCTCCGTGGATGAGATATAGACATTGGTTATATAGCCGGAGACAGGGGTTATTTAAAAGTGTTTATAGTTTATGAGGTATAGACATTGGTTATATAGCAAAACATGGGAGTCATCTTTAAAGCATTTTATGTCACATCTTTACCTCAGAATATAACTTATATTACCTATTTGCCTGACAGTTTACTTCTTAGAGAAGCTTTAAATCGTACTGAATATAAACTTAGACTAAACACTATCCCCCTAAACCAATGTAATATAATGGTCATCTCAGTGGATGAGATATAGACATTGGTTATATAGGCGCAGACAGGGATCTATTTTAAATTGTGTTATATTACATATATCTAGCAATATTACTTATGTGATATATTTTCCTGACAGTTAACATAATAAACAGGCTTTCAATCGTATTAGATAAAAACTTTGGCAAAAGAAACGACCCCCCAAACCACTGTGGAAAGTGGTCACATCAGTGGATGAGATACAGACATTGGTTATATGGGTGGAGACACGGGTCTTTTTTAAATATCTTTATAGGTTATATATTATTTCGCAATATTACTTATGTGATATATTTGCCTGACAGTTTACATGTTTGACAAAGTTTCAATACTATTTAAAATTAACTTTGGCAAAAAACGCCCCCCTAAAACCACTACGAAGATTGGTCATCTCAGTGGATGAGATATGTAAATTGGTTATATATGGCGGAGACACGGATCTATTTTAAATCGTTATAGATTACATATATCTCGCAATATTACTTATGTGATATATTTTCCTGACAGTTTACATAATAAACAGGCTTTCAATTGTATTAAATATAAACTTTGGCAAAAAAATACCCCCAAAAACCAATGTGAATGAGATATAGACATTGGTTTTTTAGGCGGAGACAGGGATCTATTTTACATCGTTTTATATTACATGTACCTCAGAATATGACTTATGTTAACTATTTCCCTGACAGATTACATCCTACACAAACTTTCGATCATATTAAATTTAAACTTTGGCCGAAAACGATCCCCCTAAACCAATGTGAAAAGTGGTCATCTCAGTGTATGAGATATAGACATTGCTTATATTGGCGGAGAAAGGGGTCTATTTTAAATCATTTTAGATTACATATATTTGCCTGACAGATTACATATTAGACACCCTTTCAATCGTATTAGATATAAACTGTGGCAAAATGCTATTCCCCTAAACAAATGTGAAGGTGGTCATTTCAGTGGATAAGATATAGACATTCTAATAATGGTTTAAATGATGGTCTAACATGTAACGGTTTAGGTGAACAAGCAACATAAGTGATATTCTTTGATAAAAGTCTTCTAAAAAGATTTAAAATAGACCATTTTTCAGCCTATATAACCAATGTCTATATCTCATCCACTGAGATGACCACATTGGAAACTGATATTTGAAGATTGTTTCTTGCCAAAGTTTATATTTAATACGATTGAAAGTTTTTTTGTTATGTAAACTGTCAGGAAAATATATCATATAAGTAATATTGCGAGATATTATGTAGTCTGTAAGGCAAATAGGTAAGATAAGTCATACTTGAGGTATATGTAATCTAAAATGATTTAAAATATACCCTTGTCTATATAATCAATGTTTACATCTCATCCACTCAGATGACCCTTTTCACATTGTTTTGGGGGAATAGTTTTTTGCAAAGTTTATATTTAATACGGTTTAAAGCTTGTCTAAGATGGAAACTGTCATGCAAATATATCACATAAGTAATATTGCGAGATGTATGTTATCTAAAACGCTTTAAAGAAGACTCCCATGTCTGCCTATATAACCAATGTCTATATCTCATCCACTGAGATGACTACTTTTCAGAATGGTTTTGGGGGGGTCGTTCTTTGCCAAAGTTTATATTTGATACGATTGAAAGTTTGTCTAAGATGTAAACTGTCATGCAAATATATCACATAAGTAATATTGCGAGATGTATGTACTAGTAATCTAAAACGCTTTAAAATTTCCCATGTCTGCCTATACAACCAATGTATATATCTCATCCACTGAGATGACCACATTTCACATTGGTTTTGGGGGGACCGTTTTCTCTCAAATTTGTATCTTATACGAATGAAAGCTTGTCTAAGATGTAAACTGTCATGCAAATATATCGCATAAGTAATATTGTGAGATGTATGTTATCTAAAACGCTTTAAAGAAGACTCCCATGTCTGCCTATATAAGCAATGTCTATATCTCATCCACTGAGATGACCATATTTCACATTGGTTTTGGGGTATAGGTTTATGCAAAAGTTTATATTTAATACGATTTAAAGCTTGTCTAAGAAGTAAACTGTCAGGCAAATATGTAACATAAGTTCTATTATGCATGAGATGACCACATTGGACACTGATGTTTGAAGATTGTTTTCTGCCAAAGTTTCTAGTTTATAGGTTTAAATGTTTGTCTAAAATGTAATGGTTACGGCAAATAAGTAAATTAAGTAATATTCTTAGATACATGTCTTCTAAAATGAATTTAAAAAGATCCTTTCTCTGCCTATATAAGCAATGTCTATATCTCATCCATTGAGATGACCGCATTGGAAACTGATATTGAAATAGTGTTTTCCACCAAAGTTTGCATTTCATAGGTTTTAATAATTGTCGAAGATGTAAAGGTTATGGTATATAAGTAACATAAGTAATGTTTTTAGATACATGTATTCTAAAACGATTTAAAATAGACCCTTTATTGGCCTATATAATCAATGTATATATCTCATCCACTGATATGACCACTTTGGACACTGATATTTGAAGATTGTTTTCCGCCACAGTTTGTATTTTATAGGTTTAAATGATTGTGTACGATGTAAACATTAGGTCAAAGAAGTAACATAAGTTATATCCTTAGATATCTAGTACGATTTAAAATAAACCCTTTTCTGTGTCTGAATAATTAATTTCTATATCTCATCACGTTTTGGCCAAAGTTTATATTTAACACAATTGAAAGCTTGTCTAAGATGTAAACTGTCAGGCAATATATATCCCATATGTAATATTGCGAGATATATGCAATCTAAAACGATTTAAAGACTCACATGTCTGTATATAACCAGTGCCTATATCTCATCCACTGAGATGACCACTTTTAACATTGGTTTTGGGGGATAGTTTTTGGGCAAAGTTTATAAAAAAAATACGATTGAAAGTTTGTCTAAGATGTACACTGTCAGGTAAATATATCACATAAGTCATTTTCTGAGGTGTATATATAATATAAAACGATTTAAAAATGACCCCTGTCCCCGCCATATATAACCAATGTCTATTTTTCATCCACTGAGATGACCACTCTTGGCATTGGTCTTTTGGGAATAGTATTTTCCTAAAGTTTATATTTAATACGATTGAAAGGTTGTCTAAGATGTAAGCTGTCAAGTAAATAGATAATGTAAGCTATATTCTGAGGTATATGTAATATAAAACGATTTAAAATAGACCCCTGTCTCCGCCTATATAACCAATGTCTATATCTCATCCACTGAGATGACCACTTTTCAAATTGGTTTTGGGGGCTAGTTTTTTGCCAAAGTTTATATTTAATACGATTGGAAGCTTGTTTAAGGTGTAATCTGTCAGGCAAGTATATTACATGAGTCATATTGTGAGATTGATGTTATCTAAAAGATTTATATAGATCCTTTCTCTGCCAATATAACCATTGTCTATATCTCATCCACTGAGATGACCACTTTTCATATTGGTTTTTGGGGGTAGTTTTTTGCTAAAGTTTATATTTAATACTACTAAAAGGTTGTCTAAGATGTAAGCTGTCATGCAAATAGTTATTATAAGCTATATTCTGAGGATATGTAATATAAAACGATTTAAAATGGACCCCTGTCTCCGCCTATATAACCAATGTCTATATCTCATCCACTGAGATGACCACTTTCCACAGAGATTTGGGGGGTCGTTTTTTTGCCAAAATTACTATCTAATACGGTTGAAAGCATGTTTATTATGTAAACTGTCAGGAAAATATATCACATTAGTCATATTCTGAGGGTTTTAAAACAAAATATAAAACGTTTTAAAATAGATCCCTGTCTCCGCCTAAATAAGCAATGTCTATATCTCATCCACTGAGATGACCACTTTTTACATTGGTTTTGGGGGCTGGTTTTTTGCCAAAGTTTATATATAATACGATTGGAAGCTTGTTTAAGATGTAATCTGTCAGGCAAGTATATCACATAAGTCATATTGTGAGATTGATCTTATCTAAAAGATTTATATAGACCCTTTCTCTGCCTATGACAAATATATAACATGAGTAATATTGCGAGATTTATGTAATCGAAAACGCTTTACACCCCTGTCTTCACCTGTATAGCCAATGTCTATATCTCATCCACTGAGATGACCACTTTTCAGAATTGTTTTGGGGGATCGTTTATTGCCAAAGTTTATATTTAATACGCTTGGAAGCTTGTCTAAGATGTAAACTGTCAGACAAATATATCACATAAGTAATATTGCGAGATGTATGTAATCTAAAACGCTTTTAAAAATTCCCATGTCTGCCTATATAACCAATGTATATATCTCATCCACTGAGATGACCACTTTTCAGAATTGATTTGGGGGATCGTTTATTGCCAAAGTTTATATTTAATACGCTTGGAAGCTTGTCTAAGATGTAAACTGTCAGACAAATATATCACATAAGTAATATTGCGAGATGTATGTAATCTAAAACGCTTTTAAAAATTCCCATGTCTGCCTATATAACCAATGTATATATCTCATCCACTGAGATGACCACTTTTCAGAATGGTTTCGGGGAGTCATTTATTGCCAAAGTTTATATTTAAATACTCTTTGAAGCTTGTCTAATATGAAAACTGTCAGACAAATATATCACATAAGTGATATTGCGAGATGTATGTAATCGAAAACGCTTTAAAATACACCCCTGTCTTCACCTGTATAGCCAATGTCTATATCTCATCCACTGAGATTACCACTTTTCAGAATGGTTTTTTTTTGGGGGGGGGGGGGGGGGGGTCGTTTAGTGCCAAAGTTTATTTCTAATACGCTTTGAAGCTTGTCTAAGATGGAAACTGTCAGACAAATATATCAAATAAGTAATATTGCGAGATGTATGTAATCGAAAACGCTTTAAAGAAGACTCTCATGTCTGCCTATATAACCAATGTCTAAATCTCATCCACTGAGATGACCACTTTTCAGAATGGTTTCGGGGAGTTATTTATTGCCAAAGTTTATATTTAATACGCTTGGAAGCTTGTCTAAGATGGAAACTGTCAGACAAATATATCACATAAGTAATATTGCGAGATGTATGTAATCTAAAGCGCTTTAAAATACACCCCTTTCTTCACCTATATAGCCAATGTCTACATCTCATCCACTGAGATGACCACTATTCAGAATGGTTTTTTGGGGGTCGTGTATTGCCAAAGTTTATTTTTAATACGCTTTGAAGCTTGTCTAAGATGTAAACTGTCATGCAAATATATCACATAAGTAATATTGCGAGATGTATGTAATCGAAAACGCTTTAAAGAAGACTCCCATGTCTGCCTATATAACCAATGTCTATATCTCATCCACTGAGATGACCACTTTTCAGAATGGTATCGGGGAGTAATTTATTGCCAAAGTTTATATTTAATACGCTTGGAAGCTTGTCTAAGATGGAAACTGTCAGACAAATATATCAAATAAGTAATATTGCGAGATGTATGTAATCGAAAACTCTTTAAAGAAGACTCTCATGTCTGCCTATATAACCAATGTCTATATCTCATCCACTGAGATGACCACTTTTCAGAATGGTTTCGGGGAGTCATTTATTGCCAAAGTTTATATTTAATATGCTTGGAAACTTATCTAACATGTAAACTGTCAGACAAATATATCACATAAGTATTATTGCGAAATGTATGTAATCTAAAACGCTATAAAATACACCCCTGTCTTCACCTATATAGCCAATGTCTATATCTCATCAACTGAGATGACCACTATTCAGAATGGTTTTGGGGGGTCTTGTATTGCCAAAGTTTATTTTTAATACGCTTTGAAGCTTGTCTAAGATGGAAACTGTCATGCCAATATATCAAATAAGTAATATTGTGAGATGTACGTAATCGAAAACGCTTTAAAAGAAGACTCTCATGTCTGCCTATATAACCAATGTCTATATGTCATCCACTGAGATGACCACTTTTCAGAATGGTTTCGGGGAGTCATTTATTGCCAAAGTTTATATTTAATACGCTTGAAAACTTGTCTAAGATGTGAACTGTCAGACAAATATATCACATAAGTAATATTGCGAGATGTATGTAATCTAAAGCGCTTTAAAATACACCCCTGTCTTCACCTATATAACCAATGTCTATATCTCATCCACTGAGATGACCACTTTTCAGAATGGTTTTGGGGGGTCGTGTATTGCCAAAGTTTATTTTTAATATGCTTGGATGCTTGTCTAAGATGTACACTGTCATGCAAATATATCAAATAAATAATATTGCGAGATGTATGTAATCGAAAACGCTTTAAAAAATTCCCATGTCTGCCTATATAACCAATGTCTATATCTCATCCACTGAGATGACCACTTTTCAGAATGGTATCGGGGAGTCATTTATTGCCAAAGTTTATATTTAATACGCTTGGAAGCTTGTCTAAGATGGAAACTGTCAGACAAATATATCAAATAAGTAATATTGCGAGATGTATGTAATCGAAAACGCTTTAAAGAAGACTCTCATGTCTGCCTATATAACCAATGTCTATATCTCATCCACTGAGATGACCACTTTTCAGAATGGTTTCGGGGAGTCATTTATTGCCAAAGTTTATATTTAATACGCTTGGAAGCTTGTCTAAGATGGAAACTGTCAGACAAATATATCAAATAAGTAATATTGCGAGATGTATGTAATCTAAAACGCTTTAAAATACACCCCTGTCTTCACCTATATAGCCCATGTCTATATCTTTAATACGCTTGGAAGCTTGTCTAAGATGTAAACTGTCATGCAAATATTTCAAATAAGTAATATTGCGAGATGTATGTAATCGAAAACGCTTTAAAGAAGACTCCCATGTCTGCCTATATAACCAATGTCTATATCTCATCCACTGAGATGACCACTTTTCAGAATGGTTTCGGGGAGTCATTTATTGCCAAAGTTTATATTTAATACGCTTGGAAGCTTGTCTAAGATGTAAACTGTCAGACAAATATATCAAATAAGTAATATTGCGAGATGTATGTAATCTAAAACGCTTTAAAATACACCCCTGTCTTCACCTATATAGCCCATGTCTATATCTTTAATACGCTTGGAAGCTTGTCTAAGATGTAAACTGTCATGCAAATATTTCAAATAAGTAATATTGCGAGATGTATGTAATCGAAAACGCTTTAAAGAAGACTCCCATGTCTGCCTATATAACCAATGTCTATATCTCATCCACTGAGATGACCACTTTTCAGAATGGTTTCGGGGAGTCATTTATTGCCAAAGTTTATATTTAATACGCTTGGAAGCTTGTCTAAGATGGAAACTGTCAGACAAATATATCAAATAAGTAATATTGCGAGATGTATGTAATCTAAAACGTTTTAAAGAAGACTCCCATGTCTGCCTATATAACCAATGTCTAAATCTCATCCACTGAGATGACCACTTTTCAGAATGGTTTCTGGGAGTATTTATTGCCAAAGTTTATATTTAATACGCTTGGAAACTTGTCTAAGATGTAAACTGTCATACAAATATATCACATAAGTAATATTGCGAGATGTATGTTATTGAAAACGCTTTAAAATACACCCCTGTCTTCACCTATATAACCAATATCTGTATCTCATCCACTGAGATGACCACTTTTCAGAATGGTTTTGGGGAGTCTTTTATTGCCAAAGTTTATATTTAATACGCTTGGAAACTTGTCTAAGATGTAAACTGTCATACAAATATATCACATAAGTAATATTGCGAGATGTATGTTATTGAAAACGCTTTAAAATACACCCCTGTCTTCACCTATATAACCAATATCTATATCTCATCCACTGAGATGACCACTTTTCAGAATGGTTTTGGGGGGTCGTGTATTGCCAAAGTTTATTTTTAATATGCTTGGATGCTTGTCTAAGATGTACACTGTCATGCAAATATATCAAATAAATAATATTGCGAGATGTATGTAATCGAAAACGCTTTAAAAAATTCCCATGTCTGCCTATATAACCAATGTCTATATCTCATCCACTGAGATGACCACTTTTCAGAATGGTATCGGGGAGTCATTTATTGCCAAAGTTTATATTTAATACGCTTGGAAGCTTGTCTAAGATGGAAACTGTCAGACAAATATATCAAATAAGTAATATTGCGAGATGTATGTAATCGAAAACGCTTTAAAGAAGACTCTCATGTCTGCCTATATAACCAATGTCTATATCTCATCCACTGAGATGACCACTTTTCAGAATGGTTTCGGGGAGTCATTTATTGCCAAAGTTTATATTTAATACGCTTGGAAGCTTGTCTAAGATGGAAACTGTCAGACAAATATATCAAATAAGTAATATTGCGAGATGTATGTAATCTAAAACGCTTTAAAATACACCCCTGTCTTCACCTATATAGCCCATGTCTATATCTTTAATACGCTTGGAAGCTTGTCTAAGATGTAAACTGTCATGCAAATATTTCAAATAAGTAATATTGCGAGATGTATGTAATCGAAAACGCTTTAAAGAAGACTCCCATGTCTGCCTATATAACCAATGTCTATATCTCATCCACTGAGATGACCACTTTTCAGAATGGTTTCGGGGAGTCATTTATTGCCAAAGTTTATATTTAATACGCTTGGAAGCTTGTCTAAGATGTAAACTGTCAGACAAATATATCAAATAAGTAATATTGCGAGATGTATGTAATCTAAAACGCTTTAAAATACACCCCTGTCTTCACCTATATAGCCCATGTCTATATCTTTAATACGCTTGGAAGCTTGTCTAAGATGTAAACTGTCATGCAAATATTTCAAATAAGTAATATTGCGAGATGTATGTAATCGAAAACGCTTTAAAGAAGACTCCCATGTCTGCCTATATAACCAATGTCTATATCTCATCCACTGAGATGACCACTTTTCAGAATGGTTTCGGGGAGTCATTTATTGCCAAAGTTTATATTTAATACGCTTGGAAGCTTGTCTAAGATGGAAACTGTCAGACAAATATATCAAATAAGTAATATTGCGAGATGTATGTAATCTAAAACGTTTTAAAGAAGACTCCCATGTCTGCCTATATAACCAATGTCTAAATCTCATCCACTGAGATGACCACTTTTCAGAATGGTTTCTGGGAGTATTTATTGCCAAAGTTTATATTTAATACGCTTGGAAACTTGTCTAAGATGTAAACTGTCATACAAATATATCACATAAGTAATATTGCGAGATGTATGTTATTGAAAACGCTTTAAAATACACCCCTGTCTTCACCTATATAACCAATATCTGTATCTCATCCACTGAGATGACCACTTTTCAGAATGGTTTTGGGGAGTCTTTTATTGCCAAAGTTTATATTTAATACGCTTGGAAACTTGTCTAAGATGTAAACTGTCATACAAATATATCACATAAGTAATATTGCGAGATGTATGTTATTGAAAACGCTTTAAAATACACCCCTGTCTTCACCTATATAACCAATATCTATATCTCATCCACTGAGATGACCACTTTTCAGAATGGTTTTGGGGGGTCGTGATTGTCTTTAATTCGTTTCTTCACATTCTCGACATTCTCTTCCACTGCGGACACACGATGCTCCAGGCTGGTCATCTGATTGGAAAGAGTGTCCATTTTGGACATCATCTTGGTCATCATTTCCATCAGGTCTGCATTCCAGTCCTTCTCTGACGCCATATTTATAATATAATATTTTTTTTACTCTGAACAGGGAATTTCGTTATTGCTTTCCACCAGTGCCAAATACCGGTGATAATCGAATTTTGCTCCAAATGATAAAGGATCCAATTTGTATACCAAACGAAATCACATATACAAGATAGAGCCATTGGCTATGTAGCTCATATGTATTGCACAATTTCAAGGCTAAGGCTAACATATAAATAATGATATAACCCAACGGACGGAAGTCGGACACATGCGATATCGTAATTCCATCGGATCTTTAAGGCCTGAGTGGCTAAACATGAATAGATTGTTATCGATATACAACTTCTATATTGTGTGGTTTAAACATATTTATGTCCTTTGAAGGACTGGATTGGTAAACATAATATTATTCTATATATAATCTATATTCTGTCAAATATTGAATTTCGACTTAGATTATTGCGTCGTTATACGATTCTCGATTTCTAGTAAAGCATCAATAAATGATTTTGACAGGTGTTATGTATAGAACATAGAATAAACAAAGATTACATATTTCATTTTAACTTGAAGAAGAATTTATTCAAAGTTTCAAGCCACAGGCCCATATAACATATACATATGATACAAAATGAATAAAACTCTGTATAACAAAAAACATTGATAATGAATATTGGATGACTTTCGTAGTTTAAAAAAAAGGTGAAATAAGTAGTTCGAGGGTTGTGTAACAGTATTTTCCACATTTAGAAGACGTTACATTTATACATGTTTCATATGATGTATTGATATAAAAATATGTATCAATACCAGTAAACCTCAAATCTGAGTTATTATTATAGATAAGAAGCAAATGATATACATTTTCAATAAACTCAACACCTTATCGTTGGTACTTTTGGCATAATATTTTGCATTAAACTGTTACAATATTAACATATTTTAAAAACGCAACAAATGAGTCTAACACAGGAATAGAAAGGTTGCGCACTATGCCTAATTTCACGATGAATTTCAAATAATTACTAGTACTACCTCTAATGGTATGAAGGCATTCGTCTCTACTGAGGTTAAGGCAATGTTATATTTCTTTTTTTTAATATTGTTGTTAATATATGTTTATTAATAATGCAGCATTGTTCTTAATATTAGTTTCTTGGGCTAACAGTTTCTTATTACTGTTATCAATTACTATAGATTTAGTATAGACATGTAGAAAGATACACTAGTATAAAGTATATTGATTTTGAAGAAGGCTGTTCTTTATACAGTCTAGAGGCAGGACCTCGCTCCATATACCAGTACAATATATATGTACTGACAGATGATGCATAGACGAAGTATGTACATTATAAACATTTGTAATATAACATAACAACATGTGAATAGAGAAATGTTCAGTACATGTTGAAAGATAGAAAGTATGCATGTATATATATGCGTGATTCCACCATAATACGTACAGGTAGATGTATTTTATGTACAATTAGTCAGGACAGGTCAGGCTGACCCGACGAGTAAGGATGTTCTACTCGATAAAACTGTGACAGCAGCAAACGCATTGAGCATTCCATATAGGCCTATACCCAGTGTATTGATAAGTGTCAAGTTATAATCATCTCATTGATCTGAAATTAAACCACAGCTATTAGCTGAAATTATAATATTATTTACGGAGAAATATAACGTATTTTATAGTAAGTATATCCCCGATCTACTGTATTGTTTTAAGAAATGAATGTCACAATGTGTTTGTCCACGCGATTATAACCTGTTTGAAACGTGAAGTTTAAAACTTGTTAACCAGTGATTATTATCAGTGTAGTGATTAAGAGAGAATAACTCTTCCATATATGCTAGATGTAATGTAACTCTTCCATATATGCTAGATATAATGTATAATTCTCTCCCCACATAGGGTATTCAAGTCTTTTTCTCGCTTCTACTACAAAATGTTCTTCTGTTTCTCCTATACTCAAATAGTATGCATCGAGGAGATCACACTTAAAAGAGAGAATGTCTTCCTAACGTTTATGTTTTAAAAAAATAGCATTATAGCTTGCAAGTGGCAAATTATATGTAAGACGGTGCCGTTGATTGAACACTTAATGTTGATTACATAGAAGCGCCCCTTTGGTAACAGAAGTAACAAGTAAACAAATGAATTGAGTGACCTTTGTTGGGAGAGAGTGGTAGCAACATTATAATTTACATAGAAGGGTGTACATTTAGTATCTTTACAAAGTGAAAAACAACACATCAAGCAGTACGTTTCAAACGGAATGTATTTTCAAAATACAAGAAGGATTGTTGACGGCTGTTGATATAGGCACAGCAAGTTACAGATTACATTGCGTTACAACATTATCACAAGGATCACTTTAAAACCATTAGGTAATGACAAATACTCTGTGCAATTAAAATGTTGTAAAATTGTATATGGGCTGGATACTTTTAAGTTTAAGTACAATATACCGTCTTTAACTTTGACCATACATTAGGGTTATATACTATACATGCTATATAAATGTATCATATTTTGTTATTTCTTTACATTCCACCTGATGAAGGAGTGAGTATATACTCCGAAACGTCGTGTATTTTCACATCAAAGGAGTTGTTGTCCAGAACATCTTCCTGTTCTTATGTATACTACTTCTAAATGCCTTTCAAAGACATTATACATGTACATTCTCGTACCATGTTTATCCATATATTAACTCACTTTATAAAACATGACGATCCATAATGGAAGACAAGAGAGGAACACACAGGGATATATCACACACTGGAGACATTAAAATGCAACGACTTCAAAGATGGAGGATGTATTTACACAGATAAACATGTAGGTCTGAAAAATATGACATCGTTACACGGTTGACCCGGTATATCTATAAACATAAACCATGTACTTGTTCATTAGAGGAACCGAATGGGGTGGTAGGGTTGATTACACAGGCATGGGAACAGTTCGATATTACTGAGCAAATGATTTAAATCCGGTCACTGCCATTTTCTATCAGTAAACATATTTTGGGTGCTTACAAATAAAACATTGCCTGGATACGCTCCTGTTTTTCTTGTTATCGAATGTCATTTTTATCTCATATAATCAATGGAATAATCAAGTGAAATTTACAAATAGTCATGAGGGACCACGATTGCGTCGATCCAAGAGATGAGTTAGACATATTACCATGACAACACGATTGAGTATTTAATAATTGAGGAGTCCTGTGTGAAGTCTTAGCTCCTTTAGCAGATCTTTCAAAAACATTATAAAGACAAATAAGTAAATCTTTTACAAACTCTGTATAATCCTTGAAACTAAATATGTCATAAACTGGGTATCAGTCTAACGGTATGGGTAAAGACTTCTTGTATGTAAACTCAAGTTGAATCAATGAAACTTAATTATTACCCTACCTTCATCCATGTGATTTTACTTCTTAAAGCTAGACTTGTTGAAAAAAGACCTAGACTGCCTTAAAGGTTCGTATTTCATACACAGTCAACGTGTGTGCTAAGCTATGTCTAACAGTTAAGAAAACTGCAGTTCCTCAGAGATACGTTCAGTGTATCATTGGATGTTGTTTATGTAGGAGATGATGACATTTCCGCTTCACCAGTTCCAGGCGATGCTCGCAGGTTTCACTGCCACGCATACAACACGAATGTTGCGGGCTTTCTGTTTGTTATAATACTAGTCATCGTAGGCTACAATACGTATATATACATGTACTTGAAAGTCCAAAATGAGGAGTATCGCTTTCTCGCCGTGGGTTTCCTCAGTACGACACCGATCATTAATCACATCAACATACACAATTAATAAGGCTAATACGAGACAACAAATTCACATTTCGGAACTACCGAAATTCTCAATGAAATTTCACGATTTCCCCTCAAAAGCGCCACTATGGGAGACCCAATTGGCCCAAACACCATACTTCTTCAGTTCTTTCTTGTACTTCTTTAGTTGATGTTTCACAATATTTGCGTCCTTGTTGTTGGTGAAAGAAATGCACAGAGGCGAGTGATCCTCTTGAGGGGACCATTTCCCCATCTGTTGCACGACTAGAGGCAGATTTGTTGCCACATCCTCTTCAATCAATAGTGAACCTACCATAAAACAGCGAAACGCTTCCTCTAGGCTTGAATCACGGGTCGGCGATAGCCCATGGACAATTATGTTGAAGCCGTTATTGTAGCAGACAAGGGAAGCAATGTTTTGGCGGGCCTTTTCAATAGCGGAGCACGTCGTGGTTGCATTGTCTTCCACTGCGGACACACGTTGCTCCAGACTGGACATCTGACTGGAAAGAGTGTCCATTTTGGACATCATCTTGGTCATCATTTCCATCAGGTCTGCATTCGAGTCCTTCTCTGACGCCATATTTATAATATAGGCTTAATATGCATCTATTTCCCAACCCTTCAGTAGCACCGCCCAAATTTTATGTTTTATCGACTGGTATGAACTTTCGTAATACTGGTTTCTGCTGATTCAAGCGCTTACTCGTTGCGCCAAATATCTATGAATAGTGACTGTGCTGACAACAGAAAGCAGTTCTGAGCTAGACACAAAACATTGAACAATTGCATGTATCTATTCATAAATCATAATCTAATGATATTCTGTTACATTTAGACTTACACGAAAAACTCCCAATTGTTTACAATTGTATTAGACACCAATAATATGAGAGTGAAACACCGAGAGGCCGGCAACAAGTTTGTATATGACGCGCAATATACTGGAGCAGTTGTGTTATAAGAGCGATTGGTACAATCGATAAAACTCAAAATGTTTGTGGTATTCTCAATGCCTGGGAAAACGGCGTGACCTATTTATATGCAATACTGTTGACTCTGACGCTATACCAGGGCATTTCGTTATCGATATCCGCTAGTGCCAAGTACCGGTGACACTGGAATTTTGCTCCCGATGTTAGAGGATCCATGCAATATGTCAG
This sequence comes from Gibbula magus, assembly GCA_936450465.1. Classification (NCBI taxonomy): domain Eukaryota; kingdom Metazoa; phylum Mollusca; class Gastropoda; order Trochida; family Trochidae; genus Gibbula; species Gibbula magus. Next base: position 22,204,433 of record OW388295.1, on the reverse strand, counting down.
ATGAAATCACATCTTACAGGACCTTATTCAGAAGGGAATAGGAGAGCAAGTAATATGACAATCAGTTACAGATATTTCGATTTTGCCGAAATTTCCGATGAAACTGTTTATTCAAGTTTTCTCCTCAAAAACGCGATTGTAGTAAACCCAATGGGCCCAAACGCCATGCTTCTTTAGTTGTTTGTGGGACTTTTTCAGCTGATGTTTCACAATATTTGTGTCCTTGAAGTTTGTGAAAGAAATGCAAAGAGTTGGAAGGTCCTCTTGAGGGGAAGATTTCCCCAACTGCTGCACGACTAGAGGCAGATTTGTTGCCACAGCGAAACGTTTCCTCGATACTTGAATCAGAGGCTGGTGACAGCCCATAGACAATTATGTTGAAGCCGTTTTTGTAGCAGACGAGAGACGTAATGTTTTGACGGGCCTTTTCAACGACGGAACTTGTGATTGTCTTTAATTCGTTTCTTCACATTCTCGACATTCTCTTCCACTGCGGACACACGATGCTCCAGGCTGGTCATCTGACTGGAAAGAGTGTCCATTTTGGACATCATCTTGGTCATCATTCCTTCTCTGACGCCATATTTATAATATAATATTTTTTTACTCTGAACAGGGAATTTCGTTATTGCTTTCCACCAGTGCCAAATACCGGTGATAATGGAATTTTGCTCCAAATGATAAAGGATCCAATTTGTATACCAAACGAAATCACGTTTACAAGATGTGCGATACTGAGTCAGAAGGAAATAGAGCCATTGGCTATGTAGCTCATATGTATTGCACAATTTCAAGGCTAAGGCTTACATATAAATAATGATATAACCCAACGGACGGAAGTCGGACACATGCGATATCGTAATTCAATCGGATCTTTAAGGCCTGATTGGCTAAACATGAATAGATTGTTATCGATATACAACTTCTATATTGTGTGGTTTAAACATATGTATGTCCTTTGAAGGACTGGATTGGTAAACATAATATTATTCTAGATATAATCTATATTCTGTCAAATATTGAATTTCGACTTAGATTATTGCGTCGTTATACGATTCTCGATTTCTAGTAAAGCATCAATAAATGATTTTGACAGGTGTTATGTATAGAACATAGAATAAACAAAGATTACATATTTCATTTTAACTTGAAGAAGAATTTATTCAAAGTTGCAAGCCACAGGCCCATATAACATATACATATGATACAAAATGAATAAAATTCTGTATAACAAAACACATTGATAATGATTATTGGATGACTTTCGTAGTTTAAAAAAAAGGTGAATTAAGTAGTTCGAGGGTTGTGTAACAGCATTTTTCACATTTAGAAGACGTTACATTTATACATGTTTCATATGATGTATTGATATAGAAATATGTATCAATACCAGTAAATAGAGTTATTATTATAGATAAGAAGCAAATGATATACATTTTCAATAAACTCAAGACCTTATCGTTGACTGTTGGCATAATATTTTGCATTAAACTGTTACAGTATTAACATATTTTAAAAACGCAACAAATGAGTCTAACACAGGAATAGAAAGGTTGCGCACTATGCCTAATTTCACGATGAATTTCAAATAATTACTAGTACTACCTCTAATGGTATGAAGGCATTCGTCTCTACTGAGGTTAAGGCAATGTAATATTTCTTTTTTTTATTGTTGTTAATATATGTTTATTAATAATGCAGCATTGTTCTTAATATTAGTTTCTTGGGCTAACAGTTTCTTATTACTGTTATCAATTACTATAGATTTGCTAGTATAGACATGTAGAAAGATACACTAGTATAAAGTATATTGATTGTGAAGAAGGCTGTTCTTTATACAGTCTAGATGCAGGACTCGCTCCATATACCAGTACAATATATATGTACTGACAGATGATACATAGACGAAGTATGTATGTACATTATAAACATTTGCAATATAAGTTAACAACATGTGAATAGAGAAATGTTCAGTACATGTTGAAAGATAGAAAGTATGTATGTATATATATATGCGTGATTCCACCATAATACGTCCAGGAAGATGTATTTTCTGTACAATTCGTCAGGACAGGTCAGGATGACCCGATGAGCAAGGATGTTCTACTCGATAAAACTGTGACAGCAGCAAACGCATTGAGCATTCCATATACCCAGTGTATAGCCGACTCTTAATATTTATGCATAGCGGTGACCTAGATATCGAAAACGAGGCTAAGCCCGCAAGCTTCCAAGATGGCAGACGAAAATGCCGTGATGCGACGTGCGAGTCCGATATCGTATTTCATGAATAGCTTTACTGTAAACTCACAACAAAAGTTCTACTTTTGCACAAAAATCTGTTGCTGTTTTCTGAAGGAGTACGTGTTAAATTTGACAACGGTGACTAAAATTTTCATTCATAAAGTGCCTTGTTGAAAAGTCAAAGCATCGTGGAACGTTGATTCGCAGATATGAGTACTTGTCAAATATCTCAAATTTTTATAAAATTCATGTGATATTATACGATAAGAAACACAATTTTAGGTTGAAAATAGATTTTATGGAGTTTTTTTAACAATCTTTAGTCAGCTAGTCATATTAATGATTTATATTTTCGTTTTTTTTCTGACGTTATATAAATAGCTCTTGCGGGAATATTTTTCATGGAGTTATTGTTTGTCAATAAATTCTGAAATCTGTTCCAAAATATAGGAAATCATCTTAGCTACAGATACATAATTTCCTTCCTTTTTTTCTGATAATTATTAAGAAATCTACCTCTTATCAAACAACACATATATACAACACCGATCATTAGGTTAACATGACCGTCAATGGGACATTAGAATCACAAGTTGAACATACGATGTTTAAACAAGTGTCATTCGAAAACTAATCAACTAATAGATGACAGGTAATTATGTACATACAGCCGAGATGATTACCAATCTGTCTGCAAAATATGACAACAAAGAGACTTTTAGTTAATTTATGAAAATTATTCCCGCAAGAGCTATTTAACATGTAAGTATATGGGATTACGTCACATGTACGTAATAATATGGCCACCTGCGTGTAGGTTTGAACTTGTTCAGTAGACTAGGCTGTACGTACATAGTCCAATGCAGGTCTCATGTGCATGTACAATTGTATACAGTATATTAATAGATTTACAAACGAACCTTCTTCAACACAATTTCATTTTAAATGTTTGGCGTGTTTAAGTATATATGATTTTTGTTATAGTTTTAACAATTATTTTAAATTCTGTATTATTGTTATTGCAAATACTTTGAGGGGGAAATGGGTAAAAAGTAAACTTTCAACTGCTCTTTTCATTGGGAAATACAATATTACAAGTGCAAATTGGTTCCTGATTTTTTAAAGAAAAACATCACTCAAATAACAAAATTTTATAATATATGTCTGTACCTGAAATCCTAATATCAATTTAGAATTTTATGGATATAATTCGATCATACACATCTTAATCATGTTTTGGACCTGACTCATAAATTTACATGGATTGATCATGTTGATACATGGAATTAAGTTGATCTGTTTTGCTTTAGTTATGATTTTATATTGAGATGGGGGGACCATATTGAATTATCAAAAGTAACTACATTTTCATATTTTAAGAGTTTGGTTTGACTCAATCACGTTGATATATGACAACATAAAGCTACACTTTGTAAACATATTAACAGTCTAGTCTAATTATTATATTATATCTCTGAAGGGTAGCATATTTTCAAAATGGTCAGATTCCTTTAGATATTAAATAATTGCAGCAAATATTAATTAAGATAGTATAGCCTTCTTTATGTAACTAAATCTTATCTAAAACTCCTAAGATATTAATTTTAACTTGACATGTAAATGTTTCATTATTTTTTATATATATTTTAGTTGAAACTTAGTTCTTTAACTAAAATTTACTTGACCTTTCTGTAAGTTTCCAAGGCATAAACTTGTTTATATATGTCTACAGCTTCAATGTTAAGAACAAGAACATTCTATAATTTATGGTCGAACTTGCTTTTAATGAAACTTTCTATCTCATTTATGCCAAATCTATTTAGCATTACAAATATATATTTAAATCATTAATAATTTAGACCAATTATATAATATGCCTCAAATCTTTTATTCATTATATTTTTTACAAGATCTGAATAATGATGTGTATATATATATAAACTGACATCAGCACAATCACAAAAAAATAAACTTCAATCCATTTGTGTACATGTATGGATACATATATAGGACTATTTCTATCCAGATGATATTTGGTTTTGATTGTGACTTTGTCATATTTTTCATCTTATTTGTGAAAATCATCTTATATGGAAATCATATATTACAAATGTACCATGTTAAACAAAATATAAAATATATAATAATATATAATGTAACATATTACAATTTACCATGTAATATTGTTATGAACTTGAGATATAATTAAAACTCTAATATTAAATGCTTAATAAACTCAGATAATATTTTGTATACAAAATTAATTAATTTTAGTTATTTGTTTTCTTGATTTTCTGTAGAATTTACAGTTTTAAAAAAAAATCATGCAAATGCTTTAATTTAAAATTATATTAAATATATAACTACTTACCTTACAATTGATTTATTCAAAATATTCACTTCTGCCAGCATGAAAGTACAAGTCAAGAAGGCCTACTACTGAATAATAGGTCTGCTTGAACCAATTCCGCCGGCTAATTTAAGTCAGCACATTTACGAAATTATAATATTATTTTTACATTATTTTTACATTAAGTTTTCACAGAAATCGGCATGGTAAAAGAAACATGTTTTGGTCAGCATCACTGGTTGGCGAGACACGGTTGTTCATGTCCAGTATAGGGACCGCAGACCATTTTTTTAAAATTAAATATTTTTCTTTTTCTTTCACTGAATGTCTTCATAATAGGTGTTAGATGGAATAAATAAAGTTTGTTCGATGATTTTATGTGTAGATTTTGTCTGCAAATTTTTAAAAGAAAATAGCTCTGAGTGTCAATTTTCGATGTCCAATATCAGTTTGGTCCACTCCTCTCAAAGTCAAGATATTTGTTTTGTAAATGAAATAAGCCTATGCAGAAGAAGAATACACTTTGGCTGAACAATTAAAGCAATAAAATCGAGGGAAAAGTGTTTGCTCTTTTTTGGGGGAATTTGTTAACGTGTCTCCATGATTTCAGAATTTGAGAAAACGATCATAAACAGCAACATTTCACAAAATATTTATTCTGAAATACATAAAACTAAGTTGCTGTGGACATAACGGCAATAGAAGAGTGTTTAGTAATAACAAGTATAGAAACTTTAGTGATATTTATAGAAAATAAAGAGAAAATACAATTATTCATACATTTAACGTAAATTTGTAAATTGATAAAAACAATGTTTCTTATAACTGCCATATCTGTATCACATATTTAAAAGTCAGATAACACTAACTATGTGTAAAAGCTTCATAATAAATGAAATATGTAATAATTTATATATTATTAAATAGTAAATAAAGATGGTTAATGTATAAGCCGTTAGAAGGAAAATATAATAAATGTTGACTTTCTCAAACAGTTTGTGGCTTAGTAATGATTTAATACCTTAACCTTACAGTTGAGGTTTGTAGATATAATTACAATTAAAGGTAGCAGTGAAATTCATTGGAATGTCATGAATGTTATTTTCCTATATGAGACAAACTCACATTACACAATATACTTTCTAGCCATATACTATATACAAGTATATACATTGTAAATTTTCTAAAACATTTCAGAAACACGTTGAAACTCTGTTACAAATACAAATGTTTATTTATTTTTCCAGTTTTTGATAAATTTATAAACGAGGTTTTTAATGTGTAATTTAAAGAGTTCGCAAATTTTAACATCCAATATTACTAAACAATATCGTACGTGTTTTTCAATAGAAATGGAATGGGAAGATTATGCGCACTGAAACTTAAAACAATTGTATGTAAGCATACTGCACAAAATGGGACGGAAAAGTGTTATGTCCCGTAAATACTGTCTCAAATTAAAGATGGACTGAGAGTTAATTGTTGTCACTATTGAAATTATCATGTTGAAAGGTATGGTAAAGGTATATATGTATAAATCGGTTATTCAAAAGCCAATAAAGGACAAACTGCTGAAGAGTATACTGTAGCTGACCTGGAAGACTGAAGCCGATGAGAAGAACAAATATGGTTTGGTAAAATGTTTGATATTATTATAATGTTTTGAAAATATATTGGATTTACATAATTTTAAAACCAACACTGAAATTGCTTGAGCTCTTTTAATAGGTTGGAAATAGTGGAAACCTGGTTAATAAAGACAGATCAAAAAGATGAAAATAACTGAAACAGATTGAAATGAAGTTAAAAAAGAAAATTATATTTATCGTAAATTCAACTATCTTTGACAATACAGTACATGATTATAGAATTGATCCATCTAAAAATTATTTTAAAATAAAGAATCATACATTGATTAAATTTTTTAAAAACATGTTTAATAATTGCATTATCACTTTGATTTTTAACACATGTATTTAAACTACTCATAGCAAAGAATATGAGAATGAACAAGAATCAAAGTTATTTTGTTCATGTTCAATCAATAAGTTATTTGTATGTTTTCCTAGAATGAATGGAATTTCCACTAAAGCTATCTAGATTTGTTTATTACACAATATAAGCATATATAAGATAATTGAGTATTTAAATTTCACGAATGGAACATTTTATAACTGAAAATTAACTTAAATATCAATGGTTTTTTCGTTTGTATTATCAAGACAGGGGCAGATAACTCTAAATGTGTAACCCAAACGAAATGCACCTAAAATCTTTAAGGTCTTATTTTAGGTCTTTGTAATGCTTCTAAAATTCTAAACTTAACATTTTCTAATAGAAAAATGGTTGAAATGTGCGTATCTGGCCTTTAAATTATGAACTTTCCATTATTTCTATACGAAAACAAATATTTTAAATAAGGTCAATTTTTATCTTGCCGCCATTTTTTATGTGTACATCGTCAGAGTCAATGAACACGCAATACGCACACTTGAACCTTTCGTCATCAAATAAAAACATAAGGTTTGTGTGTGTACGTCATTGAAATATGTTTAATCCGACCTTGAACACGGGCCTATCAGTGAACCAAACCGGCCGCCATTTCAAGCTTTCGACAATCAGCGCCTCTGGCGGCGGCTGCGGTCGCTATCCAGTATCTGCTACATCGAAGAAGCCGTAAAAATAAATAAGCTCAAAAAAGTATTTATCATCACGATCCGATAGGGCTTACATCAATATCACAATCGTATAATTTAGTACTTTGAATCTAGATTTAAGTATAAAACAGCAATATTAGATCTAGATATTCGTAAAAAGAAAATCTCGCATGATTTCACGTTTCAATAATTAGCGCAAGTTTACTTCGGCAAACTTTGTCATCCGTTCAAATACTGAATTTACACCACACGTATTTTGAGTAAAATAAACATTTGAGATGTTGTTTTAGCTTTTAGTTCCGTCAGTAACTAGTGACAATGTTTGAAAGTGGTATAAAACAAACTTTTTTGGAGACATGTTGCGAGAGAAAATCGCAATCAGTCACTTCCGGGATCACGTTGTTCATCCATGCGGGCTTAGCCTCGTTTTGGATAGCTCATGAATATTCATGACGTAATATTAAGAGAAGTCTATTGATAAGTGTCAAGTTATAATCATCTCATTGATCTGAAATTAAACCACAGCCATTAACTGAAATGATCATTGCGTAGCTGAAATTATTCTATTGACGGAGAAATATAACGTATTTTATAGTAAGTATATCCCCGATCTACTGTATTGTTTTTAGAAATGAATGTCACAATGTGTTTTAGTCTAACACTTAGACTGTTAAAAAAAATAATTGAAAAGGAGCCTTTTTTCTATACAATTCCATTTATTACAGTCTCCTTTTCAATATTTATTAAAATGGTGATATTTTCAGAATAAATACTTTTTTCATAGTCTGAGTTTAAGACTAAATGAGTTTGTACACGCGATTATAACCTGTTTGAAACGTGAAGTTTAAAACTTGTTAACCAGTGATTATTATCAGTGTAGTGATTAAGAGAGATAACTCTTCCATATATGCTAGATATAATGTAACTTTTCCATATATGCTAGATATAATGTAACTCTTCCATATATGCTAGATATAATGTAACTCTTCCATATATGCTAGATATAATGTAACTCTTCCATATATGCTAGATATAATGTAACTCTTCCATATATGCTAGATATAATGTAACTTGCATGTATGTGCGATAGTATAGGCCTATACATGTACCACTGGAATGTATGCGACTCCTATCTTTTTTAGTATTCAATCTATATGAAGTTGAATGAAGAGCCGTTTCATTGTTCATAGTTACAGGGCACCATTGGTTGTGAGCATTATCATCCTCTTTAGTTTTTATGGACATTCAACCTCTTCATTCACAAACTACGTGTTGGCTGTGATGAGACACCTCAGTAAATACACATAATTTGTGTTTAACAACAAATACCATTAACCCTATCATCACCGAGGAACCAGAACGCTGGTATCTGTAGAGGCCTCTAGGGACGAAAGGGTTTATAACTTACACCACAGACAAAATGTACATGAACATGTCAAACGGGTATTATTATATTATCATTATACCAACACCTAGAACACAGTCAGTGAATAAACAAGAGGGATATCGATAAAACACTTCTTGTCTTAAAATGCTCGGGACAGGTTCCTCAGAGTACCTCGCTTTATCATACACAGAAAATTTCGATCGCCTCAGAAATTAAAACTGTTCTTTTATGGAAATAAAGATATAGTTAATCTCAGCCTTTCGGTAAAGCGTTCTTTATGCTCAGTTCACTTTCACAGTTTAACAATGAGCTGGCCCTGTTGTCGAGAGAATTTCGCCGTAATTCCAAGTTTCTTTACAACTTCGTGATTTCTTTTGAAAGCTTCAGCCAAATATTTCGAATCTGGTGTAAGGAACGACACACACACTGGTGGAGTTTGATCTTGCGCCGACATGTTAGCGAGCTGCACGACACACATGGACATGTTGTGAACAAAAACCTTGTCCATTTCTAGAGTTTCTATCATAAATCTCCGAAAATTCTCATCAACCGAAAGACCGGGCGATTTTGGTATCCCCAGGAAAAGTATATTATATGGATTGTTAAAACAGACCATGGTTGCTAGTTTCAGAAGGTCTTCAGTATTAGAAGAAGGGGATGCACTTGCAACGGGCGCAGAATGTTGGCCCTTCAAATCTTCCATACTTTTCTCTAGGGCCGACATGCGATACCTCAAATCGCTAACTGTGTCAGAGAGAGTGTCTACCTTGTGCATCACGTTCCTCATCATTTCTAAAAGCACGTTGTTCGAAGCGATGTCCCTGTCTGATGCCATGGTCCACTGTGTTTGAATTGTTTGCAAACAAAAACGCTCTGTGTTGTGAATCAGAACTGTACGTCCGACCGATGTTTTTACCAACTTCCGAAGCTGGTAGAGTTATGGCGAGTTGTAGTAAAGGTAATATCAACCGATAAACATGATTTTTGCTAAAAATGGCATATTCGTTATTTACATAAAACAAAAGTACATCAACCCAATTATATGCAAAAACGTATGTCCACAATTAGAGATAACGATGCCAGCATATATTGCAATAAAGAAGTTGACTTCCATATAGCTCTTCTTATCAATGGTAGCTTCTCAGAAAATGCGTACACTGTTTAGATATTTTGGCATTACCATAATTTTGCCTAACAGTTGCATTTACGCTTACAAATTAAGAATGTGTCATATTCCTGTGATTTAATTTATCAATAGGTGGGTCCAGAAGTGGTGAGGTGGGCGATTCGCCATGTGGGTCCATCAAATTGCCCCGATCCCCTCACGTTGGAAAAGATATAATCATCATCGAAGTACCCTTTAAACTTGCGAATTTAAAACACATTGAATAATATGTTATACCTTACGCAACAACCAGCAATGAGTGACAAGAGTTACCTTCAGCACTGTTTAAACGGGGAGATAGATTGTCACGTGCGTTGCCAAGACGACTGTGAAATTGACAATGCAATAAATGAAATCAATATTATAAAAGTACTGAAGACTAAGAAACAATGATCTGAAATACAATTACTTTTTATATGTTATAACATATCAAAACATTATGACGTGACTAATAACATTAGGAAAATGGAGTCTCAGAATTTAATACAAACAAATATAGGATGCGTTGGTACCGTATCGATATAAGGGGTTATTTGCATATTGTAGCTTGCTACATTTTGAAAATATTTTAAGGTATACGACACTGTTTTTTAAACAAGCTGTTATCTTATACTCTCCAAATCGGTCAATTACGTACAACATTCCAGCTAGTCTAGACGTATAACATTACAGCTAGTTTCAATTAGATTGAGACGGACAGCGACACAACTTTCTATCTTGTAAGCTCACCCTTTTTGTACACCAAAAAACAATTACAAAATCATTAAGTTCAGTTTTAATTTTATTGTCATGAAATCAACGCCAAATGCATTTTTTCTGTTAGTATTTTAGTCTTAATGCATCAAAATATTAACAACAGTGTATGAAAGCGGAACGAACAAATCAAATAACAGGACACCTCTTCATCAGTGTAACATTAGCCAGTACGGTGATTAAGGTATCAACTACCATTGACAAACGAGTTTGTAGACCGTAGCCGTGTTATATGCTAGTTGTTATAGTTTTAGTTTTAAAATGTCACACATTAGTTTATGCTTCACAAAACTGAATCAAAAATGTAAATCCGAGCATAAAAGGCACATATGTAGTCACACAGCGCGACATTGTTATTGAGCCAAATATATAATCAATACTTTTAAATAACATCTGATCTCCCCAGCTTCATGAACGATCCTCTTGTTTGGGGAGTAATAAACACAATCAAAATATTGACATCTTTCATTGCGTCAACCGTTTTCATCACATCAAAGACGTAGATCCATCCAATCTCTTGATCAAATTATATCAAATCTCCCGAACATAGTGTCCTTTGAGATAAGGGTTTTTAACTTTTATTCCCAACTTCTTCAAAGCTTTGTGATTTTTTTCACAAACTTCAATCAAAGTTGATAAGTCCGAATCTACACATGACACACATATCGCAGGACAAGGATCGTCCCTCTTCGTTTCGGCCAGTTGCTGGACACAGAAGGACAGGCCGTACACACGGGCTATATCCATGTGGAGAGTGTCTATCAGAAACCGTCGGAATATCTCGTCGAGAGGAATGCCGGGATATTGCCGTATACCTGTGAAAATGATTGTGAAGGGACTGCTGAAGGCGATCATTGTGGCCAAATTCTGTTGTACTTCGTCAATAGTTGTAGGAGGTGCACCTGCGGCATACGCGGTGTCTTGGCCTCGCAGGGCTTCCATACTCTGTTCTAGTGTAGAAAGACGATACCCTAACCTGCTCACTGTATCCGAGAGGCTGTCCATTTTACGCATCAACTTTCCCATCATATCCAAGAGCACAACGTTTGAGTCAAGGCCCTTTTCCGAAGCCATGCTTTCAACAAATATTAACGAATTTAAGTCAGGAATGTAGGCTACTCACAGGTGGCACTTTACACACCTGAAAAAGTTTCTTGCTAAAGGCACCTTCATTCCCAGAGTACACACTGGCACCTCGCGAATTTAGACTGTACCAGTCGATAAACCTCTTGGTTTTCACATATTACTTATGCATATCTCAAATGTGAACCTCGATGCATCATCACCTTCAATGTGTAATTAACTACTCAACCATCAACTACTGTAGGCCTACCCCACGATAGAATAACTTTTTATGGGCTTTTTTTGGTTTAATAAAAAAAAAAGGAGAAATAGATGAATTGTACCTTAAAGATGTGTGAGATATTACACGTATCTTGTTTCGATTGAGTTAATTAGCACAATGGTTCTTAAGAAAAGCAAAATCATATTAATATGTTATAATTGTGAACAAACACTGTACATGACATTTTAAAGGATATGTTAACGTTGTGTACTGAATGTTACCAAACTATCATTTTAGTTTAGTATAGTGACAATACAAATTAAAAGTGGTGATTTCTTTACCGCCGTTTGGCTGTCAATTATTCAAACACATTTTTAGCATACAAATATTCATATTTGTGTTTAATAGGTTGTATTCCTATACTAGCATATATGTAAGTGGGACGTGTAATTTCAGCTTCTGCATATGTACCGTTGGTCGTTACTGGATTTTCAATGAAAACAAGATGTTGTTATATATTTTGCATCTTGGGATGATTGATCAAGTCGAGTGAGATTACTTGAACTTAAATCAGCACATATGGTATATCAAAGCCAAAGAAAAGTTTGATTTTTGTTTAACTCTATGTCCTTTTAATTAAGTATACTCCTTATCCGATGGATTGCAGGGATTGCCAACACGGGACGCATGCATGTTAAGCATAACATAATGAGGATACTGCAATCCGCCGGTGTAAGGAGTAAGCATATAGTTAAAAATGAAGAAGTTGTCATCCAGAAATGTTGTAGTACTTATATTTTTCCACATCTAAATAGTATGCTTTTCAAAGATTCAGTTCTTGAATGTCAAAGTTATACTTAAATGTTCTTTAAAAAGGTTTAAAATTCATGAAATATTTTGCCACAAGCTAAATCCTATAAAAACCAAAATTTCTCTCCTTCACACTTCAGTCAACCGGAAACACCCTCCGACGTGACCTTGACCTTATCGACAAGTTCAAGGTCTGTTTCGGAGCCAAGCTTGTCCGAGGTGCCTACTTAACGAAGGAGAGAGAGCGTGCCGCTAGACTCGGTTATCCAGACCCCGTCCAGGACACGTTTGACGACACAAGCAACATGTACCACGAAAATATGGAACTCCTGCTCACTCGCATCAGCAAAGATCCTGAGAGGAACAAAATCATCATAGCCTCCCACAACTACAACACAATGGAACTGGCCATCAAAAGGTGGTTAATTTTCTTATATTTTCACTGGTGAAATACGGCATTTATCGGTTAAAATAAAATCCGTATCTTCACTGAGTGAAATAACATGTTATTCTACTGCGTGAAAGAACACGTTCGATCGTATGACGTCATCGTAACAGTATGATGACGTCAAAAGATTTCATTTTATTATATTTTCAGTGGTGAAATACGGCATTTATCGGTTAAAATAAAAGCCGTATTTTCACTGAGTGAAATAACATGTTATTCTACTGCGTGAAAGAACACTTTCGATCGTATGACGTCATCATAACAATAGGATGACGTCATAAGAAGAAAGCAAGGGGAGCATGGATGCTCCTTTCATTGTAATAACGTCATTTTCGAACTATACATAACTGGCTTAATCTAATAAATAGAACATTTGACATTTCTCGTCGAAGTAGAAACAGAACATTTATACTCGTGAAAATATGCTTTTCTACTTCACTCGATGAGATATACATGGTATAAGCATGTCATTTAAGTACAAATTCTTTAAATTTTAAAATTATTTAATGAACTGAATGAATTGTCGGTCACATTAAGGTTCCACCAGCACAGGAGAATAAAAGAATACTAGCTATCAAATTAGATGTTTCCATTTCAGAATACGCGTTCATGGTATAAATACTTGCGCCGGATGTGTGTTTCTGGGACAGGTGTACGGAATATCGGACCACATTACATTTCTTCTCGGTAAGCCATATATGCATGGTCTCTGAGTGTAGTGATAATAAATAAAAGGAGTCACAAGTGAGCTTTCATTCATTTCAAGATGAATGACGCTTCCACCATGGCGCCATGAGTGTTTAGACATCGTTACATCAGTAAGCTCACTTGAGATACCTTCGAGTGACAATTTTAATGTGAACACATTAAAATAGCCACTCGAAGGGAAATGGAACCATGTCCATTAGTTTTAGAAGTCTCTTTAATGATTGAGGAGTAGTATATATAGCCATTGGTAACACTTATTTATATCTTTTCCTGAAATAACATTATTTCAGTAAGAACGGCGCCTTTAATATATATAAACTCTTTATTCAAAGAAAATATCAAATTCGATTTTTCCAAACTACTACATTGTTTTTCATTACAGGAAGTAAAGGTTTTCCAGTGTACAAGTCCATACCATATGGCTCCATCGCAGAAACACTTCCGTATTTATCCAGGAGAGCGCAAGAAAACAAAGGCATCCTGCAGGGAGTGAGGGAAGAAAAGACTCTACTGAAGACTGCAATAAGGGGCAGATTCTGGGGAACACGCTCCTCGACTTAGCTAGATAGACCAAGCATCGGCAGTAGTGATGTACCTATTGGGGGAATGTTATCATCAGACCCTTTGACTTTCTCCATTTCCATGGGTCCTCTGGTGTCAGTGTATTTTAATCCGCTAAACTACTTAACATCATGAGTATGTAATGCGGAAAATGCTCGTGGTGGCTAAATGAACTAGCCAATGAAATGACTTAATATAGAGCAATATTGGCAGCCCCCGGATGAGATACCGATGATCAATCGTCAACTTTCAAATCACATTTCATTGGCTGAAAATGCTACTGACATATAGCTAGGCGTAACCAGCTGGGAAGCCTAACGAACATTTCCCGTCATGCACAGTCATGGTATTAAGTAGTGGGACTGTTTAAAATACCACGAGGCAGCATAATGATTCCATGCTCATACTTATCGATTTGATTAAATTTGAAAGACATTAGAAGATCTCTGAGGAAAGAAATATCATGGATGTTGTGGTTGATTCGCTATTGTCAGAAAACAGTTTACCTACACATCGACTCGATGAACGAACTTACATTGCTTGAAAAAGTATAACAAACATTTCGACTTATAGTAGACCGACCACCGTAACAATATTATCAATTCGCACATCGACCCAATGAGACACAATGCTTCTGGTTTGAGATACATGACTTAGTTTATCCAGATATTAATACATATCAACACTGCACTGGTGCTACTGATATAGACAATATTTATAAATGTATATTTCTATAATAACTATTTTCTTGAGAGGAATATGTCATAACGATGTCATATCTGTACATGTCCAAATAGTGAGTTTCCATATTTTTATCCCCCGCCGCGCGTTTAGCGCGAAGCGGGGGATATAGTATTCGGCTGCGTCCGTCCGTACGTCCGTACGAAATGAAATAACTCAAATACTATTCACTTTATTATTTTCATATCTTGCATATGGGTTCATCATAACGTCACAACGAGACTTTGTCATTTTACCCTTGTCAGCGGGATACCTCAAGAACCATTCTCTTCATATCTTACACATAGCTTCTCCAAGGGAAGACAAAGGGCTGAATAGATGTTGGTGACCGTGACATTATTTTCAAGGTCACAGCGAAACTTTGAATTTTTCGACATGTTAATGTACATAGCAGGATATCTCAAGAACCATTCTCCGGAATTTCATAATATCTTACACAAAGTACCTCCTAGGGATGACGACGGTTAGATTAGATTTTGGTGACCTTGACATTATTTTTCAATGTTGAAGTATTAATTTATTGGCGGGGGATCATATCACCTTAGTGACAACTACTTGTCTCGTTTGTGACTTGCCGTATCCCTATGTGGAAAGATAATGCATGATTTGATTTCTGAGTCGTATTTTTCTGTTTTATTTTCTGATCAACCGGGAAATATCTAAATCTAACAATATTTTTCCAAGGATGACAAATTGTATCTGCATACAAAGTGTGTTATTGGTCAGATCTGATTATCTTCCCATGTGTCTTCAATTTAGGGATATCTCATTCCATCTGGGTTCATGAATCACTGTAGAAGGTCGGTTAACAGGTTTCCACTAGAAGTGTGTCAAGGGATGTATTCATACCATAATTCGTATGCTGATATCGCCTTTGTCGTGATTTGAAGGATTAGAATCGTCTGTAAACCCATATATCTTTGCTTTATCTTACTAAAATACCATATCTTTATGTCAGAATTAATAAATGATACTGTTGTTTTTTCCAGACACATTCGTTATCTTATTCTGTCGAGGTATCAGCTTCAATTTAACAGTTCCCTGAAGTAGTTTGAAATGGTGATGTACGATAATGAATATTTTGCCATTGAATCGACCATTCCATGCTCCAGGAGAGGCAGTGCAAGATTCACTGTTTAGTTTCCAAATATTTTGATTTCCATGACAATTGTACTACTATTTATTACTTAAAATATTTCTACCTCAGAAATCACCTGGGTTTTTTTAAAAATTACAAACAGTTAGCAGCTTACGTCAAAGAAAGGGACACGTCCTCGCTGTTGGTTACATCCGTATGTTTTACATCCATGGCCAACTGTATATCAAAATAAGTACTTTCGTAGAACGTTACAAGAAGAAAAGCAACCTTGGTGGTGCAGTTATAAACGTTATTGTTTAATTGATGGGGTATATATAAGCGAACACAGAAAGAGGTACGAGCGTATATACATAGATAATATAATGATGAAAGTCTTGAGATTCATTTAGAAGTTGCATAACATTGATAACATCATCTTCTTTATTGTATGTATTTATTAAAACGTTGTGCATTCGATAAAGAAGACTTTGTTATCCACATAACTGTCTTCTAAATATCAATCAATCAATCGTTTATTGTTTCAAGGCCAGTTGACCCATAATACATTAGACATATACAAGAAAATATATACACATGCGTGTCAAAGGAATTCGCCTGGTACACGAAAAACATTGTATAGACATTTTCCCAACATGAAGGTGTAGACATTTGAATTCATCAAACATTTTAGATCATTCATATTTTTGTTACTATTCATAAATAATGGTATGTCATCACGAAATATTTGATACATTGGACAATCAAATATAATATGAATTTCATCTTCAGTTACTTTACATAATGAACATTTAGAATCAGGACTTTCGTAATCGCAAAAGCCTTTCCTAATACATTGTACTCCAAGTCGGTTATAACAGCTTCGAAACATAAGTAGTGCTTTCCGGTATTTTGTATTTTTAAGTTCATAAATGTACAATTCGGCAATTAGTGAAGATTTTATCATGGAATAAAATTGCAAGGAAACTTTATCTGTAAGCTCCGCGTGTCAGTCTTGTTTGGCACAATCTATTAGTCTTTCCTTAAACGTCTTGAGGAATAAATCTATATCCCCAACTCCCTGCTGTACCAATACATGTCCAAATCCATAAGTAAATAGTAGTTGTTTTATATGAGATGCCCAGTTTGTACGATTTCTGTCACATGTTTGTTTTAACATAAGATATGACTGATGTAGGTACCTATAAGCTGGTAAGATAATCAGTCTTAACCAATATCTAATACAATTTGTATAAGAGTTGACATACAAGGGATATCTCCCACATTCACCATACATAGCAACATTTGAAAAAGATTTACTGACATTCAATACAAATTTACAAAATGATCGATGAACAATTTCAAGCTGTTCTAAATATACAATGTAATATAATGTCAAAATGAAGAAAATGTATATGTATGTTGTTGTTTACCGTAAGAATCAATGATTTACAAAGCCGATATGTAGACATTCAAAGAGAGGGCTTGTTATTAAACCTGAGAATCAATGATTTACAAAGCCGATATGTAGAAATCGAACAAGGGAGAAGAACGGAATAGTCACAGATGTTACATCACTGACATCAAATAACACTCATTTCCATTCTCTCCAGTCTACACAATCGTGTCATTATCTAGACATGGCTTCCCTTGTCCGTCCGTCTAGGGTCCTTCCTCTGCTGTTACTCGTCAGGTCAGACACTGTCCGGGTCTGGGTTGCTTGAGTTGGATAAACTCCCAGTCTTATGTGACGTCATCAGCTGACGTAACACAAGACGTTTGTAGACGCCATCATGTTTCAGGAGCTCTTCGTGCGTGCCTTCCTCCACGATCCCTCCCTTGTCTATAACGATCACCTGCAAACATAGGTACAGAGTGTAACTATCCACGGGACAGGCGTTAATATCACCAAACAGATTGTATTAAAGGACATTCCTTAATTTTGAACTCTCACTTTCGTACCATCGAGTCTTTATATGGACAAGAAGCCTTTGATGGAATGAAATTGGTTGTGTCGGTAACAAGTTTTTTTTAGAATGCCTTGTTGAATGTTCAATCGGTGATTTAATAAAATGTCAATAATTTCTATACCACATCGATTCTGATTGCATGTCAGATTAGAGCAATGAGTACAAAGAACAGTGTAGATCGTTGTTATCATATCAAATCTACCGCCATACAGATACAGTGAGTGAGTGAGTGAATTATTGCTTAACGCCGCTTCGGCAGTATCGCAGCCATTAGCGGCGAGAAATTTAAGTTAATTGATTAATTTAAAAATAATTGCAAAAGCAAAAAGTAATGACACAAAGGCCATAGAAAACATCCTCAAAATAACTCAATTTTGTTAAAAGCTGATAGAAAAGATAAAATTTACAATTTGTTAAATATATTGACTGCTTTCAAAAAGTCTAAAATGCGGTGTTCACCAAATTGACTAAGAACTTGAGATAAAGGAATATCAGGACAAAATGTTTCCCTGATGTGAGCGGTGTCCCAACACATACAGATACACATATATAGCTTATATAAGTTGCCTGTACGTGGAGATACAAATAAAAAGACAAATATGTAGGTAGAATAGAATAAGGAACATGCGTTATCATCAACGTAAACTATTAGTATTCACATCGGCCTCTTACAGACCATTTAATACATTTCGGGTATGTTTCTGTCATTTGTCTTATTTACCATGCTTCACCTCACAGTCATTCCCAACTGTTGTTACTATTTGCATTATTATATATTTCCTTTTCAATCACCTTGTTTTTTTTATTTCTGACATGTCGCAATCCAAAAATGTCCATTTCCTCTCTTGTAGGCATTCAGATATTAACATTTCTTATATTGTAGGCATTCCAGATATTTCCATTTTTTTTATCTTGTAGGCATTCAGATATTTACATTTCTTATACTGTAGGCAATCAGATATTTACATTTCTTATATTGTAGACATTCCATATTTTAACATTTCTTATATAATAGGCATTCAGATATTTACATTTCTTTTATTGTAGGCATTCCAGGTATTAACATTTCTTATATTGTAGGCATTCAAGATATTAACATTTCTTATATTGTAGGCATTCCAGATATTAACATTTCTTATATTGTAGGCATTCCAGATATTAACATTTCTTATACTGTAGGCATTCTAGATATTTACATTTCTTATATTGAAGGCATTCCATATTTTAAAATTTCTTATATAATAGGCATTCAGATATTTACATTTCTTTTATTGTAGGCATTCCAGGTATTAACATTTCTTATATTGTAGGCATTCCAGATATTAACATTTCTTATATTGTAGGCATTCCAGATATTAACATTTCTTATATTGTAGGCATTCAGATATTAACATTTCTTATACTGTAGGCATTCTAGATATTTACATTTCTTTTATTGAAGGCATTCCAGATATTAACAATTCTTATATTGTAGGCATTCCAGATATTAACATTTCTTATATTGTAGGCATTCCAGATATTAACATTTCTTATATTGTATGCATTCAGATATTAACATTTCTTATATTGTAGGCATTAAGATATTAACATTTCTTATATTGTAGGCATTCAGATATTAACATTTCTTATACTGCAGGCATTCAGATATTTACATTTCTTATATTGTAGGCATTCAGATATTTACATTTCTTATATTGTAGGCATTAAGATATTAACATTTCTTATATTGTAGGCATTCAGATATTAACATTTCTTATACTGCAGGCATTCAGATATTTACATTTCTTATATTGTAGGCATTCCAGATATTTACATTTCTTATATTGTAGGCATTCAGATATTAACATTTCCTATACTGTAGGCATTCAGATATTAACATTTCTTATATTGTAGGCATTCCAGATATTTCCATTTTTTTTATCTTGTAGGCATTCAGATATTTACATTTCTTATACTGTAGGCAATCAGATATTTACATTTCTTATATTGTAGACATTCCATATTTTAACATTTCTTATATAATAGGCATTCAGATATTTACATTTCTTTTATTGTAGGCATTCCAGGTATTAACATTTCTTATATTGTAGGCATTCAAGATATTAACATTTCTTATATTGTAGGCATTCCAGATATTAACATTTCTTATATTGTAGGCATTCCAGATATTAACATTTCTTATACTGTAGGCATTCTAGATATTTACATTTCTTATATTGAAGGCATTCCATATTTTAAAATTTCTTATATAATAGGCATTCAGATATTTACATTTCTTTTATTGTAGGCATTCCAGGTATTAACATTTCTTATATTGTAGGCATTCCAGATATTAACATTTCTTATATTGTAGGCATTCCAGATATTAACATTTCTTATATTGTAGGCATTCAGATATTAACATTTCTTATACTGTAGGCATTCTAGATATTTACATTTCTTTTATTGAAGGCATTCCAGATGATAACAATTCTTATATTGTAGGCATTCCAGATATTAACATTTCTTATATTGTAGGCATTCCAGATATTAACATTTCTTATATTGTATGCATTCAGATATTAACATTTCTTATATTGTAGGCATTAAGATATTAACATTTCTTATATTGTAGGCATTCAGATATTAACATTTCTTATACTGCAGGCATTCAGATATTTACATTTCTTATATTGTAGGCATTCCAGATATTTACATTTCTTATATTGTAGGCATTCAGATATTAACATTTCTTATACTGTAGGCATTCAGATATTTACATTTCTTATACTGTAGGCATTCAGATATTTACATTTCTTATATTGTAGGCATTCAGATATTAACATTTCTTATATTGTAGGCATTCAGATATTTACATTTCTTATACTGTAGGCATTCAGATATTTACATTTCTTATATTGTAGGCATTCAGATATTAACATTTCTTATATTGTAGGCATTCAGATATTAACATTTCCTATACTGTAGGCATTCAGATATTTACATTTCTTATTCTGTAGGCATTCAGATATTTACATTTCTTATATTGTAGGCATTCAGATATTAACATTTCTTATATTGTAGGCATTCAGATATTAACATTTCTTATACTGTAGGCAATCAGATATTTACATTTCATATATTGTAGGCATTCCAGATATTTCCATTATCGAGTGTTTCAGATGCATTATTTTACATCAATTTTTCATATCTTGTAGGCATTATAATAATTTTATTATTATAATATTTCCATTTTATTACAATGGTACCTTCCATGATTTTTACCTTGTAACACTAATGTTCGTTCATAAACCTTACCTTGTGTGCATTCCGGACTGTGGAGAGTCTGTGGGCGACGACTATAACCGTTCTTCCATTCATTGCTCTGTCTATTGCCTCCTGAACTAACTGCTCACTTTCACTGTCCAGGGCGCTTGTAGCCTGACATACATAATCAGAGGACTTTATTTATCCTGATGTAAGATGCATGGCAAAATTGGTTTTAATTTTAGTAACTTTAATTTAAAAGGCAGCGTCCCTGAATTAAATTAAATTGATTTAATTATAGTATTTCAAAATCTTTTCAAAGGCAGCGTCGTAGCATCTTGCCGGAAGGAAATTAATTTGATTTATTTTTTGTTTTTCAAAAAGTATTTAAAAGGCAAGGTCGTATCATCGATCCCTGAACGAAATCAAATAGGTTTAGGGTTAGTATATCAACATTAATTTAAAAGGAAGCGCCATAAAAAAAAAAAAAATCTTCTGACCTACCTCGTCAAGCAGTAGAATGACTGGGTCCATGATGAGAGCTCGAGCAATGGCAATCCTTTGCTTCTGTCCCCCTGAAAGCGTCAGACCTCTCCCTCCTACCTTCGTCTCATACCCACAACGAAACTTGCTTATAAAGTCGTGGGCATTCGCTTGTCTCGCTGCTTCAATGACCTGAAAACATAATTTAATTACTCAAACATTCATGATATATAGAGAATCTCATCCAAGTGTCTTCTGATATCAAATATATCAACAAGAGTTGATAAAAGTTACAAATATCCGAGGCTTGCCAAGTTAAAGTAAATTTAATAATAAGAATATACAAGTTCTATATACAATACTACCTCCTGATCTGAAGCGAGTCTACCGTAGGCGATGTTGTCTCTGATGGAACAGGCGAACAGACTGGGTTCCTGACTGACTAGCGCAATCTGTCGCCGGTACCAGGTGGCGTCTATAGTCCTCAGATCATGGCCATCTGGCAATGTGGAAAATACAATTTTTAAATCCATTCCAAAAGATATGAAAACCTTAAATAATAAGTGTAATTGTCATATTTTGACGCTGGTCGATTAATATCAAATCAATACAATAAAAGCCATGAACATTCGGATAACTGTATAAGTGTATATATGTAAGTATATATATGTGACTTATGTATAGAAAATGTAAGCGATGTGTGTAATAAACAATAAATTATACATTTCCTTTTCTCTTGGAA
This sequence comes from Gibbula magus, assembly GCA_936450465.1. NCBI lineage: Eukaryota > Metazoa > Mollusca > Gastropoda > Trochida > Trochidae > Gibbula > Gibbula magus. The sequence goes on along the minus strand of OW388295.1, from coordinate 22,181,808 downwards.
GCATCCGATATCATTTGAGATGGCTGACGTCAGTGACTTACTGAATTAAATGTCATGAACTATTTGAACATCAAATAACTAATTTCCATGACTCAAAAGGTCTCTAATCATGAAATATGAACGCGAATTGGATTGTTCGTGATGTGCCCATCCTACCCTTACCGTACAGTCATCATCTGCGTTTCTTTATATATATATATATGGGTGCATAGGGTTCTTATAAATTCAGAAAACCCTTGTATTCAGATGATATAGATCGGAGAGAATGACACCATAAACTATCTTGGGATTGATGATGATGATGAGGATACTTATATCGCGCTGAACTCCACAACACAAAGGGCCATGCTCAAAACGCCACACACATTATTACCCTGGTGTAAGTCCCTTTTTCATTCTCAACTCCCTTTGGAGTATGCAACCTGGGCTACCAATTAAGGCGCTCGAAGGTTATCTGTCACATTGCCTGCACTTCAAAATCAGGTACTCAATTGTACTGCTGAGTGAACAATAAAGTCGAATAAAGTCACTTGCCCAAGGTGACACCATGAGCCTCTCAACTCATGTCTCAGCGTGGGGCAGGGAATCACCCTTCAAACTCTCAGTTTTCATTCAGCAATGAGGCGGGTAACCCACCCATCCAGCGAGCCACGCCCGTTGTTGCTGAACTTAACTGATAGCGGTCCACTGAGCTATGCACAGGACCACGTGCCACCACTTCATTGCTACCATCAATGTTCCCAGCGCAAGGCATAACTCTTGCCAGTCTTCATTACTGGCTGATTAAAGCCAGAGAAATATTGTAAGGCTTACTTAAATCAGTCAGTAATGGAGACTGACAAGAGTTGTGCCTCGCATAGTAAGTTGTGCTACCCCCAGAGCGCTGCGATCTCTGTCCGTTAATGTCAGTCTTAACTCCAAGGAAAAATAAATAAATTTCACATCTTTGAGAAATTCTCATAGAATACAGAATAACTGAGTTGTTAATTGACTATGAGGACACCTAACAAGGCTTCCTTGACTTATATCACTCAAAAGTAAAGTCGAATTCATATACTAAATCAACAACTTTTGTCTTTGTTTCCAAAGGTCGTATAACACATATGCTCGTGTAGAAAATACTCTATGGATAACTCACTGAGCAGAACTTGGCCTCGATTTGGATCGTAGAACCTCTCTATGAGACTGACGATGGTAGATTTACCTCCCCCTGACGGGCCTACTAGCGCCACCATTTTACCCGGTTCCACGCGGAAGGAGAGATTCTAGTAGGGAAAAGCGGAAAAATTTGAATAAAACATGTCAAAATGTATACATTTTTGTGAAGGAAATATTTTCATTGAAAATAGAAGCAGATGTGTCACATTTTACCTGGTTATAAAGTATGACGACAAATAGCGAAATACGTTTTATAACTTGAAAAAGAACACAGAAGCCATCTTGCAGCATTCTCTTCCCAAAGAGGTTACTCCCTTCAGACTTCCGATCTTAACCTCTGTTCTAAAAGGCCTGAATTTCTCGACTCCAGCATCACTGCATTTATCAGCATGTTTATAATCAATTGTTTTCACAAAATCAAAAAGCATATTTCGAGGAAAACACATTGAACGAGAAAACGTTGGCCTTTATGACGTTTCATTGGCAAATGTCACTTTTACAACGGTGTCGCTGATTGCACAACTAGATTCATTTGCAACCAATCAGGACTCTCCTTTTTTCCGGCCGATTCGGGCCATCTAGAACAGAGGTTAGGCTAGGAAATCTGAAGGAAGTAATTAACGTATTTGGGAAGGGAATGTGTTGCAGAGAAATGTACTGACAACGCACCGTTTTTGTTTGTCGTTGACTACAATGTTCTGCCATTGAAAATTGTAGAGAAAACCATTTCTCCGAATGCCAATGATATTATTATTATGATCAATAGTATAACTGTTTCCGCAGTTGTCATACAATATATGCTCTACTCAAAAGTGATGGTTCAGTAAGCTCAATACAATATAGTCTAAGAGGGTATCATATTCGTGTCTATGTCATACTTTGTTTACGACTGAATATTAGTATATCCCGAGCGAGATCGAGGGATATACCAAATTCAGACACGACTGTCGTAAACACAGTATAATATATACACGAATATAATGTTCTATTTATTAGTTGTTGTGGAAGACAATGTCGTAGACAAACAGTGTTTATAAATGTTGCTGAAACTTTCCGGCAGAAAATATTTTCTTTCTAAAACCTATTTCAAAAATCTTAAATTCGGATTTGGGGCTACTTAATAACTTTCCCCAAATGAATCGATTTCCTTTAAAAATAAATAAATGCTTGATGTTTGTCGGCATCTGTATATCTCCAAGGATATATTTTATAATGTTGTAAAATTGGCTATACCTTCAGAATTCGTGTTTCCGGTTGACTTGGATAGCTGAAATCAACATTCTGGAACTCCACTCCTGAAGAACAATTAAAACATTGTACATTGAATTCAGCATCAATCATTCCATTCCGGATTACCAAATGTTTTTGTTTTACAAATTTCTATTCATTTTAAAACATTTTAGAGGCACTGGCTCTGTAGCTCGTCATACTTTAAACAATAACGTAAATAAGTTTCGAAAAGTTTTTCCAGAAGTGTAAAAAATTTCAAGTACTTTAGGTCGTGGCCCCTGTGATCCATATTTGGGGCCACTGGGTCACCACATATATACTTTAGATTCTAAGATTGGCTAAGGAGTCTGTACACAACATTCAAACTTTCTAGGGCTTTTCATACTGAAGAAGATTAAAATAGGTATTTAAGTCATGACCCCTGTGACATATTTTGGGGTTAAACGTCACCAAATATATAACATAGATTCACCATTGGCTAAGGGGTCTGTACACGACATTTCAAATTTCCAGACCTTTTTTGTACTAGAGAAGAAGATAAAAATAGTGTTTAGGTTGTGACCTCTTTGAAGCATATTTTTTAGAAATCTTACATAACTCAAAAGATTTAATATGACATAACATCTATAATTTCGTTATTTTAAAAATCCATTTGCAACCCACCGCCGTTCATTAAGTGCGGAGCTATTCCGTCATTCTGGTCCACTTCCGGACATTTGTCGATCAATTTGAATATTCTCCCAGACGCCCCAACTGCCTGTGAAAAGTATCATCATTGTCATGAAGCTATCCAAAATAAAAATCTGGCCATTAACATCCTTTTTATAAGTTTTAGTTTCAGTTCATAGTTCGAAAACGTTTTGAAAATGCGTATAAATGCATTAATGAATGAAAATGAATAAGTTTTATCTTGTATAATCTCTCATTATGTCCCCCGCAAAACTGCGGGAGACATAATGTTTTCGCCTCCGTCCGTAATTCCGTAATTCCGAAATGCTTTTGTTTTCGGGCCATATCTCAAAAACCGTTCAATATTTTTTTTACGAAACTTTTTTGTATTTTGACCTAGTGTTGGAGTGGTGCCTTTTGCTTCTTAGGATATTCTGATTTTTTAACTTTTTCTGCTTGCCATAGGGCATAATAGGGTAGTGACCTTTTCCGGCCTCTTTCTTAAAATCTATGCAGTATTTTTTTCACGAAACTGGTGTGTGGTTACACCTAGTGTTGGAGTGCTGCCTTTTGCTACTTAGGTTATTTTGATTTTTATATTTTTGCTGGTTTCCATGGAAACAGTTTGAACTTAGTGCATATAGGGATAAGAAACCTTTTCCGACCTCAAACTCAAAATCTATTCAGTATTATTTAATGAGACTTGGTAAGTGTTTAGACTCAAAGATGGAATGATGCCAGCCTTTTGCTACAGAAATCATTCTGAATTTTTCTTCTGGTTTCCATGGAATCTATTTTAACAAAGAGGCCAGAAAAGGGACACAATTTGAACTTAAAGGTTACATGGAAACAAGTTCATTTATTCTAATAGATTAATCTTTTTGGATTGTCCAGAAAAGGTTGGATTGAAAGTTGGAGCGGAGGACATCACAGTGCATCACATGCACATATTTCTAGTTATTCTGTTAAGCTAGGCTTTGTAACAATCAAACACACCAAATTCCAAAATTCACACAAAATTAAAAAATTCACACAAAATTCCATTCCTATGTTACCTGCATGAATGAACCGTATACCGAAGACATGGTGCCAATATACATAGACACTTGTAAAGTGTACATCAGAAATGCTGTAACAGACAAAAAATATAGAAGATCATGTAAACCTACTTAAACTTACATTTAAAGGAATGCAGTGAAGTGCTATTGAAGAGATTAATTTAAAATTTTGATTTTGAAATTAAGATCCATTGTTCAAACACATCATAAATACATTAACCCTAGCCCCGAAATAATAATTAAATGAAGAATATTGTCTGAAAACTGCAATATATCATCTATGAACATGATTAGGAAAGCTCATGCAGATTTGAGAAGACAGTTGTTAACAATAAATGTAAAGTACCGAAATAATTTCTTACAAGTTTATGTTGATGTTTTTCACTAACTAATACATCTTATATCAAAGAATATACTGTGTTATCGTGTAGCTATCTGCTTAGAATTGTTCATACGACTAAATCTTGACCTCGTATTGATGAACACCCTGAAACTTTTAAGTTTATATCATTGATGAAAACGTCTTGTAAAGTTCAATTAGAAAATGTGTCCATCTACATCCATAAAGCTTTTATGCTTAGTCAAAGTATGTTGCTACCAACAAATGTATAAATGTAATATGTACTACAGGCCTGTGGCCTTTCAGTATGAAAATAAAGATTGATTGATAAAGTCTCTGATGTCACGTACACGTCAGAAGGCCAGGCGTGACGTCACGTCCGTTGTTGACGAGGTCGTCATGCATGAGTTTACCCCCGTACCACAGCACGAGAAGGATAGACGTCTGTACAGCCACCCCCATCACCCCATTGAACCCCCCTGGAACAAGAAGGTCGGATCCATTGATGAATATGCTAGTGAGGGGTCATCATACCATACATGGTCTTCGATCATACACAGGTAACTGCATGGTAACCACTCAATAACCAAACGTTCTTCAATTCATATATTATATAAAATATTCTCGGGAAAATATCTCTTAAAACTCTCGAATTCTCTTGAAATGTTTCTTCATCATTGTGGCTGCATATTCGGGTTTCACCTTTCCAAACGTATGTATTGCATACCAGAAGTAAGAGCAAATGTCTGACTGTTGTACTCAAAGGTAACATTCAGGAATACAACTGAGCAAAGATTTAAAATATACCCATACAGAAAACAGATTTACGCTACTATGTCGAACTTGCAATGGCGTTACAATAATTAAAATAGACAAGGCTAACGTATTATTAATATGGAACAATATAAAAGGGACAAGGAAACAACCCTGTCAAAGGCAACGTATTATTTAATTTTAGGAATACAACGCTTGAAGACAACTATACCTTGAATTAGAGCCATTTTCCGGCCTAACCTGTAGCTCTTGTCGATGAGAGACTCGTATTGCTGTCTGACCTTGACCTCTGCAGAGAACATTCTCACGGTCCGGATGTTCGAGAGTGACTCTTCGGCATGACTTCCGGCGTCGGCAAGTAGGTTTTGGAAATCGCCGCGGATGTTCTTCAAGAACTTTCCTGAAAATTAATAACATGTTATTTGTGACTTTGGTAGAACAACAACTTTTTGGCTTTCCGGGGAAAGAGAGAGAGAATTTTATTCAGTAAATGGGCCACAGATATAAATACATCAGATAATAGTATATATAAACATACATCCGAGCATCGTACAACATTATGAGAATAGCAGTGGTATATGTTTGTGGTAACAAGAAAATAGTTTCCCCTTTTCATGGAAATGGGTATTTTGCGAGAGAATGTATTACACAGGTATTTTTTTAATGAAAGAAATTTGGGTCAATAGGTATGTTCGAAAATATTTCGGAAGAATATCTTAACTCACTTAATCAAAGAAGCAATTAGACGAGCAGATGTTGCTGACAATACAAGAGGGGAGAATCAACGTTGATATATAATACTTATATATATATATATGCAGTATTTCAGGATGGATGTCATCCTCATACCAATATCTAGTTGATTAATCTTGGTTGACGATATGATGAACAGTTTATAAATTTGTTTTATTTTATGGGAGATCGACTACACTGTCTGAATACATAGGGTGAAAATCATGCAGTTTCGTCTGTGGATGATGTCATGAACAATTGATGCAAACTAATTATCACGTTTAATCAAACGTAATTTTTCAAAATGAATCTTCTTGACATGACAGAGCAATGTTTTAAGACTCTGGATATTGTGCGAATTGTCTTGATGTTGTAACCGTTTTAAATTGTATTCAACTCTCATTTCACATTTCATTTCACATTTTAAAGAAACAGCCCTTTCCAAAGCAGACATGACCATTTATACAAAAAAATCTTCATAGCAAGAGCACCAGAAGGTGAATGCAATACCAACAAAGGACATACAGATGTTAGCCCATACTTTTCCTAGGGAGGATAGAACAGAGAGACTCCGTCTTGATAATTGATCTAAAATCTTCTAAGTTTAACATGAAGACACACTGACTGATGACTGACCTCTAAAGGTTCAGACTCATGTCTTCGTCAAAATGCAACGGGAATTTTAATTATACATATTACATTGTGCATTGCGTTTAACATGCCAACAATAAGTGTTTCACCATACCATATTGAATGGTCCCGATGGTGACTACGGGAACCACAGAGAGTAGAACCCCAGTCAGTGGAGCGTTTAGAGTAAACATCAACACAAGGGAGCCAACGATCTGTAGCAACGTTTTGAACATCAGGGACAAGTTTTCCTGAAATTGTATATGGTCAATATAAAAGTATAACGTATATAAATTCCGATTCAAAGGTATTGACATTTGATAATAATTAAAGCGTTTACACTTCCAAGCAGGCATTCGACGTTGTAATGGTTATGTGGTTGACATAAGGTCGTGACACTACTCAACTTTAAATCGACGTTTTCAACGTCGCTATTTTCGAAGAAGATAAAATACGTTCGCGACGTCGATAACATATTCGATATCAAACGTCAGTTCAACGTCAATTTTCGACGCAAATTTTACCTTCACGCAACTATAATACAGCGTCATTTCAATGTCAATAAACCACGCTGTTTAATTCAATGTCGATTCAACGTCGAATTGGCTGATATGAGCTCCGTTCCATACAGCGAGCGCTTATAATTGCTCATTGATCGCTTAATGTAGCGCTCAAGTAGCGCTCAAGTAGCGCTCATTCTCTCCTGAACGACACGATGCAATTCCTCGATGTTTGCTCGCCTTGCTACGTAGCGCTTACATTGAGCAATCGCGTTCAAGAGAGGTTTAAAAGAAATCGCTTATTGAGCGATTACTTTGAAACCTCTCTTGAACATGGCCCTGGTGTTATGTAATACTTCCCCTTGTATTTTCAGCACGGTTTGTACCATTTCTTACCGTGAGGCAGCTCTGTACCACCTGTGTATCAGATGACAGACGACTGGACAGTCCTCCTGTCCTACAATCAAAGATAATTTCATATTACAAAACCGACCTATAAACACCATCACTTCGCCGAACAAAATTTTAAGAATAATTGTTAGTTGATGATGAAGTCTGTGCTTCACTCACGTTCGTGACGATACGGAATTAATCAAAATATATTGAGTAAAGTGGTGAAGTGGTTAGCGTGCTGGCCTTTCACGCCATTGGCCCGGTTTCGAATCCTGGTGGAGACACCAAATATTTGTGGCCTGGGTCTCATACTGTGTTGTGTCCTTGGGCAAAGCACTTCATCCACATTGCACTCACTCTACCCAGGTATTTAAATGTGTACATGAACAAAGGTAGTACGGGTTTGTATGGTCGCGCGGAGCGCTTAGTAGCGGCACCGAAAGTACAGGGTAATAATGTACATAATGTACTGGCGGTAGGGAGCACCATATTTTGCTGGATATTAGGCGTTAAAATTATCATTAGTATTATTATTCAGATGGGCGGAAACTGGAACGAGTAAAGGGAGCAAGTGTTTCTAATTGTCCTCCGCGAGCAACGTCGAATCAAGTAGGATAACTTTACTAGATTTTACCATTTTGGTTAAAGCTGTCTCTATGACATTGTCCGTTATCTAGCATATGATGGAATGGCGACGTTTTTGATAATGCCATAATGGTCAATACCAAACCGTCGCCATTGTAAAGAAGTTGAACATCCATAAATATCCTTGTATATATTTCCAACCATCAACCATTTAAGGGGGAACTCTAAGTTTAACCGAATCACCTGGTATCGTCGAAGAAGGCTATATCCTGTCTGACTATAGCCTCGAAGAGTTGCTGTCTCAATCTGGCCACCAGCCGCTGTCCTGCCAGGACAAACATTCCTGACCTCAGCATCCCAGCCACCGCCCCGGCTAGATACAGCCCCGCTAGTGTCAGGACCGACTTGTTCAGGGCGTCTAGAATACAATCTTAATGTCATGAATCTAGTTTTAATCTAAGTCTAAATCTAAATCTAGTTTTAATCTTGTTCTATATCTAAATTTAATTGTATACTAATATAATACCGGTATCAATTTATAAATAAACCATTCGAAACACATATGTTATTGTCGCGACGGTTTATAAGTTGGATAAACAACACAATTATTCCTATAAAGATAAAAGCTTGGTATCCCTCAGATCCAGGAATATAACTATTTCTTGGAGTTGCAATAACTCTCAGTAGTCATAGTGTATTCTTGGCTGAAAACAAGACATCTATACCATGAACAGTATGGTCCAACATGGCCTCTTTAACATCATAATATATTTTTGAAAAGTCTATGATTAGAGCGACTGTATATATGCTCATTCCCTGCTGACGTATAACCCTTGATCAACAAGTTCAGACCACCCTCCGAGGAGACAACAGTCGGTCGATCGCTGGTGTCACTTCCGCATCATACCAGGTACCCACTTTACTACTGGTTGACTGAGGCGTATTCGAACAGAGTCACTTACCAAGGTAACATCCCAAGTCTTTCAATTCATCTCTTGCAAGTCAGGGAGTTAACCTTCAGACATATATGATCACCCATTTGTTTACGAAACACACATACACTGTTGCTGATGTCCACTGATAGCGATAAACTGAGCTATACGCACAGCCACGTGCCATCAAATGATTTAAAAATTCATTTCAAAATTCCCTTTTCACCAACAATAACACAAAATCAAAACTAACCTGTCATATATGTTGTTTCACAATAATAATACTGGACAACATAAGTTAGGAATATTAGATGTTTTATTATTAGTATTCATTAGTATGTTAAGTAATAAATACATCAGCATTTATAATTTCATAATTTTAAAATATTCCTAATTATTTTTGTCCAGTATATATACACGGTTTATCTATATATTACTAAATCAAGCGATTTAATCATTATTTGAATGCTTTAGTGAAAATACCCTTTACCCATGCTTTTCTGTGCGTTATCAAGAATGAAACCGAAGAAGATGGGAGACACCACGTTAGTTGCGCTGTTCACCAGAAGGGCGATGGTTCCTCCAAATAGCAAACAGCATTCCTGCAAACATAATACTTCAGTTTATATACATAGTTATATTGTATCGAACTTCATAGACGTTTTTAACAAGGACCGAGACTCATGTCCCGGTCATTAAATTCAATCAATGTAGAAAGTCACGCGTAGGCAGTTCACAACAAGGTCCACAGAGGTCCAAGTACTTCATTACTTCAAGTACTATATATGATATATGGTGAATCATGAAAGACTTTCATAACCATTGCTAAATGCGTACAAAAAATAAAATTACGATTTTTCAGAAATTGTAATTGTTCCGGTTAAATTGATCTTAGAATTAAAACATTAACAGCAAGGACAGATTTTACCTTGAAATGTTAACAACAAAAGTGTTGGAACGTGTAGCTTACATGTATTTAGTGGCTTACCGGTATAACAAGTTTCAGCAATCTGCGGAAGTTGACATTAACAGTTTCGTTCTTGGTATCACTGGACGGGACACGGTGGACTGTTCTTATAGCAGCAAGTCTGTGAAATGCCTGGAAACTCCAGAGACAGAGCAGGAACTCGAGGAGACTTAAACTAAAGGCACTGATAACCAGGACATAGTACGCTGTGTGCATACACGGGGAAGCTGGTTCATACAGGAAGGTGTAGAGCACTAGGCTACCCTTGGTCCCAGAAAACACCAAGAAGACAACTTTCAGGACGATTATGCATATCCGGAACGTCCAAACCTTTCTATGTAGTTTCTCTGGTTCCACAGAGTCTAAGACTTTCAGGAGAGTTTCCTCAAGCTGACTGTAGAGTGGCACAAGGAGTATGGACTTAAGGGCGGAAGTGATTGCAAGGTCAAAGGTTGACTCTGTCAGATGAAATTGGACAATATTATGGACGTAGTATTCTGGATTTCCTCCTGCAAGAGACAAAATGGACACCTGTTATAGTTCTGCAGTTAAAGCTGCTTCTGTTACTGATAATTGACAAGTAGCCAATGCTTTTAATAATGACGAGGCATAGGACACGAAGAAATAATAATGGGGAAAATGGTTATTCTTTTGTGAAAATTTATATCATTAACGATAATGATGACTGATGAAGACAACGATGATGAATGATGAAGACAATGATGATGATGATGATGATGATGATGATGATGATGATGATGGTGATGATGATGATGATGATGATGATGATGATGATGATGATGATGATGAAGATTGGTGAAGGCAATAATGACAATGATAATGACGACGACGAAGATTAAGATCATTTATACTGACAACGACAACATTACCTGTTAACCACAAGGTCAAGGACACGATAGCATCGATCAGAATGATACCCTGGACAACGTTGACGAATCGGAAGAGCGGGAGCGAGTTGAACGTTCGAAAGGTCATAGGTCGGATGGGGTCAGGGGCTATGGTAAAGGTAACATCACGATCAGATGTTGTTTTTCCACCTTTTGCGCGTTTGTTGATTGACCCTGCATTATTGTCTACAAGAGCGTTCCTGTGTAAAACAACAACATATGAAATGAATAAAAATATACAGAAAAGTTGATTAGATTGGAAATACCGGTAGTTAACGATTATCTTCTTTGTTATGTAAATATATATATATATATATATATCGCTATGTCTGCATCGCTCAAAACGTTTTTCATTTTTAAAAAAAGTTCCTAAAAGCAAGAAGTTGCTTAATACGCGTATATTGGTGCTCTTTTACTGAATTCACTTATGAAGGGAATTAGCTCTAAACAAATCATATGCAGCACAATCAAATATAAAATGAATTCCAATATCAATCAGGCCATTGTCACACATTTAAAATATCTTAAATAATATCTTATCTTATCTTATCTTAGCTTATCTTATCTTACACTAAAACGTCGGATATCGCATCTCAAGAGGAGCCAATCTACCGTATTTCCCACAGGGGCGTGCATCGCTTAGAAACCCTACGTATACCCTATTACTATATATAAAAGGAAAGGGATGTAACGACGAAACCACCCCATGCTCATTCAAAGTCATATTTCGCATCAAAACCATTTTTTATGGCACAGTCGATGACTACGATACGAAAGCTTAATGATTTCCCAAAACAATGAGCTATAAATGGTCACAATCGGATCATTATTTCAAAAACTAAAAAACAGTCCGTCTGTCGCTACCTCCACAGGTTCAATTCAATTTCGACGCTCACGAAAATCAGCGAAAACTCACCTTTTAAAATCGTTTATTAATTCCAGCAATGTTGACAGCACATATGAATCGACAGATTCTAACCGCAGAGTGAAACTACAGATATAAACACATATTACAACATATATATAATTTCTCCGGCTGTACTGCGGCATTTTGTCTCAAATCATCGTCATGCAAGTTCGCCATTCAGCCATTGATGACCTTGACATTCAGTTGATCCGGATATCCCATATTCAGCTTCTCGGGCCTACGTCCTCGCTAGAAAATATAGCGATATCCGGATTGTTTTGTCGCATAGCTTTTGAAATAATAATAAGCTTTTGTATCGTAGTCATCGACTGTGCTATAAATGTTTTTGATGCGAAATATGACTTTGAATGAGCATGGGGTGATTTCGTCGTTACATCCCTTTCCTTTTATATATGTCTTCCAAACGCTGTTTCTAAGCGATACACGCCCCTTTGGTATTTCCTCCAATAGACGCTGGATCAAGTATTGACGATGGCTCTCGAACAAACGCCGGGGGTATGGCCGTTCGAATAGACGCCCGATGATAAAATGATTAAAGATTATTTTAATGATATATAATTATCTATGTTCACGTATGCTTCTTCAAGATTTTGTTCTTCTCGTTCAATAATGAATAAATATTATCAAATAAATGCATATTCTAGAAATTTTGTCGGGATTTCATATATATTTCATATATGTTCAAGTTTGTAAATTGGATGATTTATTTTGTCCAATAATTAATAGACGCCGGTCTCGAATAGACATACAGTCTGTATGGCCAGAAAGAGGTTTAAATGGAAGAAATATGGTAGTTTGAAAAACCCAAATAGTCCTTATATTGCTATGTGATTGATGGAAGTGTCATAATATTCGACAAAGAATAATGTAAAAATAATTCCTCAAATTTAAAGATGGGGAGATTCAATTATTTGTTACCAATAACATGCTGTCAATTAAAATCAAGAAAAATATGAAACAAAATATGAAACAAAATATGATGTATCGCCAACATCCTGAGCGTAACACGCAAGTCGCAAACCAGGATATGTCTACCATATAAATATATTTAATCGATGTTGCCTAAGTTAATCTGCAAGCTAAATCTGGTGTCTGCACAACTTCCCAATGCAAGGCATAACTCTTGCCAGTCTCCATTACTGGCTGATTTAGGCCTTGCAGTATTTCCTTAAGAAATATGTGTTTAGAAATCGAGGCCCGCTATGCATTTCAAGTGCAGCGATTTACTGGCTCGACACAAGAAAGCGAGGGAAATACCGCAAGGGTTAAATCATCCAGTAATGCAGACTGGCAAGAGTTATGCCTTGCGTTTGGAAGTTGGTGTCTGCACTACTAAACTGCCAAGCAAAAGAGAGTTCTCACTTCAGTTGATTAAAATATCATATGTATTTGATGATACGCAATTGTTCGTCGACATATGAGACATATTCTATGTGAAAATTATTAAATTTGCCTGGTTCTGCACACATTTACAACATTTTCATGTTGGTGTAAATTTCATTCGTTAAACGAATATATTTTAACTAAAATTTAACAAATTAATTCATTCAAACTACTGTAGATAAGTGGTATTGTTGTATCGTGCTATAGTCAAATCCATCTGATTTCTTTTAAATAATGAATTAATCGAAACATACTGAGGTAAGTACTTTCTTTTGCCTGGCAGTTTACAGATGTTCGTTACAAGTTTATATTTACCTTATTTATGTCAAATGAAATGTTTTCAAAATGTCAACAATTTCAACTTAATGGACCTGTACACGTTTCAACAATAATGCCATTATTGAAGAAGAGGAAGTCTGGGGCATTTTCAATACCGAAAGAATGACACTGAATTATTTCTTATCGAAAATTAACAGTCAAACAAAAAACGGATTTCGGTGCGTCTTGAACACGATTAATTAGCTGAACGTTTTTTTTACTATTAAATTAAATATTAAACTTTTGAAATAAGAATTTAACACAGAATCGTACAACACTTTTTTTTATGCAAGTGTAAAAAAAACGTTCAGCTAATTAATCGTGTTCAAGACGCACCGAAATCCGTTTTTTGTTTGTTTTAATTAATATATTGACATCAACCTTTACATTACTTTGTTCGATTCAGACGTAATATCATATGGTACATTCAGAATTAAAACATTAAAATGAACAATTTGCGGTATAACATTATATATAAGAAAATGTACATCGAGAAAGGTTATGTGTTCTGAGGTACTATTAAGATATGTATATATGTACTCTGTCCATTAATTCCTATTATTAATTAAGTATCTATGTTATGGCAATCATACAGCATTTATGGACAATGCGATGTGATTTGACAACTGGGTCAGTGCTTTCTGTTCATCAATCTTGTTATAATCATTATTTCAATTCAAATGAGCTACTTAGTATTGTTCAAATAGAATGAAATGATGTTAATTAATAAACTTGTCATTTATTAAGTATTTTCGTATTGGCCCAGTTAAAGGCGATTTTTGCTGAAATAAGTCGATGAAATGTATTTATGATAATGTCAACAATAGTAAAACACCCTTCTCTCTTCGGAAAATCAAGTTGCAAATGAGTGTACATGGTTCCGTAAAGCCATGGGAATTTTTTTTGTCATTCGAATATAATAAAATGTGTTCACAATAAAATGGCCGCCATGCAATTTTGGCTTTATACGCAACACCGTTATTACCACTACGGATCATTGGTTTGTGTAATAAGATGTTTTACCCTCTAAAGTAAATATAAATGACATAAACAATCATTATAGATGAGAAATTTGAAAAAATAAAATTTGCAAAAAACGTGCTACAGCGCCTTTAAGGTCCCCGCTCCGTTGTATTGGCCCCGACTTCGTCTCGTGGCAATACAACGGAGATCGGACCTGTAACTGGGCCAATACGGAAGTAACAATATTACAACATTATATATCTTGTGACCCGTTTCTTTATCTAGAGGGCGAGTCTTAAATCTACGATTCAATCCAAATACCATCATCTTTGAAAACATAGTTTTGCTACCCACCTTGTTCCTGTTGTCATAGTTACAGATTGCTGAAAATGTTCATATCAGGAGACACTTTTTCTTTTTGGATTCAATCGAATGACAGAGGCTGTCTATCATTCCAAATAATGTCTCGGTCAGCACAGGTGTTGTCAAGAGAATGTCTATCATTACAAATGAAGGTCTCGCTATACACAGGTGTTGCCAAGAGAATGTCTATCATTACAAATGAAGGTCTCGCTATACACAGGTGTGTCCACGGGACAGGTCAGTATTTTAATAAAATAGAATGTGTTCCGTTTCAATCAACAGAGAATACCGTCGGCATTCACTGACTGGGTCTGAAGAACGAATTTAGGGCACCATGGGTGATCATTTTTAATTAATAGTTATGAAAATTATATTACTTCATGTCGAGAAGGAAGGTGACTTTTAATCACATATATGAGTTATCAAAACCTGCTTCAAAGCATATCAAATTTAAAATTTAATTTGGTACTTGTTTGACACTAAATTATTAAAACGAATAAAGAAGATAAATAATGTATTTTCAACTTTAACTGCTTAGCCCAAAGTGAGCCGGGTGAAGATTTAGTGAAGTTTGTTTAATTGAGGAACATATGTGGCCATGATGCATACTCTTTATGTCCAATATGAATCATGTTTAGAATATAACATAAAATGAATGAATAATATACTTACATCAGAAACATTTTTTCACGCACATCTAGCTTACTGTGTATACATATATTCAAAAGAAAAAAGACACAGAGCGAGGTTATATGTTGTTATTATAACGAATTATTGTTTTTCATGTATAAATATGTGCAATCTATATATACATATACATATAAAAACAAAGGCTTGAAATGATTCACACCACCCAGTGATCATCATGGGATCTTTATGTCTTTACATCTAGTTTACGGTCTTTTTGTAACAAAATAGCGCTGATGCAAGATACCATTAACATACACTTTAAACAAACTATAGAAACGAATGAGTTTTGAACACTTTTAATCGTAGCATTATTTATTTAATGACAACAGCAGTGAATACACATTTTAGGATCACCCGTCCTCAAAATGACGTTATCTGTTAACCGTTAAAACATACAAAATATTAAAGGACAATTCGTGTTATATCATAGTTTTGAAACAGGTTAGCTCGTTAGTATCCATATATCAATATAATGACATTGCACATTTAGTTCCAGCGACGGGTGAATAATAACAGAGATATCTAAATGCATTGACGGAAGTGACCAAAACATCTCTTGGAAACGTGAATGAATCATGTCTCAGGACAATAAGTGTTCAAAACCTACAAATAAATAAGTGCGCCACCTATGTAAGATGTATCCATAATCATAGTAGATTGTTCCTGTTGGAACCAGATCGTCTCCCCTTGGTTCACGGTCAGATAGAAGGTCAAGGACCTTGAGACACCAGTGTTATGGTCGACATCAGTGGATGAGGTGACAGCATGACCGTCCTTCATCAGAAACAGGGGTGACGTTCGTCGAGTGACCGGGTTGATTTTGGCCCAGAATTTGTAGAATCCCGACACGGGGGCTTTGAACTTGCCTGTAGTGACGTCATATCCGTTTCCGTCGTTTTGGATGACGTTGTCAAGTTTCACAACGAAATTCGCCCCTCCTGGTACAGTTTGGTCAGTTTTGTTTTGGGTTGCTTGAAAAGCGATGCCTATCCTCGACTGATCTGAAAGAAAACTATTTATTTTAAAAACAAAACACGATCCTATAAGATGTATGTAAGCATCTTCCGGAGCTAAATCAAATATCAAGATTCCTCGAGAGTTGTGTTAATTCCACAATTTTATGTAATGATATTTATTTTGTTGACGATGATATCTGAGTGTTTTGTGGATTCAATAAAATCTGTTGACAGAAGTTTTAATCCGATGCTATTGTTCTGGTCTATAAAAGGGTTATTGACTGATCCACAAAACGTACTTGCAAAATAAAAATCGGTTATGTGCCTCATGACCATATTCCCATGTAGTCAGTTTGAGTCTCAGGGTTCGCACAGGAAATTGAGGATATTCAATGTCTCAATGTAAACAATGTATATACAAGTATCCACACCCCTCTATACCAATACATTGTAGTATATTGGTATAGAGGGTGTGGATACGTTTATATTCATTGTTTACATTGAGACACTGAGTCTATTGGTATAGAGGGTGTGGATACGTTTATATATATTGTTTACATTGAGACATTGAGTCTATTGGTATAGAGGGTGTGGATACGTTTATATTCATTGTTTACATTGAGACATTGAGTCTATTGGTAAAGAGGGTGTGGATACGTTTATACACATTGTTTACATTGAGACATTGAGTCTATTGGTAAAGAGGGGTGTGGATACTTTTATATACATTGTTAACATTTAGACATCGAGTCTATTGGTAAAGAGGGTGTGGATACGTTTATACACATTGTTTACAGTGAGACATTGAGTCTATTTGTATAGAGTGGTGTGGATACGTTTATATACATTGTTAACATTGAGATATTGAGTATCCCCAACTTCCAGTGGGTTCACAGGGCAAACAGTCACTTTAAGGAAGGGGAATATCATTCCATAAAGCATGTACTGTTAACGGTGATGAAACCATAGAATTTGTCTCATAACGAGTCCTGACATTGTCTAAAACTAGGGACTCTTTAATTAGAGTCCTTGCTAAACTTCGATAAGGGAATTATGTGTATAAATCATAGTGCCACATTGTTCAAGATAAGAGCGTTGCGTTCTTGGAATGGTTTCTTGTTTCAATTATTAGACCAAACAAGTAATGAATCGTGTTATAATGTATTTCAACGACAACATTCGAAGGTTCTAACATGACCTACGTTTGATTGAAGCTATTTCCTTTTTCACGTTGTCCAACTCGACGATGGTGGAATCCAGCATGGTCTGTAACGTATGAAGTTGTTGTTGGTGGGTTTGTTCCGACGCCTGTAAGGTTTGTACCGTCTTCTCCAAGAGTTGGATGTGATCATTGGTAGCTTGTGGGTCACGTTCTTCTGCCTCTGTGTCTGATATTCCACCGATTGTAAATATAACGACCACTGCCACTATATTATTAATGGAGGCCATTTTGTAGAATTCAGGTATTACGGGAATATGAAATGCTTTAATCTTAACAACGATAACCTACTTTCTGACCCAGGTATTAAATGACCAAGGTCAAATCCTATTAACGGTTGCGTTTGTAATCGTATTAGTTATAAATGTGTTCTTTTCCACCAAAACTTTAGAAACAAATCATGCATTGATCTTTAGTATCTTGATACTAGTTTTGTTGCCTTGATAACAAGTAATACAAATGTACCGATATGTTTGCGAAGTGTCACTCATATTGTTTCTGCAATCATATGAATAACAAAATTATTCTCATATTAAAGAGCAGCATTTTACTTCAGCATTGTTAAGAAATAGTGTTGTTCAATTTACCCATGCCATCGTCTCGAAAAAGTTAGAGAATTTTTTCCAGTCAATATGGTGTCTTGGTATTTGTTCATCCTTGACAGAGATAAAAACAAATTTAAAAACTGTTTTGAATTTTATAGTTTTATTACCAATAGTTACAATAATAATAACAAAATAACAAAATATGTTGAAAAAATAATCGGTTTCATGCAGTGGAAAATGTTCACAATTTCACAATAAACATGTTAGTATACAATATGTTACAATAACAAACATTATGACCCGATAAATGTAAATATTATGTTCATGTGAATCATAAACAAGTATTAAAGATACACAACATTGTACAATAAAAGTTAATCTCTAAAAAGAATATATCATAATATATGTCGCATCTTAGATTCAAAATAACCAGATAGTAACGTTTCTTCCTGAGATTCGGCCAGTCCGCCATATTTCTGTTGATAGGGTCTGACTACTTCATTACGGTTTCTCGTCAACGTCCAATGTAAAATTCGAACCAAACCTTTGGCGCATTTACTATTTTACAATAGAAAATTAAACTATAGACCTAGCTATCAAAATGTGCGTTAAAACGTTGAGATATCAGGGATAATGTAAACATGTCAAAAGTCACCAAAGATTTCTTCAACATGAAATAAACTACATGTATAGTATAAAAAGAAATTTCAGACACACAACCAAAGTAAAGAGTAAGAAGAATATATTTATATGGCTTATATATGCTTTGATTTAAATTCAACCTCTCCTGTATAATCATGTACAAAGCAACACATCATCAAGAACCACAAAATATTTCCAATTACAATGAAGGGACATACAATCAGAATATGGCAACTCGTCAGCTCTTGGAGCACAAGACAATAGCATCTAACAGATTTGTTTTGGCTTGGATTTATCCACACCATCTGGAAGACAACTGACATGCTAATTGGTTACATACAAAGTGTCTGAATCCACATCTGGTACTCATCACTCCCCGATATTAATCAGACTCATACGACAATACATATTAGCATTACAGCGAAGGGTATTAAAGGGGCAGTAGCACGTTTTTTCGCTGAAATAAGTCTTTGAAATGTATTTGAAAAATAATGACATCCATAGTAAAATACCCTTCTCTCTTCATAAAATCAAATTAAGAAATGAGTTTAACTGGTTCAGTAAAGCCATGGTAATCGTATTTGTCATTTGAAATAATAAAATGTGTTCACAATAAAATGGCCGCCATGCAATTTTTGCTTTATACACACACCGTTATTTAAACTATGGATAATTGGTTTGTGTAATAAGATGTTTTACCCTCTAAATAAACATAAAAGACATTTGTCATTTTAAATGGGAAATTTAAAAAAAAATTAAATTTGCAAAAAAAGTGCTACTGTCCCTTTAAATTGAGAATTGAGAGTACTGATGAATATGACGAGGACAACTCTTCAGTTACTTACTCCAGAGCAAGCACCTTTCTAGTCTAACACTTAGACTTAAAATAAATTGAAAAAAATATTGAAAAGGAGCCTCTTTTTACCGAAAATTCTATTTCCTAAAATATCTCTTTCAATGTTTGATAAAATGGTGATATTTTCAGAATAAATATTTTGTTAAGAGTCTTAGTGTTAGACTTACACCTTCAAAAGACTGGATTTGGTTTTGATTTGGAAGACAGACAAACAACGTAATACTTGGATACATATAAAGTATTAAAATGCACAGCAGATCTACGTCTCCTTCACACATCACAATATCATTTATATACAAAGGTGTGTTTCAAGATATTGAGCCTTACATAATATTATTTAAGGAACTGAAAATGAGAACTCTTATTTTCCTAAACCAGAGCTTTCAATAGATTTGTTTGGCTTTTGATTTGGAAGACAGGCTGACAATATGTGTAATGTAATCTTATCAGAAATTTACAGGTTCATTATATTCACGACGATAACCATGAGACCAGCAAAATGCGAACACTAAATATAGAGTATATTTTTGATAAAGCACCAGATATCGGTCAGAAAGATGAACATGATAAAGATTTACAAAGATAACTAAACGATAAGATAAAAGCAACCCATTAACACGTGGTAAATACAGTGCATAGTGGTAAAGAACACAACCTAGACTTGGTGTTACGGTGGTGAATGGAGAATTAGCGTTAATGGACAGGTGGAGACAAGTGACGAGACGTCATGACGAACCAGAGTGACAAATGTTAGGACAGAATAATAAATCTCACAACATGATGCATGATGTTACGTGACGAGACATGATGGTTGATGACGGGACATTATGATACGTGACGGGACGTGATAAGTGACGGGACTGTGCCCACATGATACGTGACGGGACATGGTGATACATGACGGGACATGGTGATACGTGACGGGACATGGTGATACGTGACGGGACATGATGATAAGTGACGGGACATGCTACGTGACGGGACATGGTAAGCGATGGGACATGGCAAGTGACGGGACATGGTAAGTGGCGGGACATGATACGTTACGGGACATGCTACGTGACGGGACATGGTAAGTGAAGGGACATGGTAATGACGGGACATGATCCGTTACGGGACATGCTACGTGACGGGACATGGTAAGTGAAGGGACATGGTAATGACGGGACATGGTAAGTGACGGGACATGCCACATGACGGAACATGGTAAGTGACGGGACATGGTAAGTGACGGGACATTGTAATGACGGGACATGTTAAGTGACGGGACATGGTAAGTGAAGGGAAATGCTACGTGACTGGACATGCTACGTGACGGGACATGGTAAGTGACGGGACATGGTAATGACGGGACATGTTAAGTGACGGGACATGGTACGTTACGGGACATGCTACGTGACGGGACATCCCGGTACGTTACGGGACATGGTAATGACGGGACATGATGATTAGTGGCGGGAATTGGTGATCATATACAGAAAAATAGAGCCATGGGCTCTGTAGCTCATCACGGTTTTATTGATTTATTAACAAAGGTAGAATATCTAAGTTATCTCAAGTAATACATTGTTAACAAGCAAAATAATATTGGTTTTAGATCATGACCCCTGTGACCCACATTTAGAATCCCCATTAGCCAAGGAGTCTGCACAAAACTTTTCATCTCTCTAGACCTTTTGGAACTGAAGAAGATGAAAATAGGTTTTTAAGGATGTGACCCCTGTGACCCCATTTGGGGTCACGGGGTCACGAAATCTACAATTTAGAATCCCCATTAGCCAAGGAGTCTGCACACAACTTTTCAGCTCTCTAGACCTTTTGGAACTGGTGAAGAAGATGAAAATAGGTTTTTAAGGATGTGACCCTATGACCCCATTTGGGGTCATGGGGTCATGAAATCTACAATTTAGAATCCACATTGGCCAAGGAGTCTGCACACAACATTTCAGCTCTCTAGACCTTTTGGAACTGGAGAAGAAGATGAAAATAGGGTTTTTAAGGATGTGACCCCTGTGACCCCATTTGGGGTCATGGGGTCACAAAATTTACAATTTACAATCCCCATTAGCCAAGGAGTCTGCACACCACTTTTCAGCTCTCTAGACCTTTTGGAACTGGAGAAGAAGATGAAAATAGGTTTTTAAGGATGTGACCCCTGTGACCCCATTTGGGGTCATGGGGTCACGAAATCTACAATTTAGAATCCCCATTAGCCAAGGAGTCTGCACACAACTTTTCAGCTCTCTAGACCTTTTGGAACTGGAGAAGAAGATGAAAATAGGTTTTTAAAGGTTGTGACCCCTGTGACCCAATTTGGGGTCATGGGGTCACGAAATCTACAATTTAGAATCCCCATTAGCCAAGGAGTCTGCACATAAAATTTCAGCTCTGTGGAGTTATTGGTTCTGGAGAAGAAGTCGAAAAAGCGAAAAGTTTACGGACGGATGGACGGACGGACGGACGGATGGACGGACGCCGGACGCCATGCCATGCCATAAGCCCATCGGGCCTTTCAGGCCTGATGAGCTAAAAATGATAATATGTGACGAGACATGGTGAGAATCGACAATGATGGAACATGAAAATAAGTAACGGGACATTACGATATATGCCTGGATATGATGATACGTGATGGAAAATGATGATATGTAACGGGACATTACGTTACACTACGGGATATGGTAAGTGACGGGAAATGATTTCACAATAAGTGACAGGACATGATGACATGTAACGGAGCATTATGATAAGTCACGCGAAATATGATAAGTGACGGAGCATGACGGTAGGTGACGAAACATGACGATACGTAACGGGGCATGGTGATAAGTGACGGGACATTATTAAAAGTGACGAACCACGATAATACGTGACGACACAAGTTGATAAGTAACGGACATTATGGTACAGGAGGAAACCTGATAATATGTAACGGGTCATAACGATAGGTGACAGGATATGATGGTACGTGACGGGATATGATGGTACGTGACGGGATATGATGGTACGTGACGGGATATGATGGTACGTGACGGGATATGATGGTACGTGACGGGATATGATGGTAAGTGACGGAACATGATAATAAGTGATGTGGCATGGTGATATGTGACGGGGCATGATGATATGTGACCTGATATGATGATATGGTACGTGACGGGACATGATGATACGTGACGGAACATGATGATATGTGACGGGATAAGATGATAGTTTACTGGATAAGTTGATAAGTGACATGGTGATACGTGACGGGACTTGATGATATGTGACGGGACTTGATGATATGTGACGAGACATTATGATAAGCGACGGAACATGATAATACGTGACGGGGAATGATGAGTAACGAATAACAAATGTCAAATAATTGTTTACTATTAATGATAAGTGACAGATGATAAGGGATGAATGATGATGATTTGCGAACGATAAGTGACGAATAAAGATGAGTTACAAATGCTTAGTAATGAATGATGATGAATGATGAGTGATTGATGAATGACAAATGTAAAAGGATGAATGATGGTAATGGATGAATGACAATGACAATGATGAAAAATGAGTGGCAAATGTAAAATAATGAATGGTGATAAGTTATGACTGTGATTAGTGCCAAACGATAAGTTTTGAATGATGATAAGTGATGAATGATTTTGAGTGACAAATGTAAAATGATGATTGGTGATAACTGATAAGTAATGAATGATGATAAGTGACGAATGACGTTGAATGACATATCTAAAGTAAATATTTCAGTGACAAACTATGATGAGTGACAAATAATAAGTGATGAATGATGATGTGAGAGGAATGATTGTGAGTGACAAATATAAACTAATGAATGATGATGAGTAATGAATGAATTTTGAGTGACAAATGTAAAATGATGATTGGTGATAAGTAATGAATGATGATAAGTGATGAATGACATTGAATGACGTATCTAAAGTAAATATTTAAGTGACAAACTATGATGAGTGACAAATAGTCAGTGATGAATGATGATGTGAGAGGAATGATGGCAAATAGTCAGTGTCATTATACATTATATGACGATTAGTGACGAAAGAATTCCTATGCTGACGGTGATTAATGAACATTAACATTAGATGTTAGCTAAGTTACAATTGATATGACATGATAAGTGACTTGACAATGACTACACTCGACCGGAAAAGAAACGTTGCCACATTTTCAACGGTTTAAAAAACAAAATACTTCTGCCTGTGAAAGTAGATTTTGAATGTATTCGATAGACATATGTTTCATAAAGAAGTAATCACAATTTCATGCATCAGAATAGGATACTTTTATCTTTATGTCAGTTCAATGACGCTTGGAGTGCTGAAATCGCTTTTTCAAAATGGTTTTTGGCCAGAGTGTTTGGCATTAAAGTAAAAAATGTGTAAAATGAAGAAATGTAAATAATAAAACATGTTATCGACATAAATAACTTCCTTGAACTTACTTGTTGACGCGTCTTTACTGTAGGACGACATAAAACAAGCCAAAAAAGCCGTTTTTGACTCTCCTATGTCGTCTAGTTAAGGAGATTCGAAAATGACAATTCTTAGAACGCGTGTTTCTCAGAATTATGGACAGATAATGTTTTGAAAATTCAAGATTAGTTTAGTTGGCTTCTGAAGACATTATGTATCTCTGTTTCAGTCTTGTTCATCACTCGTGGATTGAATTATCTCGCATTTTGTATGGTGACGTATCTTTTGCGGTTGAGTGTATAGCGAATGAATAGTAACTTTACATGATAACTGACGCAGATACTGATATTTGATGAATGAACAGCGACGTTACGTGATGATGAGACATGAACGATGACATTTAAGAATGAGAAGTGACCAATGAACAGTGATGTTATGTGATGATGAGGAATGAACGATGACATTAAATTATGATTATAGACGAATGAACAGTGACGATACCTGATGATGAGAAATGAACGATGATACTAAAGGTTGAAAATTGACAAATGAACAGTGACGTTGAGTGATGATGAGACATGAACGATGACATTAAATGATAATTGACGTATGAACAGCGACGTTACGTGATGATGAGACAAGAAGGATGACATAAAAGGATGATAATTGACGAATGAACAGTGATGTTATG
Organism: Gibbula magus; assembly: GCA_936450465.1. Lineage (NCBI taxonomy): Eukaryota > Metazoa > Mollusca > Gastropoda > Trochida > Trochidae > Gibbula > Gibbula magus. The sequence goes on along the minus strand of OW388295.1, from coordinate 22,156,936 downwards.
TGATGATAAGAGATGAACGATGACATTAAAGGATGATAATTGACGAATGAACAGCGATGTTACGTGATGATGAGAGATGAACGATGACATTAAAGAATGATAATTGACGAATGGACAGTGATGTTATGTGATGATAAGAGATGAACGATGACATTAAAGGATGATAATTGACGAATGAACAGCGATGTTACGTGATGAAGAGAGATGAACGATGACATTAAAGAATGATAATTGACGAATGAACAGTGATGTTACGTGATGATGAGAGATGAACGATGACATTAAAGGATGATAATTGACGAATGAACAGCGATGTTACGTGATGATGAGAGATGAACGATGACATTACAGGATGATAATTGATGAATGAACAGCGATGTTACGTGATGAAGAGAGATGAACGATGACATTAAAGAATGATAATTGACGAATGAACAGTGATGTTACGTGATGATGAGAGATGAACGATGACATTAAAGGATGATAATTGACGAATGAACAGCGATGATACGTGATGATGAGAGATGAACGATGACATTAAAGGATGATAATTGACGAATGAACAGCGATGTTACGTGATGATGAGAGATGAATGATGACATTAAAGAATGATAATTGACGAATGAACAGTGATGTTACGTGATGATGAGAGATGAACGATGACATTACAGGATGATAATTGATGAATGAACAGCGATGTTACGTGATGATGAGAGATGAACGATGACATTAAAGGATGATAATTGACGAATGAACAGCGATGTTACGTGATGATGAGAGATGAATGATGACATTAAAGAATGATAATTGACGAATGAACAGTGATGTTACGTGATGATGAGAGATGAACGATGACATTACAGGATGATAATTGATGAATGAACAGCGATGTTACGTGATGATGAGAGATGAACGATGACATTAAAGGATGATAATTGACGAATGAACAGTGATGTTACGTGATGATGAGAGATGAACGATGACATTACAGGATGATAATTGATGAATGAACAGCGATGTTACGTGATGATGAGAGATGAACGATGACATTAAAGGATGATAATTGACGAATGAACAGTGATGTTATGTAATGATGAGAGATGAACGATGACATTAAAGGATGATAATTGATGAATGAACAGCGATGTTACGTGATGATAAGAGATGAACGATGACCTTAAAGGATGATAATTGACGAATGAACAGTGATTTTACGTGATGATGAGAGATGAACGATGACATTAAATGATGAATATAGACAAATGAACAGCGATGTTACGTGATGATGAGAGATGAAGGATGACATTAAAGGATGATAATAGAAAATGAACAGTGATGTTACCTGATGATGAGACATGAAGGATGACATTAAATGATGATAAGTGACCAATAAACAGTGACATTACCTGACGATGAGACATGAACGATGACATTAAAGAATGGTAAGTGACCAATGAACAGTGATGTTGTGTGATGATGAATGAAGTATGACATTAAAAAGATGATAAGTGACCAATGAACAGTAATCACATGGCGAGAAAAGACCATTAAACAGTACATTATATCATTAAATTGGACGAATAAACATCACACCACGATGAGGGAAAAGAATCAAGAAGGAAGGGTACAGAAAACGACGGAAATAAACAAAAGTTAAAGAAATATGACAATACATGGAATACGTTTAAATACGATAACTTGATTACGACGACGTACAAAAACGCACTAAGACTCCACCGACACCAGGAACAGCTGCGATGAGTTGGATGATGAGGAAACCTATGGAGACGGCATGCCATCACAATGAGATAAAGAGACAGATATAACAGTCGCTCGTGAGTTGGCAGGGTTTAGTGTATGCTACAACATGTATATTGTGAAACATTAAGAAGTTAATAATAACCAGCGGCAGTATAAGAACAAGTAAATACTTACAAATGCGACCAAACTATGTTTCAGCAGTAGATAAAAAAAAACCATTGACACACAGAGGCCGTACGAGAAGATTGCCAGAACACAGGGTCCGCTTACTCTAGACGAAGTCATCGTTACCTATAGCTAGCCAGGGGTACCCTTAGAAACTTTGAACATATCTGTCTTGCTTTCTCTGGTGTATTCCATGGCATGGTATTCACTTCATCTATATAGTATTATGGCAAATCATTTGTGAGAAAATGTTTAACAGCATTTTATGAAACTCATATTAGTGAGTGATAAGGTCGAAGATGGAGCTGGAAATTTCCTAGATCCACGGTAACTTACTTAAAGTTAGCCCTGCTCTTTCTTATGCAATCACATTTAAAATGCCATTCAACTCGTGATATTATGAACAAATATTAGTGAGAAATAGTAAAAACAGCAAGTGGGCCATGCTTTTTCTCTTGCATTTCAATTCAAAATGCCATTAAACTCGTAGTTTTATGAGAGTATTAGTAAGAAAATGTACAAGCTTCATTGAGATCTGGAATGCATTCAGCAGGAGGAGGAGGTTCCTGGGAGAGTCAACATGGACTGCTGGGTACCGTTTGTGGTTGTTCTGTTCAGAACCAGGGAGGAAGACGCAATGTCGGACACATCTGAATGTCGCCTCACAACCTCCCGACCATTCAGGTCCATCACTATAGTCTGTCGACGTATGATGTGCACCAATATAGTCCGTGTGGACCTGCTTCGGAAGACGTAGACTAACGGAGTACATGCACAGTTGAGACACGCCAAGATGATCACACAGGAGCCAGTAGTTGCATCAATACGGTAGATGTCACCAGCTTGCAGCAGAGCCACTGTGAAGAACGGTGACCAGCACACGAGGAACGATACGACCACGATGAGGCAAGTCACCCCCGCCTTCCAACCTTCCTTCTGAGCTAGCTGTTGACCAAGACGAATTGTTCCTGAGCTGAGGCGGCGCAACGTTGATACAGAACCACTTCCGCGTCTTTCGATACGATGCACTGAGCTTTCGTCGTCTGTTTGTGATGGGAGTACACTGTTTCTCCGTGCACGGAGACCGTTGCCACGGGCAGCACAGAATATGGCGGCATAAAGTCCCACCATTCCAAAAACAGGCAGAAAGAAGAATACGACGGACATGAGCAGAACATAGTATTTGTCTACGAGAGACTGGCCGGACCAGCTAACAGTACACGACATCATGTTGCCTTGGAAACTAAACTGGTTCCATCCTAACAGTGGAGCAACAGAGACGCAAACGGACAACATCCAAACTCCCATCAGCAAAGCTGTGTTCCTCGAGGGGGTCATGCGTTGTTTATAGTGCAAGGGGGATAAGATGGCGAAATATCTGTCAATGCTGATCACAAACAGGGTCAAGTTGCTTGCTCCGAATAAAGAGGTAAAGAGGAATCCAGTCGTCTGACAAAACACGTCACTTAGCAACCATGTCCCGGTTGCCATGGACACAACAATGGTAGGCATGACGATGATGGTTGTGAGTATGTTACATAGAGTCAGGTTGAGTATTATTCTATTTGAAAGAGTCAACAATGCAGGTCGAGCTATGAATATGACAAATACGAGACAGTTTGCAACCAGACTCGCCACGAACACCACAGACATGGCGGCCGCAGCGCTTGGTATGGGCGACACCTCGCATGCCAAACACCTTGTGGCGTTCCGCCTCATGGCTACTGAAGGTTCAACTTCCGGCACACACCGGATGTCCTGATAATTTTGCCCTTTCAGAGTTCGTCGTAAATAGGCCTATTGACTGAGATTCTATTTTCTTTTTCAAATAAACAACAGTTGTCCCTTGGTCTTTTCATCTACATTTCCATTCTCTTTGGAACTTTCTTTGTATAATACATGTTGATTTTCCTATTGGGATTGTTCTACGTGGTGTGCCTTTTGAAGGACCTTTTATATAGATTGTACATTGTGACCTGTGCTAAGACCGCCGCCATCATGTTGTCACTCCTTTTATAGAAACACCCGACGTCTTGAAATGTTGGTTGTGTTGATGGCCTTGGTCAGAACAGTATTCATATCATGGCAGTCTGAAATGAAATAAAAGTCACGTCAGTATATCTAATAACGGTAAGCGGTCGTATGTTCTAAGGCTGTTACTTCACTACATCTAATTAATAGAAACGTCAGCTTTGTAAGTCACATCAGAAATGAGTAGCAGCATGACCACCTTGCATAAGCCAGCAATATGATATCATAATATATCAACCCTGTGATGTTATCACACGAGGAAGTTGGTAATATCTCTAGATATAAAGTCGAGGAGTAAACATAACAGTCACGTTTAGATCGATTGTTTACATTCATAACTAATATAAATATGATGATCCTCTGATTTCCTCGGACTCCTATCTTCAAATTACATTTGACTTACGACTATATATTAGCATTAAGACAGCTTCGAAATTGTGGGTCAAGATTTACAGGAAGTATTCATACGTGCACCAAAGGTAATTTGAAGAAAGGAGTCCTTCTTTAATGACCAAACTTGTAATTGCTTGAACTAGATTGCATAAAAACGTGAACATTGGTAGATCGAAAAATCTAAATGTTATCTGCTCCTTATCAACTTCCAAACGCAAGGCATAACTTTTGGCAGTTTGCATTACTGGCTGATTAAAGCCTTGCAGTATTTCCCTCTCTTTGCCGTGCCAAGATAGTGGATCGCTGCACCAGAAATGCATAGTGGGACGAATTTCCAAGCACAGAAATCTTAAGGAAATACATCAAGCAATAAATCAGCCAGTAATGGAGACTGGCAAGAGTTATGTCTTGCATTGGGACGTTTGATCCTTATATCAACACATTCAACACTTGATGTTTATCTTATTAAGACATGGCGACCTCTTAATATAAATCTAGACTGAATAAATAAAGAGTTGAAACATGAAACTGTCTTCATTTTCCTTTGTTCAAATTACAGTTGGTAACAGTAGTCGACTATGTTAAATTTCTACATCGAAGTCCCTGGTTTAGTGTACGTTAACCTAGCTCCGTGTTATTCCATTGCCGTCTATCCCGTTTCACCACGTGGCTCTCAAATGTCAACCACATTCATTGTGAGAGACAATAGAAAACACCTGTATTTCGCTGTCCACTAGCAATGTCCAAGTACAGCATGCGAGTTCTATTATATTGTTAATTCCCTACAGCTTAGGACCTGTGTTTTTTATATTCGAGAAAAGATTACATCACGCATATGGACTCATAGGGGTTACAAATTCAGTGTCATCTGAATAATAAGTTTTGAAGACATTTCTGATGAAGCGGTTCTTATAGGTTTGATCGGCATCTTATTCACAACTTAGATTGATAGTATTAGTTTATATACATGTAACTTCACTTGAAATCTCCAATGTTTTACATCCTTAGAATTTATACCACAGTCGTGTTTCTGGTGAAAACCAGCGTCACAAGTCATGATTATATTTTATAAACCATTCCTTAGCTACCTACCCCTACATATCGACATACCCTTGGTGAATCAGAGAGACTTGTAAATACGTCGAACAGAGCGCGCCACCACGTTCAAATAAACCATGTAAGTAAACTATAAATATATATACCTTATGCAGGATCTATTGGAAAATCTGAAATCGTGGGAAACAGTGTGTATGTAAATAACAAGGAAACGACGTATCAGGTCGACGTATCAGCAATTGAACGTGACACGTCACGCGATTATACAAACGTTCTCTCGTCTCCTATTAGCTATGCGAATAGCCAATGGTTCTTTGCATAGATAACTTCCCAATGCAAGGCATAACTCTTGCCAGTCTCCTTTACTGGCTGATTTAGGCCTTGCAGTATTTCCTTTAAAAATCTGTGTTTAGAAATCCAGACCCGATGCATTTCTGGTGCAGCGATTCACTATCTTGACACAACAAAGCGGGGGAAATACCACAAGGGTTAAATCAGCCAGTAATACAAACTGGCAAGAGTTATTCCTTGCGTTTGGAAGTTGAGATAACTGAAGAGAGTGCTTGTGTTTGTTTCATTTCTGTTTCAATAGGATGTGGGTTGTTCATGCGTAAGATGTATATATGACCACTGTATCAGATATTGAAAAATAGAGCCATGGGTTATGTAGCTCATCAGGGTTTACATTGTTTAATTATGAAGACTAGATTATATTATTAGGTCATGGTCCGTGAGGCCCTTATTTTGGTCACCAAATCTATAATTTATAATTTCCATTGGGTAAAGAGTCTGCGCATAATATTTCAGCCTTCTAGGTCTTTTGGTTCTGGAGAAGAAGATAAAAATAGGTTTTTAGGTTATTGCCTGTGAGGCCTTTATGTGGGGCCACGGGGTCACCAAATCTACAATTTAGAATCCCCCTTGGCCAAGGAGTCTGTACATAAAATTTCAGCTCACTGGTTCTGGAGAAGAAGTCGAAAAAGCGAAAAGTTTACAGACGGATTGACGGACACCATGATGGCCAGATGAGCTAACAACATAAACATTGGATTTTTTAGAATGTGACATGACGAGAAATTCGTTCAAAACGTACTAAACTTGGATACATGAACTCAAATTTTATTCCTTAGAACAACAAGTGTTTGTGCCTTTCAAGGGTTAAAATTGAGGAAGTCAACAATATTCCTCTCCAGCCCACTCCGCCCCCAACAACAACAACAAAACAACCATCCCGTTATTATTCCTGTTCTCTTGCAACCCCAACCAATCCAAAACTCTGTCAACCAACCATGTCCAATAGTATACGGTCTGTGACATGCACGATCGTCTCTCATAAATCGCTGGGCGATTGGTTGTGTACAATTTAAAGAGATTATGTTTCATTTTATATTGTTTTATGTATATACAAATATATATGTACACAAGTGAGACGGAAATAAACTTTTGATTGATTGCACGAGTCAAAATATTCAGTGCAGGGAGCGTGCACCTGTTATCGACATCCCCGCTTGAAGCGCCCCGGGCACTGCTGGAGACTGTCCGGGTCATTGAATCAGCCTGCATGAGACACTGCGGGCGTCTTCTAATAATTGCCGACCGTAATGGAGCAACAACACAATTGAACGAGTCTATCGATAACCCTTGCTCCAATACATGTGAACTAGCCCGATGCGACCTATCGGTTATAAGGCGTGTGCATGGTTCACCAATTTTAGAATATGTATGGCGAAGGATGTGTCAACTACACACCAAAACATATACACTACTAAAACACAACGCCAGCCCCAAGATCATAAGCCTACAGCAAACAAACTATCATATACGACAAGGGCAAATACGAACCAACTCCAACTTAAAAATCCCAACAAAAACTCGAAAATCTCCACCCTCCTTCTCCCTTCCCTCGAACTTTTTTAATCTTTAATTCACAAACCAGCTTATCTTCAAAAATTTACTTTTCTACTTTCAAAAGTTCAAAATCACTTCGCTGGAAGCGTTTGTAAAATCTCCAAACAACTAATAAAAGGTATGTTAATAAAGGATAGATGAAATGCATTTTTCTCAAGAATGACAGATGATTACCTCTACGTATATTGTATATCGGAATCAATTGAGCATAAAATCGAGACAATATACACTTGCAATTGATAATTACGACGATTTTAATTCACCCATTTTAACACTATCGCAATTTGTTCGGCGAATCCTTTTGAAAATGCTCACTGAGGCGTGACTGTGATAAGCGATAGGCGGGGCGGCTAGATAGCTTCTCCGCCGGTGTCTCGTTAATTAATTAATGATAATTATCACTGCCGCTAAATGTATATATGAGGTGTATTACATCGCCAAAAAGACATGTTTATGTAATAATTGTGTAATTGTCATATGCGGAATTACCTAGATGGATATCTAAACATTCGATATATGGGAAATTTAAGTTGGTTTATTGAAGGTATCTTTGTGAAATTAACAATCAAAATGTTGCGAAATTACGTTGAATTGTGACTATCGCTGAAAATCAAATTCCTCCACATACGTCACAGAAGTCATCCCTTCACGGGTCACACCCCCGCAGACTTTCATTCTGGTCGCCGGGGCTAAATCAGGCGGTTTTTTAAAAAGCCGTATATAAGTAATTTATGGACCGATTTCAGAAATTTAAAATCGAGCAATTGTCAAATTGACATCCCATTTTAATGAATCCGATTTGGACCATATGTCATTTCATCCATCCTTTAAGACGCCTAAGTTGTACCTCTCGTTGGAAGGCTTATTTACAAGATCTTCAATAAGGAAAATATCGTTTATCACGCAAAAGTATCAATATATATATAGTAATGTCTTCGTTGACTGACATTGACATTTATACATACTGGGTCAATCGCCTCTAATCCGTAGAATCCAAGGTATTCAACATGGTATTAATTTGTGATATCAGGAACCGGAGAAACTTGTGCTCAATCGATGTATCGATTATGTTCCTACAAACGATGATGAGGATTATCGATGGTAAGCGTAAACAAGCGTTGGTTTTTAAAAAAAACATTTTAAAAAGTTTTACAAGTATACAGTCACAAATATTCAAAAGTCAAAAAAGACAAAGAGCCATTGTTACTCCAACATGTTTCATTGGTATAATCATACTCCCTGGTGATACCAATGTGCTTTGAAATACACAGCGTCACGAAGAGTAAAATATATATATTTCTGATATCCTGGGACAGGTAATTAAGTAGAATAAACACTAAAATGTTGGTTTTGATGAACATAAATCAAGTCCACAACGGTATCTTAGCAGACATACCATAAAAAAGACTATCGCGATTGACTTGTGTATATCGTTACTACGATATCGTACATCGACGCAATGTATCGTAACACCCTCATTGAAGTTAGCCCTTTCATAGACTCTAACCGTGTTTCCATTGTATTAAATAACGTGCCAACTGTCATCACTTACCGAAACTATACAGATGTACATTACAATGCAATCAACGGCTTACGTAAAATGCAATTAGAAGCTTCATCGATGAGGTATTCATTTCATGAATAACAATGAAGATACAGATGTTCTAATTATTCTGACCAGCAGTTATATCAAGAAGTAGCTAAAGTAATTAAATACTGCTTTAACCCTTAGGCTGCCAAAGGCCAATATATGGTATACCAAGCGTTATGCTCGGCGCTGATCGATGAGAAGTTATAATGACATAGAACAGTTTTCAAAAAGTTTTTATTTTGTTTTGATGCGTGCCAACATACCTATCTGCTGATTTTAATTTGCATCATCTCACTCGACTTTCATTTTCTTCCCCAAATGTATGACAATTACTTGAAAATGAAGCAATGGTATTGGCACTTAAAGCAGACACTGAGTGCTTGAATTATTTTAGCGCTCTATAAATTCATTTATCAATGCTTATTATTATTCATTATTTACAGTATGCTAAAGTTTAAATTACACACCATTTTTACATGTAGTTCCTATCAAACACTACCAACCCAAACCTGTGCATATGCAGTATAGATAAGACTACTAATAGGCGCACGCAATTCGCGGTACATTGTCTTTTTTTATTTTAAAATACACGACTTTAGGCCCTTAAATTGTCACTATTACCACCTGAGTCGCTTAGTATTAAATTGATGATTTTCAGCACGGACTTAAATTAATTAATGTAATTTAAGTCCGTGTTTTCAGCAACAGTCAGTACTTCTAGATAGAATAAGACTAATTATAATGTTGAACAGATGTGACTGCAACAACAAACACTATGTCCCTTTAATTAACGCTGATGTTGCCATGCATTATACTTCCTATCAGTTCAGAATATATATATAATGTGAACATCGCACTGTGGTTTTGCAGGAACAGTAACAGAACATTTTCATTTTCCTAATTACTCAATCGTGTCGGTGTCAATACATGCAAGGCAATTTTACAGCAACGTAGAGATAGTGTATACACATGAATGTTTGGTTTTAGCTTTTAATTGTGTATATTTACTGTACAGCTTTTTCATACCGGGATTGTACATGGAAGTTTTATTTAAATTTATATTTAAGTGTCTCTCATAACTCCAAATGGAGAGGCTTATTTTATATTATGTTATTTTATTGCATTTTATATGTAAATTGAGGCGAGACGTAATAAACAATCTCTGTCTGTATCAAAATCAAAATCCACATACACAATTAATTCAAAATCTATAAACATGATAAACCAACTCGATCTTTTTATAATAAACGCACAGAGGACGTATTACCGTATGGTAAAGATCGTAACCCTGCATAATGACAGTAAAGCAAACGTCGTTTATTATTCTCTGTTATAACTTTAAAGATAACATGAGGATTAATGATAAAACGTAATTTTGTGGTGAACAGAAGCGTCTCTTCCTTTATAGATGTGATTTGTATGATCTCTGATATTAACAGTTGGATGAGCTGACGTTTAAAGATGCTGCGATCAATACATAGGAAGAATGTTGACAAATTCAGCTGGAATCTACAGGCGTCTTTATCGAATCAATATGCGTCATGAATCATGCACAATCAACAACTTCATTTATATGAAAAGCTAGCCTTCATTCCTTACTCGAAAATCACAAAATGTATAAAATTACTATCGTTCACGATTGAACAGCTCGAGCAACAAATCACAACATGTATCGCTATTTACTGTTACACCAGTCATCATTGATGGAATACCGATACAAAACTCCACACCTCAACATTAGAATATTCTTTAAACTGTTTCCGTTATAAAAGATATAGTATTCAGCGTAATATGTGTATACTTACCAGATATAACCCGTAAACACGTCTCCATATTTAAATAAAATGCCCGTCTGGTAAAAATCCGTTCCTCTGACAAGCGACCCCTCCGCCATGCTTTCTCGGGGCATCCTTTGTGCGTCGGCTTCCGCGGCTATAAATAGATCCTCTCTCACCCGCCTCTCCCCTGCAAGCTATTTTTGCACTAGCTGCTTTTAGGGAATCCGTTACCCAGACTACCGCCCAGTCTCCTCTATCATTATTTTGCTTTTATTCTTTACCTCATCTCCTCTAGTCAAACACTCTGAAAAAAATAATAAAATCTGAAAAAAATATTGAAAAGGAGCCTCTTTTTACGGATCTCTTATAGCCCCTTTTCAATATTTAATAAAATGGCGATATTTTGAATTTTCAGAATAAATACTCTTTTTAGAGTCTGAGTGTAAGTAAAGGTACTACAAGTGGATATCATAAGACTCTGAAAATCCCTTTCTTATAGTCTCCTTTTCAATAGTGAAAAGTAATAAGTAAATAAAAGTAATGAAATAGCGATATTATACAATTATAGACTGGTGATGAGGTCAATACCTGTTTTTATGGACCCGAGAAAACAATATTGACCAAGGACGAAGTCCGCGGTCAATATTGTTTTCTCGGGTCCATAAAAACAGGTATTGACCGAATCACCAGTCCATAATTGTTTTATTATGTATTTGACACAGGAACGAAAGGAAAACAATGAAATACAGTCAAAAATGTAATTTGTTTGAATAGCTGGAACTACGGTGAGATGACTCCATGGTTACAATAGCATGACGTCATGTAACAATCGTTTGACGTCATGCAACAATCGTTTGACGTCACTCAAGTCAATATTGCTTTTGGTCGGACTCGGGCTGGAGTCAATATGCTTTTCTGTCGACGGACACGTGATGGCTTGTCGACCAATCAGATCGCTGGAAAAATATGCTCACATAATAATTAGAATTTTCAGAATAATTGTTTTTCAGAGTATGAGAGTAAGTATATATATTCAATACACAACATCTTTTTCGATCATTTCTCCAGAGAGCATTGCACCCAAACCTTACTGCATGTAGAACAGTTTTCTACTGCAGACAAAGATGTCGTGCCCCTGGCGGGATTCGAACCCCGAACCTTTTGATCCGAAGCCGAACGCGCTAACCACTGCGCTATCCCAATAAGAATGTAAGGATTATGTACTACAATGACACGAGACGACATTTTTTTCAATATTTAGTATCTAGGCTCGTTTAAACTGTGCAATTTGTAGTTACAACTTGTCCTATCAACACGTAGTATGATGATTTGTATGGATATCAGATGATGAGTCGATAAGACTTGGATGTTCTCACAGAGCAAGTAAAGTTGGTTAAACTTACTATCAGTAGTACAACAAATTACTCGGACCACGAGAACGGACCTTTAAACATAGCCCTTGACAAAGTATTAAAGGGGCAGTAGCACTTTTATTTTCGCTCAAATAAGTCGATGAAATGTATTTGAAAAATAATTTAACCAATAGTAAAACAACCTTCACTCTTCGGAAAATCAAATTTAAAATGAGTGTACATGGCTCAGTTAAGCCACGGGAATCGTCTTTGTAATCAGAAATAATAAAATGTTTTCACATTAAAATGACCGCCATGCAAATTTTGCTTTATACACAACATCGTTATTACCACTACGAATAATTGGTTTGTGTAATAAGATGTTTTACGCTCTAAAGTAAATATAAATGACATAAACTATCATTATAAATGGGAAATTTTAAAAAATAAATTTTGCAAAAAACGTGCTACAACCCCTTTAACAAACATACAAATCCCGATTTTGAAGTAAAAAGTCTAAAAACGAATTACTATATTAGATCAGAATTTGTTAACGGCGTGACTGTCACTTGAAGGACAATTTTTTTTATCGATAACAGCCTTATATTGCTAGAGCATGAACTTATTTTGGCATTTATCAGACATTCAATCCTGTGCCTTTTATGCTTGAAAACGATACAAAATTGTGTATGTAACTCCTTTATTGTGGTAAGGAAATTGGTTAACCATAGTTTCATTGCTCGAAAATGTGTTAAATGTGTGTATAAGACAAAAGTAAATCGTGGTGTAATGCATTCTCTTCCCACAGAAGTTACTCCCTTCAGATTTCCAACCCTAACTTTGGAAATATGAAGGGAGTAACCTCTGTGGGAAGAGAATGGGTAATTATACCTCGTTGGGTAAATTATTATTAAATTATTTCAATATCTTCAGGAATTACAAAATTAAATGAAATGGCAAATAAATAAACGCCAAAAAGTATGATATTTCAACTTAGAAGTCGTAAATTTTGTTTTTCTTTCGTGTATTTGTTTAATGTGTTTGAGTTAGACCACAATGCCTTGCACTTAAAAATAATAGACTTGATCTATATTTAGACTGGAAACACCTTTACTAATTAGTGCGATTTCTCCGCTGTTTTTGAGTCGAAAAAATCTGCGAAAAATTAAGTGTATTCTTTCAATGAGATAGATTTATGATAATTTTCCGATATACTCGATGGCTTTTTGAGACAAGTGAGAGGTGAAAAGGTGAGATTGTTAAGTAGTTTTCATCGCCATTATCATAATTTCTTTCAAATCATTCACATAGCAGATGAATAATCCCTATCTATGACCCGGAATAGTTAAATGCAAATCTTTACGCACGTCCCATACGAAATCAGTCAGAATTAGCCCTAGGGTATTGATGATGTTATAAATGCGTTTTGAAATTTAAATGTAACTTCTTTAGAATATTTCAAAGTGATACGTATATACACGCAATTAATATGACATATTTTTATGGCCAACTTTTGATCAAATTAAACAAATTCTTGAATGTTCTTCTCATTCGGTATACATAAACCTAAAAGTTCTGTTCATTGATGCAGACACATAAGGTAAATTAAGTCTGAATGGCGAAATGAGAATCCAATAAAATAACTCTATAACCTTCAGTTATCTAGGTTTATATCTCTTACATCTGTGTGGCGTTTAGTTTCAGGAACATGTGACGCTATTCAATGCCAAGGCCCGAAGGGCCGGGGCCCATTATTTTTAAGGAATGGAGAGTTACGAGGTCATTAACCTACTCAAATTACACTTAAAGTAATGCTATTTTATAAAACTTACTTTGAATAATTAAATAAATATTTTTTTCCCTTAACATGGTGTGATGTGTAACTGTCCATTACTGAAAAATAATGGAGTGAAAGAACAATAGAATGACGTCACAAGTGTAACATTATTTCTTTCAAATTTTTCACATAACAGATGAATCTTATCCGTATCTATGACCCGGACAGTTTTATGGAAATCTGTACATACGCCGCATACAAAACCAATCAGACCTAGCCCTAGGCTAGAAAATGTTATAAATCATATACTTTTTTTTTAAAACGCAAAAGCGTTTTAGAATTTAAATGTATCTAAGTTCGTAAAAGTTAAATCGAATTTAAAACCAAGTTTTACATAAGAATAAAGTGAGACACGCTCTTCATTTGATAAAATTAGTTCTTGAACGTTTTTCCCATCGATATTATATGTACATAAACCTAAAAGTTGTATATGTTTAGGGATAAACTAAAAGTAGGCCTAAATTCAGTCTGAAAATCAATCAAAGTATCAATAAACTCAACTAAACGGAATTTATTAGGCGCTTTATTTTATCTCTTCGATCGGTGGGAGGCGTTGAGTTCCTGGAACATGAGAAACTTCACCGGTAGCGCCTGACCAAGTTTCTAGAAGAATTGTTGACGAACAATTAATCACGCATGTCTTTCAACACGTTAAAAGTATCCTCATGTCACCAACATCATTTTTTGGTATTGTCAATGACAAACAGTTTAACTCATGAAATTGAAACATACTATAACTTGTATCTAACTTGAAGTGAAAATCTTCATTTTAAACGGAGACAAGAAATATCACGTGACCGGAGAGCGAGGAGGTCACATGACACGAAAGATGGCGGCTTGCACGGTTGCTGTGTTTCTGTTCGCTTTAGGGGTAGCTGGGGTTGGGGGTACCGGGATGCTCTACCCCCGGGACTCGGAATCCAGGGAGGTGAAGAATCTGGATGGGTTGTGGAACTTTCGTGCAGACATGTCACCGACCCGAAATAAAGGTTTCGACGACCAGTGGTTCAGCCAACCACTTGATAATGTAAGGCTAAATCACTAACTTTAAGACAGAGTATACAAGTACAATCGCATTCTTATTTTGGGTCTAGTATTACGTATATATGCAGATATACATAAACTCATACACACATTTTTGTTTAAACAATAACCAATGTTCATGATTTGCGTTCGATTTCCAAGATCCACTGAACGAAACTTTTTAAAGGGGCGTTGTATTTGTTTTGTTTTTCAAATTCAATTCTATTTGATTTGGATTGATTTTACTTTAATGTAGATTTGAATATGTTACTAATTGTTGAAAATTAAGTAAAAAAAGATCAATGTTTTGCAAAAAGGATAACTTAGTGCAGAAACATGAATTACACAAACAGTGTCAGATGTAACACTCTGGCTTGTGTAGCCATGTGTTGTCCACATTGTAACTATTATGGGAAATCTTTACATGATGTTTTATTTAGATGGACTCTTGTGTAAAGATTCTGTAACTAAATAGAACATTGTGTTATAACATTGTAAGGAAATACTACATTTTGTATAAATTTAGTACCTGAATGAAACATTGTGTTACATACTGCAACTAATTGAAAATCTTGTTTAAATTGTGTAACTTAATATGAAGTATGTTAAAATATTGCAGCTGATGATTACGGGGATTTAACGAGCGGTTTTCAGCGGAGCTGTTCTCCCACTCGGAGTATTGCAGCTTAAGAAACATTGAATTGAAATGTTTTATATACATGAAGCATTGTACAAGTAGGTTATATTTCAGTGAAAGGCCTAAAAAAAAGAAGAATTTGATTCTGGTTTCCGCCCGCATCAAGTTCAAACCTACGCCTCAGGTCTTTTTTTTTCTTCTAGGTTTTCAAAAGTAAGGGGCAGATAACTGTAATTTTTTTAGCCTCAGAAAACATTGGACATTGAAAATGTCACTCTTTTCTGTTGAGATGGATTGAAGGGTGAGATTAATGTATAAATTATATAAAATTTGTTTGTTTAAATCTTCATTCCAAAAAAAAAATATAAAAAAAATGTCGTAATAATATTTAAAAAATCGCGTAATCGCATCATTTTTGTCAGTCTGCAAAGACCAGAAATTTTTTTTTTTTTTTTTTTTTTTTTTTAGGCCAAAGATTGTGTAGATGTAACGATTTGGAACTTCGAAACAAACAATGTATCTTAATACATTCATGTAACAGAAAGAATAAGTCAATTTTAGAATGATGGTTAGTGTATATAATTTACTTATTGCCAGGGTTACTGAGGCCAGTGAATGGACAGATAGATACAAGAAATTGCTCAAAATTAATCTTTAATTTTAGTCTACATGACAAATAAATAAACATCAAAACATGTCTTATAATTGACCTGGCCTCATTTCACAAAGTTTTTAGGTGATCTTTAGTCAGTGAGGTAACCTTAGTGTAATGGTAAACATTGTGAGTTAAGATTAATTTAATGAAGGCAGCTTTATGAAAGCAGACAGACCAGTTCTGAGGCAGACCAGATCTGTAATCATCAGGTCAATATCAGGAGCAAACAATGATATACAGATATACACCCAGTAGATTGCTTGTTATCATTCAGCCTTGACACGGGCAATGACTGTTCGGATAGTTAGACACTCTATTATTTGACGTCAAGTTCACTTGCACTCACTCTGGTATGGTAAAAAGAATTACATAGAAACAAATTTTAATTCAAAAGGAGTGATAAAAATTTATTTAAATTCTCAAACATTTTCCTGTGATGAAATTGGACAGTTGAAGTCGACAAGTGGTCTCCCTCATAACATATAAGGTCAGCAACATATAAGAATCGATATAATCTCTGGATATGTCATCCCCCTTTGTTGTCTTGTTTGAAAATTTAGGATCTATGAATTATGATTAACATATTGTCAAGTTGGTAAAAGAAAAAGATAGTTATGTTTCATACAACCCAGTATCTGCTTCACCAGGTCAGTAATAGATCCAGAGGGAGGTTCAGGTGGTTCAGGAGGTTCAGCCAGTTCAAAACCCCCTCCCCATACCAATAAGTTTGTCGAACCTCATGCGTGAACCCCGACCTTCACAGTATGTGAACCCTCCTCTCCTCAAACTCCTCAAGGCATAATTCTCCATTACAGGCTGACTTAAGCTTTGTCGCATTTTCTTAAAGTGTCTGTGTAAGGAAATCAGAGCCAACGAAGCTTTTCAGGTTCAACGATCCACTATCTAATCACAGAATAGCGAGGTAAATACTGCAAGGCTCTTGCCAGTCTCCATTACGGGTTGACTTAAGCTTTGCCGCATTTCCTCAAGGTTTCCGTGTAAGGAAATCAGAGCCCACTGTGCTTTTCAGGTGCAGCTATCCACTATCTAAGCACAGAATAGCGAGGTAAATACTGCAAGGCTTAAATCAGCCAGTAATGGAGACTGGCAAGAGTTTTGCCTTGATTGGGAAGTTGTCCTCTCCTTTGAAAATGCCTGGATCAGCCGATGCAGGGTAACTTGTCAGAACTTAGTTCAGATAACCATTACTTCAGTTTATGTCCGATGCTGATTTTGTCAGACTATGAAGAATTGCGCATTGGTAAAGCCTTATATAGAGATGGTGGATTATTATCACAATTCACAATTACAGTCGGGCCCAGTGATCCCGATGCCTGTACCATCCAGCTACAACGATGTGACGCAAGACCGAGAGTTGCGGGACTTCGTAGGATGGGCTTGGTATGATCGAGAGTTCTTCGTGTCTGACGCCTGGAAGAGCAAGAGAGTTGTCCTCAGGTTCGACAGTGCCCACTACAATACAATTGTGGTAAGGGCTTGGTTGTTAACTCAGATTTCATACGAATAATTTGGAGGCTAGAGAATACCATAATTCCTGGAATAAAATCCCAAAGTTCTCTGGATTCTATTCAAAGCCTGGGTTTGTTGAAGGTTTCAGGGATTATGTTTTTTAAAGCACCTCTGTGCCCAATAAGTTGTCTTCCAGGCTTGGATGGTATTCAAGATAATGTGATGTGTTCTTAACCCTTAACATGCGGGTCCCGGAATTATCCGGGCGGGCTATAAGCGATTCTGAGGTACCTCAATACGGATCCCGGATCGCTTACTTAGAAGAATTCACGGCTGTCTAAGTACTTTTCTATCCCCCATACCGGGTCCCGAGTCGATTGTTTCCGCGACTCGCTGCATGAGAATGGCTGTATTTATGCCTCGCAGCCCGCAATGAGAATAAAGCTTTCTTCAGTGTCTGGTCAGAACGTCCAGCAAAATTCACACCAATTTGCGTGTGCATTGTTGACCCGTAACGCATCGATAATTAGCTTTACAAAAGGCCAATTTTGTCCTGCTTCACTCCGATAGCTACACTGCCCGGCGGCTAATTATCACCTAAGTGTCTGCACTGCCCCGGGGTGAGATAGGCCCGTACAGGCTTATCTGTCTCGCATCCCGCCACATGGGCAGATAGCCTATGCTTATCTGTCTCGCATCTCGCCACATGGGCAGATAGCCTCTAATTACAGGAAGATATTGCGATAAGCTACCTTTCTCTCGCACTTCGTATCATATGAACCAATTGGTTGTTTTCAATTTTTTTATACCAAAATAAAGAGGAAAGAATGGCCTTTATTCCCATATAAAAATCGCAATTGCGCTAACATAACTGAAAATACAGCAATCGCACAGAGATAGGCGACTTTCGCACTTTTGAATTTTGATACATGTGGCGCATTTACCCCAACATGCCCCGGCGCTCTATTTCTAAGAAACTACTTGGGATATTTTCATAATTTTTTTATCAGTATATAGATAAAAGAATTGTCTTCAATTCCATATAAAATACGTGTATTTTCGGCAATAACTTTTGATGCGCCAGGTGTCGCGCATTAGGTGATATTCGGCTTTGAATAAGTGGCGCTCTAAGCATATACCATCATTACGGGCTTTATAACTTGTGAACCGCAAGTCCGATTTTTAGCTCATCAGGCCTGAAAGGCCCAATGGGCTTATGGCATGGGATGGCGTCCGGCGTCCGTCCGTCCATCCGTCCGTCCATCCGTCCGTAAACTTTTCACTTTTTCGACTTCTTCTCCAGATTCGATAACTCCACAGAGCTGAAATTTTATGTGCAGACTCCTTGGCCAATGGGGATTCTAAATTGTAGATTTCGTGACCCCATGACCCCAAATGAGGTCACAGGGGTCACATGTTTAAAAACCTATTTTCATCTTCTTCTCCATTCTCTTCCCACAGAGGTTAGTCCCTACAGTTTTCCGGTTCTACCCTCTGTTACATTACGCTTGAAATAGAGAACAGAACCAAAGTCCCCTGGCGGTGGAAAGAGCAATCTCTTAACCTATCCTTGCTTCTTAACCAATGAGAACTCATGTTCAATTTGACATGTCGAAAGGGTAACTTCATAAATTGACGCATTTTACTCTGAAGGGTCTTGCTCATTAGCATATGTCATTCGAATATGTCTGATGTAAATAAAGCAAATGAACTGTTTTGGGTATTTGTCTCTGATTTGGTTTTCTTTCTTTATAATTATGTTTATGATCGAGAGTTTTCACAAAATCAAAAAGCATAGTTCGAGGAAAACACAGAAAACACAGTAAAACGAGAAAACGTTTGCCTTACGTTTATGACGTGTCATTGGCAAATGTCACTTTTACAACGGCGTCGTTGATTGCACAACTAGATTCAATTGCAACCAATCAGAACACTACCTTCCTGCACACATTATCGAGCGTAATGTAACAGAGGGTAGAACCGGAAAACTGTAGGGACTAACCTCTGTGGGAAGAGAATGCTTCTTCTCCAGTTCCAAAAGATCTAGAGAGCTGAAAAGTTGTGTGCAGACTCCGTGGCTAATGGGGATTCTAAATTGTAGATTTCGTGACCCCGTGACCCCAAATGGGGTCACAGGGGTCACATCCTTAAAAACCTATTTTCATCTTCTTCTCCAGTTCCAAAAGGTCTAGAGAGCTGAAAAGTTGTGTGCAAACTCCTTGGCTAATGGGGATTCTAAATTGTAGATATCGTGACCCCATGACCCCAAATGGGGTCACAGGGGTCACATGTTTAAAAACCTATTTTCATCTTCTTCTCCAGTTCAAAAAGGTCTAGAGAGCTGAAAAGTTGTGTGGAGACTCCTTGGCCAATGGGGATTCTAAATTGTAGATTTTGTGACCCCGTGACCCCAATCTAGGTCACGGGGTCATGACCCAAAAACCTATTTTCATCTGCTTCTCCAGTTTATATGTAAAGCTCTAGAAAGGAGAAATGTGGTGTAGAGTTTCTTTGGTCAAAGGTGATTCTTGATTGTAGGATTGGTGACCCTGTGACTCCAAATGTGGGTCACAGGGGTCATGATCTAAAACACATATTATTTTGCTTGTTAACAATGTATTACTTGAGATAACTTAGATATTCAACCTTAGATAATAAATCAATGAAATACTGATGAGCTACAGAGCCCATGGCTCTATTTTTATAATTTTTACATCATTGTAAAGAGAAAAACATTGTCTTCAATTCCATGTATAATGCGCATGTTTTCGGGAAGAACTCTGCATGCCCGAAGCGCCGCGCCAAAAGGTATAATTTTCGCACTTCATAACTTTTGAACCGCAAGTCCGATTTTTAGCTCATCAGGCCTGAAAGGCCCAATGGGCTTATGGCATGGCATGGCGTCCGGCGTCCGTCCATCCGTCCATCCGTCCATCCGTCCGTAAACTTTTCGCTTTTTCGACTTCTTCTCCAGAACCAATAACTCCACAGAGCTGAAATTTTATGTGCAGCCTCCTTGGCCAATTGGGATTCTAAATTGTAGATTTCGTGACCCCATGACCCCAAATGGGGTCACCGGGGTCACATCCTTAAAAACCTATTTTCATCTTCTTCTCCAGTTCCAAAAGGTCTAGAGATCTGAAAAGTTGTGTGCAGACTCCTTGGCCAATGGGGATTCTAAATTGTAGATTTCGTGACCCCATGACCCCAAATGGGGTCACCGAGGTCACATGTTTAAAAACCTATTTTCATCTTCTTCTCCAGTTCCAACACTTCTAGAGAGCTGAAAAGTTGTGTGCAGACTCCTTGGCCAATGGGGATTCTAAATTGTAGATTTCGTGACCCCATGACCCCAAAAGGGGTCACAGGGGTCACATCCTTAAAAACCTATTTTCATCTTCTTCTCTAGTTCCAACACTTCTAGAGAGCTGAAAAGTTGTGTGGAGACTCCTTGGCCAATGGGGATTCTAAATTGTAGATTTCGTGACCCCATGACCCCAAACGGGGTCACAGGGGTCACATGTTTTAACACCTATTTTAATCTTCTTCTCCAGTTCCAAAAGGTCTAGAGAGCTGAAAAATTGTGTGCAGACTCCTTGGCAAATGGGGATTCTAAATTGTAGATTTCGTGACCCCATGACCACAAATGGGGTCACAGGGGTCACATGTTTAAAAACCTATTTTCATCTTCTTCTCCAGTTCCAAAAGTCTAGAGAGCTGAAAAGTTGTGTGTAGACTCCTTGGCCAATGGGGATTCTAAATTGTAGATTTCGTGACCCCATGACCTCAAATGGGGTTACAGGGGTCACATGCTAAAAAAACCTATTTTCATCTTCTTCTCCAGTTCAATAAGGTCTAGAGAGCTGAAAAATTGTGTGTAGACTCCTTGGCCAATGGGGATTCTAAATTGTAGATTTCGTGACCCCATGACCCCAAACGGGGTCACAGGGGTCACATGTTTTAAAACCTATTTTCATATTCTTCTCCAGTTCCAAAAGGTCTAGAGAGCTGAAAAATTGTGTGCAGACTCCTTGGCAAATGGGGATTCTAAATTGTAGATTTTGTGACCCCATGACCACAAATGGGGTCACAGGGGTCACATGTTTAAAAACCTATTTTCATCTTCTTCTCCAGTTCCAAAAGTCTAGAGAGCTGAAAAGTTGTGTGTAGACTCCTTGGCCAATGGGGATTCTAAATGGTAGATTTCGTGACCCCATGACCCCAAATGGGGTCACAGGGGTCACATGTTTAAAAACCTATTTTCATCTTTTTCTCCAGTTCCAAAATGTCTAGAGAGCTGAAAAGTTGTTTGCAGACTCCTTGGCCAATGGGGATTCTAAATTGTAGATTTCGTGACCCCATGACCCCAAATGGGGTCACCGAGGTCACATGTTTAAAGACCTATTTTCATCTTCTTCTCCAGTTCCAACAGGTCTAGAGAGCTGAAAAGTTGTGTGCTGACTCCTTGGCCAATGGGGATTCTAAATTGTAGATTTCGTGACCCTATGACCCCAAAAGGGGTCACAGGGGTCACATCCTTAAAAACCTATTTTCATCTTCTTCTCTAGTTCCAACACTTCTAGAGAGCTGAAAAGTTGTGTGGAGACTCCTTGGCCAATGGGGATTCTAAATTGTAGATTTCGTGACCCCATGACCCCAAACGGGGTCACAGGGGTCACATGTTTTAAAACCTATTTTAATCTTCTTCTCCAGTTCCAAAAGGTCTAGAGAGCTGAAAAATTGTGTGCAGACTCCTTGGCAAATGGGGATTCTAAATTGTAGATTTCGTGACCCCATGACCACAAATGGGGTCACAGGGGTCACATGTTTAAAAACCTATTTTCATCTTCTTCTCCAGTTCCAAAAGTCTAGAGAGCTGAAAAGTTGTGTGTAGACTCCTTGGCCAATGGGGATTCTAAATTGTAGATTTCGTGACCCCATGACCTCAAATGGGGTCACAGGGGTCACATGCTAAAAAAACCTATTTTCATCTTCTTCTCCAGTTCAATAAGGTCTAGAGAGCTGAAAAATTGTGTGTAGACTCCTTGGCCAATGGGGATTCTAAATTGTAGATTTCGTGACCCCATGACCCCAAACGGGGTCACAGGGGTCACATGTTTTAAAACCTATTTTCATATTCTTCTCCAGTTCCAAAAGGTCTAGAGAGCTGAAAAATTGTGTGCAGACTCCTTGGCAAATGGGGATTCTAAATTGTAGATTTCGTGACCCCATGACCACAAATGGGGTCACAGGGGTCACATGTTTAAAAACCTATTTTCATCTTCTTCTCCAGTTCCAAAAGTCTAGAGAGCTGAAAAGTTGTGTGTAGACTCCTTGGCCAATGGGGATTCTAAATGGTAGATTTCGTGACCCCATGACCCCAAATGGGGTCACAGGGGTCACATGTTTAAAAACCTATTTTCATCTTTTTCTCCAGTTCCAAAATGTCTAGAGAGCTGAAAAGTTGTTTGCAGACTCCTTGGCCAATGGGGATTCTAAATTGTAGATTTCGTGACCCCATGACCCCAAATGGGGTCACCGAGGTCACATGTTTAAAGACCTATTTTCATCTTCTTCTCCAGTTCCAACAGGTCTAGAGAGCTGAAAAGTTGTGTGTAGACTCCTTGGCCAATGGGGATTCTAAATGGTAGATTTCGTGACCCCATGACCTCAAATGGGGTCACAAGGGTCACATGCTAAAAAAACCTATTTTCATCTTCTTCTCCAGTTCCAAAATGTCTAGAGAGCTGAAAAGTTGTGTGCAGTCTCCTTGGCGAATGGGGATTCTAAATTGTAGATTTTGTGACCCTGTGACCCCAATCTAGGTCACGGGTCATGACCCAAAAACCTATTTTCATCTTCTCCAGTTTATATGTAAAGCTCTAGAAAGGTGAAATGTTTTGTAGAGATTCTTTGGTCAAAGGTGATTCTTAATTGTAGGATTGGTGACCCTGTGACTCCAAATGTGGGTCACAGGGGTCATGATCTAAAACCCATATTATTTTACTTGTTAACAATGTATTACTTGAGATAACTTAGATATTCAACCTTAGATAATAAATCAATGAAATCATGATGAGCTACAGAGCCCATGGCTCTATTTTTGGAGCCTGTGATAGGGATTTAAAAATAATCTTTTATTAGCAAACTTTATTTTTTGTTTTAGAGTTGGATAAGTAAAGCTTTCTTATAAATGATCTATTTATTACTCATTATGGAAAGGCAAATATGATAATCTCCATTCTTTAAAATCAATGGAGCCAAGGAC
The DNA here is from genome assembly GCA_936450465.1 of Gibbula magus. NCBI lineage: Eukaryota > Metazoa > Mollusca > Gastropoda > Trochida > Trochidae > Gibbula > Gibbula magus. The sequence goes on along the minus strand of OW388295.1, from coordinate 22,133,011 downwards.
TGATACCCATTATTTTCAAGGAATGGAAAGTAACGAGAACATAAATCTACTGAAATTAAACTGTTGCTAGTTTAACAATTTTAAATTCAAAAGTTGCAATGTGGTGTGCAACTATCAATTACTGAAAGATAACAGAACAACAGGATATCATTTTGAATTTGTGAGAGTATGTGAGTTATTTGAATTTGTGAGTTATTGTTCAGTTATGTCTTATGTCTTTGTTATGATTGTTTGTAAGGGGAGTGAATTGCTGATATGTAATTGTTTGAGGAAATTGTACTTTGTCATAAATTTCTGAATCAACTATTGCAGAAATGTTTGTACAATAATCATGTTCATTGATTAGTGCTTTTATTTGCATTTGTATAATTAAACAAAATTGTGCCATGTGAACTCTAAAAACCTATTTTCATCTTCTCCAGTTTATATGTAAAGCTCTAGAAAGGTGAAATGTTTTGTAGAGATTCTTTGGTCAAAGGTGATTCTTAATTGTAGGATTGGTGACCCTGTGACTCCAAATGTGGGTCACAGGGGTCATGATCTAAAACCCATATTATTTTACTTGTTAACAATGTATTACTTGAGATAACTTAGATATTCAACCTTAGATAATAAATCAATGAAATCATGATGAGCTACAGAGCCCATGGCTCTATTTTTATAATTTTTACATCATTGTAAAGAGGAAAAGATTGTCTTTAATTCCAGATATAATGCGCATGTTTTTGGGAAGAACTATGCATTCGCGAAGCGCCGCAATATTGATGTACGCATAAGTGAAGAAGTATGATAATATATAACTAAAATACTGTTCTTTTGATACGCAAATATAGAGCTTTATAAACGATGAACAACTGTCATGACGGAATTTTGTTTCCAGTTTTGGAGAAAAAAAATATAACATAAAAGCGAAAATATATTTGAGTACGGGACCCGCTGCTCGGGGAAAAGCCTTTTCGTGGGAATATTTTCTCAGGAAAATATTTCACTTTTCGGAGTTTCTAAAAATGCGTGAACATTTTTGTTACTGATGCCATTTGCGAAAGGTTTGCATTTCTAAAATTCAAATGCGAGGGCACACCCTTCCAAACCATTTGAATTGAATTTATTATTTTATCTTTTACATTATTGAAAAAAAGACGTTTCATTCAATAAGATTTGAAGAATTATTTATAAGTGTAGCGGACTGAACTGAGCAGATGGAGAATTTGATTCCTCACCACTTTTATTACCAAAGTTCTTTTGTATCACAATTACTTTTTTAGGTATTAGTTTTTTCGTGAGCAGGGGAATTTCCGACGGGATTCGCCATGACATAATGAGAAAAAATTCCCATAAACATGGGCGTGGTCCGTCATCTTCGGGACCGACCCACAACTATAAACGCGGACCCCCCCGCTTTTGGTCGCCACCCCCCAAACTTTTTGTGCAAATTATTTTTTTTTTTCTACTTTGAAATAAAGGTTAGTGTCATTCCGAGGTATGAAGGTTTCTGCTATATATGTCGAGAGGGCATGGGAACCCATTCCCAATAGAATCCGGGGTTCGTCCCATAGGATTGTTCCTCGGAGTCTCTCGTTCTCAAAAGAGAACATGGGAAACCTGTCCCGCGATTGAATCCGGGGTCCGCCGCGGAAGACGGGGACGGGAATTCTCGGAGAGCATGGGAGTATGCTCCCATGGGTCCGGGCTCCGCCTCGAGAGACCGCTCCTTGGATGCTCTGCTTCTCGAAAAGAAGTCATTCGGCAAATGACAACCGGAGTTTCCCTGACGTAGTAGTTTATTTTCCGGGCCTCGCGCCCAGTGCTTTAGTCGCCGAGGAAATCAGAAAATGGTCCGTTTGACATATGCGTCGGAAAAATCGGCGCAATGTCAGAAGCCGTCGGCGCCGTCGGCGCTTGCGGCGCAGACGTCCTAGATGCGCCGGGAGGTTCTGAAACTGGCAAATGAACGTCCATGAAGCTCACATTCATTATCTCTGTATGTTTATTGTCTCTAATCACATGTTATATGTTGCATACATCTAACGCATTTTCAATCATTTACAGGTTGAAGCAGAAGCTGCGCGGACGTGGACGCAAGGCCCTGCGACGGCCTAGGGCGTTGCATACTAGGACACGCAGCTTTGAAGCCGTTTCAAGCGACGACGACTTCATCAACGAGATCCATGCTGATGAAGCCTCTGATATGGAGTCAACTGACAGTGATGGTAGCAGTGGTTTAGACAGTGATGATGCATATGATCGAGACACTGTAATAGATAGTGAACATGGTGACACAGATGGTATGAGTGATATAGAGACAGAGATTGCCAGAAAGATTCTAGCCGCCGGTAATTCCACCGAAGAAGACTTTAGTGGTTTTGAGGAGGAGTTTGCCGAAATACCACAATATAATCAAGATAATTCACAGACGTTTGATGAGTGGGTGGATGGTCCGCGGCCACGTGTAAACTTGCCTTTCACTGGTCAAACTGGGTTGCGCCAGTTCATAGAACTTCCTGAGAACCCTGAACCTATTGACTTTTTCAATTTGTTTATACATAATGATGACTATGAGGATATGGCAACGGAAACCAATAGATATTTCAAACAAGCAATGGAGGACAAAATTCTAAGATCCCGTTCAAGAATGCAACAGTGGCAAGACACTAATGCAGAAAAGATGAAGGTATTTGTAGCCATGACAATTGCCATGTCATTGGTTGTGCAGAGAAACTTTGCTGATTACTGGTCAACAAGTGATGTTACCTCAACGCCTTTCTTCGCCAAGTGCATGCCCCGAGACAGGTTTTGGCTTCTTATAACCTACCTACACTTGGCTGACAACAGGAGGATGCCGGGCCGTAACACCCCGTGCTTTTCACCAATAAATAAACTGGGACACTTGTATAACCGGATAGTTCACCGTTTTTCAAGAGTGTATAAACCGCATCAAAACATTTCAGTCCACGAGGGCATGGTGCCCTGGAAAGGTAACTTATCTTTCAAAGTTTATCTTCCCGACAAGCCTAAGAAGTATGGGATAAAGGCTTTCATGTTGTGTGACTCGCACAACGGATACGTTTGCAAGTTCAAACTCTACACTGGAAAAACGAATGAACCGGTTTCTGAAGGTGGCAAAACTTATGATGTAGTCATGGACTTGGTGAACGACTACGTTGGACAGGGGCATCATATCTTTATGGACAACTACTATTCGTCCACAAATCTGTACATAAATTTGTGGGAGCGGGGAATAGGTGCCACGGGGACGTTGAGAGCCAATCGAAAGGGACTTCCTGATTCAGTCAAGAAACCTAAAAAGAAAGCCAAGCAAGGGGACATGACAGTTTCTCACAACCATGGCCTACTCGTTCTTCGCTACGAAGATAGAAAATCAGTGCTTCTCATGTCTACTATTGAAGATACACAACTTGAACAAACAGGGAAGAAGAACCGGGCAACAGGGGAACCAGTTCTCAAGCCGCGCATTGTAACAGCGAAAAATTAGTACATGGGAGGTGTTGATCGGGCCGACCAGATGTTGTCGTACACGCCGTTCCGAGTGAAGACCCTGAAGTGGTGGAAACGGGTTTGGTTTCACGTTCTCAATGTTGCCTTGTTGAACTCTTACATCGTTTATAAAGAATATAGCAAAGATAAACCTCTAAAAACAAGTCGGGAATACAGGAAGGCTTTGGCGCAACATATAGTAACATTTGCGGACAAGGAACAAGTTCCATCACTTTGCAGACGTCCCCGTGGTCGGCTGAGCACGAGCGACGAGAGTGTCACTCGTCTTCATGGACGTCACTTTCCGACGAAGATTGAGCCTGTCGGAAGGAAGAAAAACGTCACAAGGATGTGTGTGGTATGCTCTAAGGCAAAACGCGCCATCCTCGCAAAACAGATTGAAGAAGGCTATGGGCCAGCAAGGAAGAAAAAACGAGTAGGCAGAGAGTCTTCTTATAAATGTACAGATTGTAATGTTTCTCTGTGCGCCGCACCATGCTTCAAACTGTACCACACCGCCACTGACTATTCCAGGGCTTACATCACTGCCACGGAAAAAGAAAGAAATGAAGAAGGGAATGAAGAAGAAGAAAATTGAAAGTAAAGAGAGCCGAAGTGTGGACAACCAGTATATACACATTATATACATACCTTGTTAGGTCCCTAAAGCTGTTCTGCGCACAACCGCAGGTAAATATTGTGTATATTTGTACATAAATGCATTGTAATTTCCTTGTAATACATGTCATTGCAAATAAAATATTTTTTATTTTATCAAAGAGACAGAGAAAGTGAATGCGAGCTTTCATTGGAAGTTCAGCCAGAACCGCATCATAAAAAACATGGGGTAAAGAGGAAAGATTCGGCTTTGATTCAATATAAAATTTACACATGCGCACGAAAAACTAAAGTTGTGGCACGTGCCCCGATATGCGCGATAGTCAAAAAGTTGCCTCAAAGTACCGAGGGTACCTTCATTTGGCACGCTATAGCTTCCGAACGAAGTTGCGCATTTTTTTTCTTTTTACATCATCGTAAAGAGCAATAAATTGTCTTCAATTCCATGTATCATATGTATATGCGCAGCGAAAAATAAACATGCGGCAAGTGATGCGCCAGATGTCGCTAAAAGTTAGTTTTTCAAAAAGGAATTTTCTAAGTACTGGGGGTGCCTTCCTTACGCTCTTCATATATTGCGAACCATTTGACGTATTCCAATAATTTTTATATCATTGTAAAGAGGAATAAATTGTCTTCAAGTACATACGTGTTTCGCATGCGCGCGAAAAAAATTACGATTTTATAAAGCTGGAAATAAAGACAAACTTTACACCGCGCAACATGTATTGCGTTTGCCGCGGTGATAAGTGTATGCTGTGCTCATTAGTACCCATTAGTTCCACGCGCGCTCGGCTCTGGCACCCTCGAGGAGGTCTCGAGGAGGTCTCGAGGAGGTAACGGTACTGTAATTAGCACAGTCCCGGGGGGACCAAGCAGTGCCAGTAACTTGGTGCGCGTCGGGACGCATTCATGTGGTACTGTCGGGGTAGCGTCACTCTCCTTTGGTTGGTTATATTTTCTGAACCATAAGTCGTATTCTAATAATTTTTATGTCATTGTAAAGAGGAATAAACTGTCTACAAGCACATATAAATTTCGCAATATGCGCGCTCAGGAGTTTTGATTTCATAAAGCTGGAAATAAAGACAAACTTTAGATGACAATAGAATTATAACCATAGGTCGCATTCTAATATTTTTTATATCATTGTAAAGACAAACATCTGGTCTTCAAGTCCATATAAAAATTTCAGTAGCGCGCTCCAAATTCATGATGTTATAAGGCCCGAATTAAAGACAATCTTTACAAAGTAATAGAAAAGTAAAGAAAAATCGTAAAAAAATAATTCAAAGATGCGGGTATAAAGCAACCATTTGTGTACGGGTGCCGCGACTTGAATTTGTATTCAACGCCTGTATATAGCCCGTATTCGCCATGTAGATGCGGTATATTTCGTAAAAACGGTACCGGAATCGCCGCCTGGAAATTCCGCCAGCAGAGCTCGTTAGTGCCTAAGCTCAAACTACTGCTGCGAGCTGCGAGCCTGTAAATTCCGCCACAGGGGCTAAAAAGGGTAAAATATATATACGCAACGTAAGGGTTAAAATGTATTAAATGTATTTATTGAAATTATTTGTTTATTTATCATTAAATATATGAATGAAATATCAATTAAAATAAGTTTTTTGATATTTAAAATATAAATAATTGAAGTTGATCAAACAAATTTTATTTGCCATAGTCGTGTGATGAGTGATGTAAATGAATTAAAAATCTGAGGGTGAAGTTAACTTTAAACAAATTACTTGTTATTTTACATGCTTAACAATGTTATCGGTCATTTACCCATCAACAAATATTGGTTTGTGAATATAATATTTTCTTTCTAACTTATCGTTAGATTAGTTGGCAATCCTAAGAATTTCTGTTTCCATAACCCTTTCAGCACTAAGAAACCTGAACACTAATAATACGTTTACGTGCCTAATTTTAGGCGTGTAGGGGTGAAAGGATCATAGTCATTGCAGATTTTGATATATGTGTTCTTCTTCAGTTCACAATTTAGACAATAATCCATTTCAGTATGTGAACTCACAAGAGGTCATGAGCCACGTTGGAGGTCATCTTCCGTTTGAAGCTGAAATCAACAAATTCATTAACTTTGGGCGCGGTAATCGTGTAACTGTAGCCGTCAACAACACACTGACACCGACCACGTTACCGCCTGGCACTATCAAATATGAGACTGACAGAAAACGGTAACTAAATAAGTATTTCTGATAATTATATTTTCCCATTAAAAATATTGCCTGCAGAAGATAGACCAAAATAGTAATAAATTTGAAACAAATACAGATACTTTTGTCATAAGATTGAAGTTTTCAGGACACAAACTTTAAGATTTCTTGCAAGAAGTTCAAAATAATAAGTTTGAGCTGAAATAAGTGAAGTACTCATATTTTAGTTAAATAATCTCATACTATGATATGATATGTTAAAAATTTGTTTTGTGATTGTATGTGCTTGAGTTATTGTAAATACTTTTGAGCTGTGTGTAATGTTCTTTGTCTCAACCTTGTTTGTTCTGTTAAATTGATGAAATAAATTGAAGAGGAGGAGGTAAAATCAAAATTGAAATTGTCAAATCTTTTAAAATAAATTAGATTACTTGTAAAAGAAGTGATCGATGACATTTATCAGAAAGCATACTTGTTGATTTGTGTTCAAAATGGTTTTTACTGTAATATACTGTATATCATTATTTGTACATTTAAAAATAATATCTGTGAAGTCTTTGTGCATTCAATGTTTTCTTTATTTACAGGTATCCAGATGGATACTTTGTACAAAATCTACAAATGGATTTCTTTAACTATGCTGGGATACATCGTCATGTGCGAATATACACGAGACCACAGTCTTACATCGATGACATCACCGTCAATACTTTCATCTCAAACGGCAAAGGTGATCTTTAATATTTTTAATGTTTTATGAAGAAAAATCTTTTACAAAGTTAATTAAATAGTATAAATATGTGACATTTCCTTCATGAGCAAAAATAATCGGGTTGATATTTTTCCTTTCAAAACCCTACAGTAAATTTCACTTTTTCATGGTGGCATTACGGTACCATTGAACAATGCTATCATGTCACCACATTAAAAAAATGTGGCACATATCCAGCCTATATTTGAAAGTAGATTTTAGCAATTTCATGAAATTGGATTCTTGCTCATGTCACACTGTCGTCAGCACAATGGTGTAGTGAATATAATACTGTCTGATCACACCTAGGGCCTAGGTTCGAATTCCAGTGGGCACACCAAAAAATTTTGACCTGGGTTTCACAATCTGTTGTGTCCTTGTGCTAGGCACTTTATCTTCATTGCACTCAGTCCACTCAGTTGTTAAAATGGGTCCCCGAAAAGTGGATGTGTAGACCTACTCAATCGTGTGAATCACTTAGTAGCTCATTTGAAAGTAAAATTCCTTCATTGTAATAACATGTGAGTACCCTGAGCACTAAAGCTATCAATATTACTAATTGAAGGTGTGGTCAACTATGAGATCGAGTCAAGCTACTCTACACCAGGATGTACGTTCAAGGTCAACCTCGTTGACAAGAAGGGGGGCGTTGTCGGAACCAACAGCAGCAAGTATGGAACTATCGCCATCACACACCCGAACCTATGGTATCCCTACACTATGATGCCCAAATCACCAGCGTATCTCTACACTCTCGAGGTGAGGTCTTCCAGTGCTTCGTAACTCATGGGTGCAACCATTGGATTAATCACTTTTTGTCTGTGAAATTATTCCTGAAGTTTATCAAACAGGCACTGGCCCAGATTGTTAAAGGTATACCAGACCACAGATTGTAAAAGATATTCCCGGCCTCAAATTGTTGGAAGATATTCCTGGCCACAGATTGTAAAAGATATTCCTGGCCTCAAATTGTTAAAGTTATTCCTGGCCACAGATTGTAAAAGATATTCCCGGCCTCAAATTGTTAAAGATATTCCAGGCCACAGATTGTTAAAGATATTCTTGGTCTCAAATTGTTATGTTCACATAACTCTAAGAAAAATATGTTAACTTCATAATATGCAAGACTGTCTTAGCACTAAGAGTGAGAGCATTCAGATAATCAGGGTTGTAGGGTGTTGGTATAGGTACTGACTTAAAGACCTTTTTTGCAGTGATGTTTATTAACAATCTTTTCTTAAAAGAAGAAAAATGAAGGGAAAAGATCAAGGTGTTTTCTGAATTATTTTTATAAATTAATTTTCCTCAATATTTATCTCACTATTTTAGCCAATAAATTTTAAAATCCTTTCTGTCACCATTAGTCAATATTATTCCTCATGCCAGGTGACCCTCACTGATAACGGAGGAACTGACGTGTATCGACTTCCTGTGGGTATACGAACAGTGCGAGTGACCGAGACGCAGTTACTCATCAATGATAAACCCTTCTACTGTCATGGAGCAGCAAAACACGAGGACTCTGACGTGAGCATATCTTATATACAGTTTATTTACTTTCATGCAAGGATAAAACTTTGAAGAGTTTAAAATACTTAAGAACAGGAATATTTTCTGGATAACAACTTCTTTAATGTGAAAATGCACGATGTTTCGGAGTATATACTCACTCCTTCATCAAGTGGAATGTAATGAAATAAACATATCCAGAAAATATTCCTGTTCTTATGTATACCACTTCTAAATGCCCTTCAAAGACCTTAAAATACTTTGCTGTAGGTTTATCTCAATCTAAGTGTGATTATACCTGAAGACATAACAGTTGACTAGTTATTTTGAACACCAGTTATTTTGAACTTGCCTTGCTTAAAGGGACACTGCGTCAAGGATAAATATGAGATCAGACTTATCTACTTTTGCTGTTTAACGTGTCTGGTAACGAGTCATAGATCCCCAATTTTAGACAATTGAAATAATTAGTAATAAAAACTACTGCATGTTAACAGTGAAGCGAAGCGTAACTAGTTAGCAGACATGTTAATCAGCATAGGGAGATAAAAGTGAGACCCATTTTTATCCTCGACACAGTGTCCCTTTAACGGACAGCTATTCCTACATATTCTTTATGGTTTTTTTCAAATCCTGAGTTTATTAGTATGTACAATAACATGTTTTGTGTTAGCTCCAGATCACAATCTCAATGAAATCGACATCAAGTGCTTTAAATAAAAGTTAGCTATTTTGGGCTATTATTCAACTTTACAGGTATGTCAGGAAAATCAGGAATTGGAAGTACTTTTTCCTGTATATGACTTGTATCTAATGCTCCACTGCAGATTCGAGGCAAGGGACTGGACTATGCTCTGATAGCCAAGGACTTCAATATGCTGAAGTGGCTGGGTGTGAACTGTTTCCGCACATCTCACTACCCTTACGCCGAGGAGATACTGGACCAGGCGGACAGACAGGGAATCATGGTCATTGACGAGAGTCCGGGGGTCGGCATCGTGAAGTGAGTTATAATAAATAAAATGATCAGAACACTTATATAGCGCTTTTTTCAGGCTGAATATCCTGCTCAAAACGCACAAATAGAGTCAAGGAAGTCACAGGAAAGTCAACAGAGAGCTCGTTGGAAAAGTGGGTTTTCAGGAGGCGTTTAAAAGTTTGAAAATCAGGGCAGGAGCGAATAGTTTGTGGAAGAGCGTTCCATTCTTATGCAGCAGCAAAGAAAAATGAGCGTTTTCCATATTTTGAGAGTTTGACTTTGGGGATGGCAAAAAGGCACTGATTCTCGGTGCGGAGTGATCTGGTTGGTACATTGGTTGACCAATTAAGAGTTGGATGTCATTTTGTTCTTACAGGATGGTAAACTATATGATCAGTCTGATTCAAATCTGAGGAATAAAATCTGCAAAATAGTGCATCTCCCAGGATGAGAAGTGGTGTTAAAGATTCCTCACCACAAGGTCTGATGACACCCTGTATAGGCACGTGCAGAAACATACCAGACATTTGCTGACCATTAGCATCATAGTTTTTAAATGATCACTGTTTTGAAGGAATTCAGAATCATTCGTTAACACCTTCTGAATGTTCCGGATGAAATGTGTCAGAACATGAAACAGGTTGGCGTCAGACTGGAGAGGAAACCTCCGAGTAAGATGAGTTCATATCCCTGTAGATACACTATTTTGCAACTTTTATTTCCAGGGAAATGGTTGATTTTAATCAATTGGCTATATCATGGCACTGTTATATTGTAATTTGTTACCTACTAATGTAGACGTATATCGAATTACAAATCACAGTCAAGATATCAGTACACTTCTTTAATCATCTTTCTAGGATATGACTAGGGGCGGGGTAGCGCAGTCGTTAGCGCGTTCGGCTTCGGATCAAGAGTTCTGGAGTTCGAGTCCCACCTGCTGCACGTCAACTTTGTCTGCAGTAGAGAACTGTTCTACACGCAGGAAGATTTAGGTGCAATGCTACACTGAATTTCAGCGTAGTACCACCCATGATGCTCACATGTTTCACGGCAATGCATGGCCACGTGGCGTTGCGGGCTTTCTCCCTTCCGTAATACTAGCAGCCGGGATATAAGTGAAAAACTCTTGAAAGCGGCTTTCAACCCCAACTCACCTCACCTTACAATATGACCATTAATTTCATCTGATTTGAATGCATACATTATGCAATGATTTTTATATACAAGATTTTTGTAATTGATAAACTGCTTTTTCAGAGATGATAATTTTGGCAATGCATCCCTCCAACATCATCTAGAAGTGATGAGCGAGATGGTTAGAAGAGACAAAAACCGCCCGTCTGTAATGATCTGGTCCGTGGCCAACGAACCTGCCAGTGATAATCCTCTCGCAGAACCTTACTTCAAGTAAGATTTCACTCTCTCTTCGGGTTGTAAATATTTTTTTAAATATCAATTTGAGATGTCAATATTCAATTTAATATTATTGAATCTATACAAATCAGGGCCCATATTTTCAAAGCTTTCTTAAAGCTAAGATAGTTGTAAGCCAATGTTAATATATGGCACTTACGACTATTATAGCGTTAAGAGAGCTTCGAAAATATGGGTCCAGTAGTGGAGATGGAAAATCCTGTCATTTTGTTGTAAAGTCAAAGTTTATGACCTAATCATTCAATCCAATAAGTAAAATACTTGAATATTTTTTATCTAAATACAGAGAGAAAATAAAGGTCAGAATCGATTTTGTGATATCACTGTTTTGAAGTTACGTTGTCTAGAGAGGGGAGTCCAAACTTTTCTTGAGTTAAAAACATGGTTGGTGGAGCTTTTTACAAGATGGCGCTAAGTACGTCAAATACAGTATCTTTAAAATGGTTTCTCATAGTTTGTCCAAACTTCCTGAATTCAGGTCAGTGATTGGCCACACAAAGAAGTTAGATCGAACTCGACCAGTTACATTTGTGTGTAACAAAGACTATACAGTCGATCGTTGTGTAAGTTTAAAGGAAGTCATCTCCCTTCAAGGCATGATTTGCATCAGGGCTGTTTCCAAGATTTGCTATTATAACACAGTCTTGCACTGCATTTAAAGGCTCTGTAGCACGTTTTTTCCAGTTTATGTTTTCTCAAATTTGACATTTATACAATATATTGGTATGTTAATGGGTAAAACTTCTCATTACACGACCCGATATGCCATATCCTTAGAAAATGTTGCGACATATAAAGCGACAGTAGTGTGGAACTCTTCAGGGTGGGAGGTAGATTTGTAGGTCTGATGAGAACTTGAGAGTTCAGACAGCAAGATGGTTGACCATTCCATCATTGTAACACACTTAAACTCTACACTAAGTGTTTAGGTATCGGTACATCAGTCAGATCATTTGAACTACCTTCGTTAATGTGAACACATTAAAATGGCCGCTCGATGGGAAATGGACTCGCTACACAGCACAAGTCTTTCTTGCACTACTGAAAGTACCACATTGATGCTGATAGCTTTGTACTGCATTTAAACAACAAAAACCTGGTTCAAACGAGCAAGGTAGAAACACCATCGGTCTACATAGCCTAGCTGCAGGTCATGCCTTGTGATGTGAGATCATATAAGGATGTTTAGTGTATTTTTACTAACTGCATGTGTGTGAGTCTTCTGTATGCTGTGTCCAATAGATCAGTCATCGATCATGTGAAATCTATCGACTTCCGCCCTGTTACCTTTGTGTCCGATAAAGACTTTGGTAGTGATGTTGTAGTGAGTAGCTGATTCTACTTTTGTAAGAAATTTCACCCGCACCCCTGCAACTTGTTATGTTTAAAAAGAAATCGTAGAACTTTAATAACTACTTGAGATACTAAGGCATGTAAACAATTCAAGCAGCAAAATATATGTATTCTTTAATATTGTAAAACTACTGACCTAATTTGTTTCTTAATTTCCCAATAAATTATTATTCAATTCTTCTTCTATCAGATTTCATGAATATTACAACACTTAAATAAATATGAATAAATATTTTAATACAAATCTTATAAATATTTTAATATAAAATAAATGTTTTATCTTAAGCTTATCCTCATGTTCACATCAAAGTGATTTTAGACTGAATCTTACAAAACAGGAAGTAGGGTTATGGGTGATTTTTGCCATCTGAATTGTGTCCATTCCAACAAACCCTTTTGATGCTTTCTCAACTTTGCAAGCCCATCATTGCTAAAGACAATATATTGTCATTACAGCTGTCACATTTTCTTCCTGCTTTCAAAGTGTACACCTTTACTCCCAATTTCACTTGCAATGGGGTTGATCCCAAGCCATTATTTTTCATTATAAATTACGGTACACTTCTGAATACAGTACTACAAGTAGCATTGTCGTGATATCATATCATTGTGGTGTTGCTCCAAGTGTTCTGGACAAGTTGTGCTTTTAGTCTATATTATCAATCATGGTCCTACGTCAAACTATGTCTGCTGTTCTTCTAGTTGTCATAAGACCTCACTATTTAAAAAACTCCTTTCCTCAATTTATTCAAAAGTCCTTTTTTGACACTGATGTAAGACTATGTTAATGCTAAAGGAGCTTTGATAATCTGAGACCAGATTTTGACAGAACTATTGGTCTAGGAAGTGGTGAACAGTGAACACCCAATAAAATTGGATCCATTTTAGCTAGGATCTGAAAAAGCCCATTTCCCATTATGTATTATGATTATTGTAGACTTATGACCTGTAAATATTATATGCCACGGTGGCAGATCCGGGGGAGGGGGGGGAGCTGTCAAGGGGGGCTGTCCCCCCCCTTTTAAGATTCCTGAATCCGTCACTAATAGAACGGCTTGCAATCTTTACTGTCCCAGCCAGAAGCGAACGTGTATTCCCGACCCATCCTACATTGTGTGTGACAGTTGTATCCGTTAAGATCTACTTTCAACGTAATCTCTGACACCAGAAATCATCCTCATTTTTTACCCATAATGCAAACTTCATCTCCAGGTCAGTGATTGGTCACACTAAGAAGCTTGACCCTTCGCGACCTGTCACATTTGTCAATGGGAGAGGTTATGAACATGATTATGTTGTAAGTTTGTTTTAACTTGTTGCTTCAATAGCTCTTTACTGCTGTGTTAATTAATTCATATGTAAACGTCACTGAATCGTGCATGCTAAGTTTATATGCATGTTGAGTGTGTTAGCTTTACTATATTCTATTTCTGTAATCATACATATATCTATTATGTGTTCTGTTTTTCTGGTAATTCATTTTGTATTAATTTTGTATTTACTTAATTTCTGGTAAAATTATCAAATAACATAAATGTAGATTTTCTTAAATTTTCTATATAGATAATAGAACGAGCATCAATTGACATCACACATCTCCTATTAAGTTATTGTATTGAACCAAATCTGAAAGATGGCAGCTCAATGTACAATGTGCTTATCCTTTCACTGGACCAATGCTCATTCATACTTTGATACATAACATGTTAACTGTCAAAATAAATATTGTCAATGATTAAAATGATTAAATTTTATTTACAATTAAAGATGAATCATCTCAATTACAAATTTATCATGTTAATTTATTTTGAATTTGAGAAAGTTTACATCGAAGCTAAAATCTATATTTTATAAATATATAAATATTTCTTGTCTGAAATATTCCAATTCCATATTGAAAATTTAAATTACAAGCTTATCATATGTATTTTTTCTACTTTTGAAAATTTTTATATTTAGTTTAAAGTTAAAACTCAGTATTTCATTTTATAAGTATATCATATAAAGATTTATTTTCCAAAATCTTTAGATTCTAATTAGACTCTCCACAACTATCTAAAGGTTTTATTTCAGTCATTTCTTTAATTTGCATGTGACAACAATATGTTGTGTTGTATCAGACGCAGTATACGGACCTGATCTGCATCAACCGCTACTACGGATGGTACAGCGACCCGGGTCACCCGGAGGTCATACAGCTTCAGCTAGGCTCCGACTTTGATGGGTGGCAGGAGAAGCACAAGAAACCCATGATCGTCACGGAGTACGGAGCAGATACCGTCCCGGGCCTTCATCGGGTTAGTGATTGCGTTGCTTATGTATAGAAATGTTTGACTTTTTGGGAACAATAATTCCTCATTGAGTGGAAGTAAAATTTTTGAGTTTGAACATTTAAATCAGCCGTATTTATATAAAACACATCTGGAACAGTGTTCAAAATACTTTGTATTCTCTACTGGAAATCTGGGCTTGTGGTTTGAAAAAAAACCAGTCCTAAAAATAATGTGACAAGCCGGACATTTTGCCACTCGATTTATCAAAAGTCACTTAAGTAAAACAGGCTTGCTGGTCAGTTTTGCAACTGTCTCAATCTTACACTAAGCAGCAATTGGCCGACAGGCAGGCTGCTATTTGTGAACACTGATCTAGAAAAGCATTTGAAGTGCAGTATCACATGGTGAGCTAGTTCAAGCAAACACTTAAAGGTACATCCATTGTGTTGTTTGGGGTCACATATGCTAAACGTTATAAATGGTGTTACTTTATGGGGAGGAGTACTGACTGTTGCTGAAAATTGTCATTTTGATCTTCGTCGACTCAGTATACAGACGATATAAAGGTTAAACTATCGATTTCTGATGGAAAACCGACAATTCACCGCGTGTGTTGCGCGTCCATTAGCCAAACGTAATTTTGGAAACTTATTTACAACAGACTAAAAAAAAACTTTTAACTTGATAATGTTTAATAGGTCTTATAACTACTGTGCATGTAAATGGAATGTGTAGTTTCGGTTTCTGCATAAGTATAATGATGTTACTCGATTTTAATTGGAAACTAGTAATTTTTATATATTTGGCGATTGGGGATGAATATGCAAGTTAAGTGAAATTATTTGAACTGATATCAGCACATATCGTATGTTGGCATGTATTAAAGCCAAATAAAATTTTATGAAACACAATGGATGCAACTTTAAAGGATTCACAACAATGCATGACCACTTTGGCCATACAGGACACCAGCAATTGAATGTGTAATACTAGCCTCTTTCTGGGTCATGTGCGTCCCAAGCAACAATATGCCCTCAAGAGTTATCTCCCTTGATTGCATTGTTTGTAAACAGACAGATGAATATAGGGTATGATCCCATACTGTTGAAAGGGACAGTAAACACCTAATGACCTTGACTCACCTGTAAACTGCTATTTTTCTACTGCAGGATCCGACCTTCATGTTCACCGAGGAATACCAGGTGGAGTTTATGGGGGAATATCACAAATTGTTTGACACGAGGATCGGCAAGTACTTGGTGGGCGAGATGGTCTGGAACTTTGCAGATTTCATGACAGTCGAAGGTAAATTATTTACAATCATCACCATTGGCCAGAAATTTTGAAGGGGGGGGGGGGGGGAATGGATGAAATTTCAATTTATATGCAAATATTTTTTAAAGGGAGGGCAGAGGCAGATACAGTTTTTTCAGAAAAAATGCTCTCAGTGCACTTTTTCCTTTATGACGAATGTCACAAATAGTAACAACCTACAATACTGGTTCGGTGTAGGTGGACCCTCTCTCTCTAAAGAGGGTGCGCACCCCTGCAACCCCCCGCTGTATCCGCCCCTAGAGGGGTTCTCGAATGGCAAATTAACAGGAAATGTGTTAGCTTATGAATAATGAATCATTAATAATCAAAACAAATTCATAGAAATTGACAAATTTAAGAAACTATTATAATGTTTTTGTTTCAGGCACTACAAGAGTTGTTGGAAACAAGAAAGGTGTTTTGACGCGACAGAGACAACCAAAATCTGCAGCATTTTTACTTCGTAAACGTTATCATAGTATGATGAACTCAACACGTCACCATTGATGCGTAAAATGTCCTGGTTCATAATTATAAGCACTACAATATCCGCTATTCAATGATACATCGAGTAATTTTTAGGATTTGCTAATCAAATTATATAGGGCTGCATTACTCCCTTGCAATCCTAAACATGACTCTGTTTTTGACTATCTATCACATGTTGCGTCACTCTCTGCTTATTGGTGTGCGTGGTTTAGATTTTGCAATTTGGGCAAAATTACTTAGTGCCTTATTATCATGGTTTTTTTTTACAACATAAATCATGAGCAATTGCGAACTTTTCGTTTGCAGCTTTGATCATGTTCAGTCATTGGTACCCATGGAATATAATAACTCCGTCACTGTGCCTTATTGTGTATCACAGTTTTCATATGAAATCCAGTTCTCCGTATCTTTTCCTGTGGACATGAAGTCGACCAACTGCCAAGTCAATCAAAAAATAACTACAATGCACTTTAGGGGAGATGTAAAATGAACTTTTGTTTTTTCTAGAAGTATTTCAATAATCCATGTGAAAAATGTCAAGTTTGTTTGGTATTTTTTTCATTGAACTTTTCATATGTATTGTTTGTTATCTATGAAACACTCTAGGAAACGTTAACCATTCCATACTTGATGTTGCTTGAACTAGATCTCTACAACACATTTGTATTTTTTTAATATATATTTTATACATCTTTGGTACCTGCTAATGGTTGTATTGGAGGTGACCTAGTATTATGCATGTCAGCTTGGTAATTTTGCTTGCCAATAATGGCTGCGATCCTGCCGAAGTGGCGTTACAATAACTCACTCACTCAAGGGTAATGTTCATAAAGTCTTCAGCATGAACTAGTAAGGCTGGATATTGTGCAAAAATTCATATTGTGATATACAGCACACATATTGCAATAATACTGCGATATATTGAATGACTTCTAAATTGAGCTTGTATACATCGTTATGCGATTTAAACATGAAATATTTGATAAAATGCCTTTCAGATCTTATAAACTATATACAACTAGTTATTAAGGTGAATATGTAAGCAAATTTTAATGATATTTACATAAAGAAATGTCTCCAATCATTTGTCCAACACATATTCCTGCACATCAAACATTTTTTGGAAAATTAAACCATGTGTTTGTGCCTAAAAGCAAGATTTTAAAATTAATTTTACTTGAAATGCATTGGTGCGATATATTGCGATATCACAAATCATATTGCAATTATTGCAATACACACTTTGTACCGATATATACCGGTATACCGATAATATTGCACAGCCCTATGAACTAGTGGACGGAAAAGTGGCACACACACATATTCAAATCCACAGGGGTTCAAATCGCTGTTATGACAACATTTCAAAATTTAAAATCTAAATTTTTGCAATCATATGCTGTTTATATATGAGCTTATTTTCAAATTTGAGCAAAATCAGTGAAGAAATAAAGCCAGTCTGTCAAGTTTGTATCTTTTTCCAAATTTATGTCCAGTACATTGTGATTGTAACTTGCTGAAAGAGTATGTCATAAAAAATCAAAAGGTCTCTCTTAGAGAAAAGTTGAACATATCTCAAAATCCATTATACCGTGTTACATTTTTGTAGATATGTGCAATAAATATATTTTCATGAATTGTGCTTTGCTTTTCACTGATGGAATGAGATCTTCCAATCATCCGCAGCTATAAATCTAATATATTCTGAAGTACTTACTTACCACAGTTCCAGGAAATAGGTTTCCACTCAGGAGCACAGATTTTGAATTTTATGATGGTTGCTAGCATTTTTGCAGGGAGAAAGTCTCCATCAGGTATGTTTATCTGTAAGGCTCCTCCAAAGCCACTGATTGTCTTGTCAGCATATGCCTCATATTGCAAAAGACTTAAAATGTAGCAACATTAGCAATACCCAGATGAGAAATTCCCAAGTTCCAAATGACAACATTTTAATGGCTGACAAAATAGTGCGATCAATAGCAATGAGCAGGTTGTGTTGAGGCAAATGCTTAGAAGACAATCAGGGGTTATGGAGGATCAAAAAGGGCCAAGGATGTTGTGGCTATGCATTGCGGAGAAACACACTAGCATTGATTGGAACCAGTGAACTATCGGTGCTAGAGCACTGAAATTCAATGTAGCAGTTCTCAATAAAAGTTGCCAAGCCTCTAGTAGGATACAAATCCCAGCCCAATTGATCGAATGTCAAACACACTGACCATGTTACTAAAAGAGAAGAATCCTCAAAAATCATCAGGATATTTAATTAATTTCCCATAGCAATTCTAGTAGATAAAGTGATAACAAACACAATTTTTAAAGTTCACATGGCACAATTTTGTTTAATTATACAAATGCAAATAAAAGCACTAATCAATGAACATGATTATTGTACAAACATTTCTGCAATAGTTGATTCAGAAATTTATGACAAAGTACAATTTCCTCAAACAATTACATATCAGCAATTCACTCCTCTTACAAACAATCATAACAATTCAGACATAACTGAACAATAACTCACATACTCTCACAAATTCAAAATTATATTTGATGCTAACCCGAGAAGTTGTATTAACAGACCATGAGAAAACAACGAACATGCCCTCAACTCAATACTTACATAATTAAATTACACTTGCGACACCATCCTATTGTTCTGTTATCTTTCAGTAATTGATAGTTGCACACCACATAACATTTTTTGAATTTAAAATTGTTAAACTAGCAACAGTTTAATTTCAGTAGATTTATGTTCTCGTTTCTCTCCATTTCTTGAAAATAATGGGTATCAGTCCTTGGCTCCATTGATTTTAAAGAATGGAGATTATCATATTTACCTTTCCATAATGAGTAATAAATAGATCATTTATAAGAAAGCTTTACTTATCCAACTGTAAAACAAAAAATAAAGTTTGATAATAAAAGATTATTTTTAAATCCCTATCACAGGCTCCAAAAATAGAGCCATGGGCTCTGTAGCTCATCAGGATTTCATTGATTTATTATCTAAGGTTGAATATCTAAGTTATCTCAAGTAATACATTGCTAACAAGTAAAATAATATGGGTTTTAGATCATGACCCCTGTGACCCACATTTGGTCAAGAAATCTACAATTTAGAGTCCCCATTGGCCAAGGAGTCTGCACATAAAATTTCAGCTCTGTGGAGTTATTGGTTCTGGAGAAGAAGTCGAAAAAGCAAAAAGTTTACGGACGGACGGATGGACGGACGCCATGCCATGCCATAAGCCCATCGGGCCTTTCAGGCCTGATGAGCTAAAAACCTAGTATTTTTCCTTATGAGAGAAATCATATCGGGGTTCATTTTTGTCATGTTGACAGGACTTCATAAACAATGTTATGATATTTTGTCTATGACGTTGCATTCTAAATACGGCGACAATGGGTCGCCAGCCTATGGTTGAAAGTGGATTTTAACGCATTTTCATTAATTTCATGACTTAGGTAATAAACAGGGCCCTTATCCTCGAAACGTTCGTAGCCCTACGAACTTCTTAAGCCCATTCTTAACACCTGGGTTACGATTAGTAAACGAGAAGTTAAGAATTCTTAAGGGCTACGAACGTTTCGAGAATAAGGGCCCTGAATATTATATTTGTGTCTATGTCACACTATACTTACGACACTCGTGCCTGAATATCAGTATACCCCAACCCATCAAGCCAACCAAGTCAGGGCGCTCTACCTCCGAGTAGCTCTATGGTAGTGACCCTGCCATCTTTCATGGGGGCATTTTTGTCAATCCAGTTGACAACAATTGAATATGACGTCACGTATAGCTAAGAACCAAAAGCTTAGTCAACATACCAAGCAATCGGTTTGAGGGTGTGTTTTATGCGTTAGGCGTATGAATATAAGTATTGTTGGTGTTTTTGGTTAAATATATCATGCCTAATGACCTCGGTAATTGAAGGAAAAATATTTTGTTTCAATAACGCGATGAAAAACGTAATACAATCACAAATATTAGTTTGACGGCCTATTGACTTGTGTCGCTGTACAGAGCTGTATTGCGAATCCTACGAGTTAGAAGTTTATATTTGTAGCATGACAGCAATCAACGGATGCACGCGCTGTGACATGGCAGCGAGTATATTAGTGACGTCACGGAGCGGTTGCTCGCTGTCTGGAGCTAGGGTATATCCCTCACTCTTGCTCAGGAAATACTAATCTTCAGGCACTCGTGACATAAACATGGTATGACATAGACACTCATATAATATCATCAACATATTTGTCAATGGTGAGGTCATCCCTATCAACTCATATCTGATAATGACCAAGGTTGAAGTCTCACAGATCTATCCAAGCTTGTCTTAGGTTAGTGTGGATCACTGACAGCAGGAGAGTTACAAAATCTCCTCAAAATTATGCCCTGATCAAGTCATTCATTCGAGGGTTGACTCTATCAAAGTCCAGTTGGAGGTCATCAGCCCGACTTCCGAGGGGGAGAGGTGACCGGTTGTCTGAGAGTCCAACAAACTTCTTAATTGCGTTTCGAGCCGCCATTTCCTCCGCTATCTCCAGCGTTTCTCCTGGAGCTGACAATATAAGATGAGTCGTGTTTGATTTAGCAACACACAAGAGTGTAGAATTTCCTATATAATGCAGTGAATAGAGTTTAGTTTCTTCAAAGCTCTCTTAGTGCTAGGAATGTTAATTTAAATTTAAAGCTAGGCACAGTAGGACTTCATCACAAATATTTGTTAATTGTGCTTAAAACAATTCACATCTAAATTTACATATACACCAAATAAAGTCATTACTTAGATCTATGATATTTATTGAATTTTCAATGGGACCGTCACAATATTAATGAAAATTATTTATCAATTCTAGAGTAGTTTTCAAATCATTTGATACATTTGATTGTGTAAAGGGAGACAACTTTAACTGAGAAATAATATGCATACCACTAATCAGTAATTGGAGATTACACCAGTGATGTGCACTGTAAAGAATTTTTTAAACTCACTAATAAACATGTACTGGTTTCATTCAAATGGTGACAAAATAAGTAAGACTGTTTTATAAAAAGACAGTACCTTGTCCGAGGAGTTTGCGGTCAC
The DNA here is from genome assembly GCA_936450465.1 of Gibbula magus. Lineage (NCBI taxonomy): Eukaryota > Metazoa > Mollusca > Gastropoda > Trochida > Trochidae > Gibbula > Gibbula magus. The sequence continues at coordinate 22,111,520 of OW388295.1, read as the reverse complement.
TGTAGATGCCCACATAGTAGACGGCCATCAGCGTCTTAGAGGCTGAACTCCATTGTAGTCTGAAGCAGAGAGATGAAATTTGTATTTGTTGTGAATTACATTGCAATAACAATGCTATAATAATGGTAATATTAATGGTAATAATAATGGTAATATTAATGCTGTTTCAGTTGTCTAGTATTACATTCATTAGACTTTTTTCAAAAGAAAAATGAGTTTTGTTGTGAATTAAATTCTAAGTTCTGCACCGAACATAACATGTACCAAACCAAGACTTCTGTACACCAATAGATACCAAACTGAAGCTCAAGTGTAAAGTGGATAAGAGTTCCAGAGAGTGAAAAAGGATATAGTTTTGACCGACTCTGGCTGTTTGGTTGACCTAATGTCTTAAGAGGGTACAAGTCCGAGAGAGTGTAAGAGGATATTATCTAATCTCAATGGTAATCCTGGAGTACTGCTCCTGAAGTTGACGTACCTTGGTTCGGGGGCTTCCATTCCTTCACTAGCTAACATTGCCTTCAGGAGCCCCATCGGGTTCTCTACCCTCCACATCTCATTGATGTCCTTTTCTACAAGTTGCGGCATGATAAAATCTCTCACAAACGTTTCCGCTCTTTCTTGGCCCTGTTTATAGAAAAACAAAAATAAAACGTTCAGCCAGCCCAAAAATGTAACTTGATCAAAATTGAAAATTAAAAGAAATATCTCAAAAGCAACCAACCTGGACCAAAAGTTAGCAAGTTCTGAGCTGACAGACAAACCTTATTTCTTACACTGTTATTACCAGGTCAGTATCAAGCGCCCAGAGAAAAAATACAAAGTTAAGAGTGAGTACATACGTTGTCTTGATGGAGAGCTCCAATGACAGCTTTCAGTGTGTTTGCTTGAGTCTCTGGGTTCACTGGAAACTCCTGTGGGTGGAAGACGAGGTTTATATTGATTATAGTTGAATATGGTACTAAACCGTTGATTTTAATCAGACTGCTAATTTTGTTAAGGAATAAGGATTCCTGTGAATCAGTCCCTCTGTATGGTTTTATTCTTGCTAATTCAATGCATGGAAGTGTTACGTGTGGACAAAAGAAGGCTGGAAATACAATGACATCCAAATGGAATATTACCTTTGTATAACCTGCCTTTTCAATTGATATTGCTGTTTATTATAATCAAAATGTAGTGCAATATGGGACAAATGTATTTGCTATGATATTTGATATATTTTGACATCTTGTTGTATAGTTTGTGCTTGTGTACCACTGATAGTAGGTTTGAGTATATAGCAAGCGTTGATGAGGACCATTGCTAATCCAATACTAACGACAACAATATTAATATCTTATGATTTCAGCGATAAACATAACTCAAACACTCATACTATAGTTACTACGCACCTGACAGAGAACAAGATCAGTGACTCCAAGATGAGAGGCAACGTGAGCTAGAACATCCGTCGACGTTAGATACTTGTGTACATCACTGGGAACAAATAGATATTTTATTTTTTTTAAAACCTAATTTTTTTTTAAAGTGTTACATCAGGTTATCGTTATTATAGTTTTATCATTTCATTCATACTAATCAAACTAATCAGCGTCTGGCAGTGCAAGTTCAGAAATAGCCAAACTACACTTAGAGTACACATTATTACTTTCCTAGTATTTGCAAAAGAGGCATAACATGTCACTTTGAAATATGACCATACAAGACAAAGTTGACTGGAAAGATCAAATTAACTTATACTAATGACAGTAAATTAATGAAATATTACAGAATTGATGTCATACTTTAGAAGATAAAAAGAAAACATAATCATATTTCAACACATATTCAAACTATTTAGGGCAAGCTCACTTTCTTGAGCAATTTTCAAATTCTTTGGCTCAACTCGGCATTTTATAAATCCCTGCAGAACCCTGACAATGAGAGAAGTGATTTTTTAGTCATTTCAAAATTGTGTCATACACGATTTCAAATTACCTTATTCCTTCTTCAAACAGTCTGGGATAGACATGCCGGAGGTAAGCCTTTATATAAGTATTCATCATTCTTGTACCTAGACAACATAAACAACACATGATCACATAAAAGAAGGTTTCGCTAGTACCAAAATTTCTCAATGTCCATTGAGTGAGAACAGATTAAATCCATGGGTAAATAAAATGAACAAATTCAATTAACAGAGAAATATGATCTTCTCAAATTCTGTACCTGTCTCAACGAGCTCTTCATTGTCTTGTAAGCCAAGCGGTGCAGCTTCTATATCAATTCCTAATTCTTCTCGTCTCTTTTCTTCACTTGTGATATACGATCTGGAAACAACAGCAAAAGTAGAACGTAAGAGTACATAACAGGGAAAATGCTCATAATGGCTAAAATAACCAGCCAATGAAAAAATATCGAGCAATATCGGCAGTCTTCAGATGAGAAACCTCATGAGCAATCATCAACATTCAAATCACAACATTGGCCATAAATAGCGATGCCTAACCAGCTGGTAAATTTTACGAGGCAAGGCGAGGCGAGGTGAGGTGAGGTGAGGTGAGGCGAGGCGAAGGCGAGAGCGAGGTGAGGTGAGGCAAGTTAGAGTTTAACGCGGCTTTCAAGAGTATTTCACTTATATCACAGCTGCTGGTATTATTGCAGGGAGAAGCCTGGAACACCATGGTGACTATGCACTGCGGTGAAACCTGCGAGCATCGGCTGGAACTAGCTTTTACGAAGATTTTCGGCACTACTATTGTGAAGGAGCAGGATGGCAGATCTTTGGACCTGATTAAGCAGGAAAATTAAGCCATAAGCCATAAACAGTTTCATGAATACATGTTATAACTATACCTTGCAGTGAGACAACTACATCACCATGCTTGTCTTTGGGCCATTGATTATTATTCAAGAATCAAACAATAGCAGGTAGAGGTCAGTAAGAGAGCATTCACCTCATATAATTCAACTCATATCTTTCCCTGTAACCTCTGTTCTAATCTGACCATTGTGCCCTTGCCTTGTAGAACACCCCTGTGGTTACAATCCAAGTCAGATGTTAACTTAGCAATGTTGTTTTAAAATGAGCATTAAGTCTGTTCCCATAACTGTTGAGAACGCCAGAGTTCTTTCACGTGTGCAATGCACTCATTTCTTACAAGACAGAAGTCAGTCGGAGAAAAGTTTATATTAAAATGGATAAAATAAGCATTGTATTCTTGTCACAAATCTGCACTGCCTAGGAATTAAGCAAGAACCAAAGAGTCATGGCTCAAATGTAACAGAGGTAACATGGTAAATTGTGACACACTTGATCATATGAGACAAACTTTCATACAAGAATGTATACAGAGTAACTGGATAGTCAGCGTTCGCAATCAAAATGTCCTAGTACTTTCATCAACTACAACTGCTACATTTATGACAATTTAAAAAAAAATACATTCTATATAAAACATGCATTTAATTATGATAATAATACTTTTTTACCTATGAGTAAAAGCTCTTCGTATTGTGCTGTCCTGAAAATCTTCCCCAAGTCTCTTTCCAAAAGCAAATATTTCTGCATCATAGTTCCTAAAAGAAAATGAGGTTATGAATATCCAGATTTATCTCATGATCTCAAAACACAAAGATTTCAATCTAAGAAAACAGACAATTTAATTACATTCCGGCAAGTAATGACATGAAAATTGTTTTTGGATCATAAAGAGATATGTCCCCATTTACTGCATTAAGACAATATACTCACTGCATTAAGACGATATATTTTGCAGAATTTAATTTATTAATAATAAAATGAGCATCAATTGGCAATGCGGACATTGGGATACCTATAAGTTAAAGTATTATTGATAACAATGTTTATTAAACAAAACCCAAAAATATATTTTTATTTACCAATTAATCCATTCTGATCTGTGACGTTCTGGCTCTGGACCGGCTATCAAACGTCTTCGATATAACTCTGAATTTACTGCTGGCAGGTATCTTTTATAGCCTCTCACTATTTGACCTGGTGGGAAATTGTTTCATAATAATGAGAGACAGCTTTGTGGCAATACGCAACACAGAGCTAAAAGGTGAGGTGAGGTGAGTTAGGGTTTAACTCCGCTTTCAAGAATATTTCACTTATATCAAGCTGCTAGTATTATGGCAGGGAGAAAGCCTGCAACACCATGTGGCTATGCACTGCGGTGAAACCTGCGAGCATCGGCTGGAACTAGCGAACCATGGGTGGTACTGGGCTGAAATTCAGTGTAGCATTGCACCCAAACCTGACTGCGTGTTGAACAGTTCTCTACTGAAGACAAAGTTGCCCTGCCCCTGGCAGGATTCGAGCCCCGGACCTCTTGATCCGAAGCCAAACGCGCTAACCACTGCGCTATCCCAACATTCCAATTTCTGACTTCTTTAGCCCTAGGATATCTGTAGAGGATCTTTTTTAACCCTTGGATCACTTTCAACGATCTTTTAGGGTTAGTTTGGTTAACGTTGGTAGTGCAGTGCAGTTGATAATTATTAGCACCTGGTACAGTGCAGTACTCTCGTTATTTTTAGTGACAATTTTTTTATAAAGAGAAGAGTACAAATGAAAACCTTGGAATATCAAAACTCTACTGTAGCTAAACCAGAAGCGCCTGTAGCAATTTGAGGGGTCATATATCACATAAGTATCAAGGCAATCAGCAAGCATTCTTTATGTTGAGCTCAACGAGTCGATGTGTTCGTCGCGGTAGTGCGTTCTCATTGGCCAATAACTAAGGGGAGGAAACTCTAATGTGTTTTATTAACCTTGTCCCCAGGGCTGATCAACTATCATTCCTGAGTTCATGAACCTCTCTAGGTCAGGATTTGAGACCATCAAAGTTTACCACTTTCCAGAAATTATAAAATGAAATTAGTGGAATGAAAATGCTCTTGTCAATTTATCTAAAGAATTCCTATATTTGTTCTTAAAAATCTGGATAACATTTATAAAAATAGCCAAATTTATTTATTATATGTTTTACCGTAATGACACAGTGAGTAGACGGGAATAAACAAGCAAAATCATTGCGCAAACATAACGGCTGCATGCAACGCAATTTGTTTAGAAGTCTTAATTTATCATATGCATATGAAACATCGATGAAAATGAAAAAAAATAAGCTTTGAAAACGGTATGTTTACGTACATAAGATAACTATAGTTATGATACTCTGCAAAATAATGTGACAGAGTCGTTAGTAATGCTTGGTTAACTTTAGCTAATTCGAGGTCATGGGTCTGAATGCAGTGTTGATAAAGGCTTGATGCAGCAGACATGTAACAGCACTGTGAGGAGTTTGGTGTTTTATAAGACTAGAGTGACTTCCCTTTAGTTATTGACCACTAATATTAGAACTCTCTTCCAGGGGAAAAACACATCGACAAATTGAGTAAAAATAAAGGGGGGACTTGATTTGCACCCGGTTGTGAAGCGGCGACGCACTTGATTCAGGCGGGCGGGTGTTCAATATCGCCCGCCGGGGTAGCCCAGTTGACCCAGTTTCAAATGAGCGGGCTATTGCGGGCGATAATGGCGGCATACGGACCAAACTCGTTTTTGCAATTTTGAAAATATCGTATATCTTTCAATCTAAACATTTACAATACAATTATTTATAAGAGTAATGAAGGGAAAGACTAATGTAGCAAACTTTTCTAGCAGAAGTAATAATATTGTTCTTTGTTGTCGAGATATCGTTGTCATTGTCGCAAACACTTTAGAAAAGTTCGATTATTAGTTGCAGGGCAACTCTCTGATGGTTGCCAAAACAATAACCAGAATCAACTTCGTCTGCTCGGATCAGCCGGATAGCCCGGTCACGTGACCGGGCTATAGCGGGCTATGCCCGGGATAGTGCAAATCAAGTGCCCCCAACGAATGCTGATTGACTTGCCTTGATACTTATATATACATATGTCGTATATATGACAAATCAAATTGCTATAGCAGCTTGTGAAGTTGTAAGCTAAACGTCAAAAGCAAACTTTCAAAGTCAAATAGAAATGCATGGAGAAATTAACAAATAACATTTAAATTCATACTTATTGATTTAAAGAATACATCTCAATAGAAACTATAACGAAAACACATACAGGGAGATGAACGCTGTTGTAAAATGAAGTTTTGAATTTTTTTGTTGAAACATGTTTTGCACAAAGTTCTTATGGAGGCCGCCATCTTGAAAATGAAATGTAAAAACAGGTTTCGTATTCATGGCTAAACGCAAAACCTCTGATCATATTTACAAACCTGTTGATAAAATATATATAAATATGATTAATTTTTTATTTGACAATTTTAACTTCAGAAGATGTATCCAGTGTTTGTTTTCTCTCAACTGTTCGATCAAATACGAAACCACGGGCAACTTCCGGTATCAAGTTGAGGAAAGGGTTGAACCAACACAAAATATTGAAAAATGCATTTTACCAAAATATTACAGTTCTACAAGCATCGAATGCGTGTACCTGGGTCTTTATTTCAAGGGTTAGTATGCAAGAGAATATTATTGAGCGACATTGAACTGGAGAATAAAACTACTGACCAAGAAAATTGGTAGAATATTGATCATCTTGGATAGGGCCTAAAAAAGATGTAAAATTATACCGTAATCATATCTATGGAAAATATTTTTCTTGACATGAAATTGGAAGGAAAAATCATTGTCTATGCAATGTATTTCAACAGAAGCATCCCTATTATCGCAGTATTTGAAAATTTGGTTGGCCAATGTATTTTATTGATAAATGACTAAATTAATTCATCAAGAAGAAAAAAATCAAATTATATATCATTGATATTATACCCTCAAGCGGTGTAACTAACACAACCAAGATCTATTTAGTTAGTGAAAAATGCTATTTATAGTATTATTTTATCATAGTAAAATAAAATGACAAACTTGTTGAATTTTTATTGTCATAATTCAAGACTGCCGCCATTGCCTCACAAGTTTGTGACGTAACAATGAAATTATTATAATATAAAAATAAATTTGTGTGTTTTATTACATAATATACCTTAATTTTCTAGTTTCTTTCTTTTCTGTCCGTCCTTCCGTCTGTAATCATTTCGTTTCCGGAGCAGAACTCGAAACCGTTAATGATATCTTTCTGAAACTTTCCATGTGTATTACCCACCAACTGAAGTGGTGCCTTTTGATATTTTAAGATTCCTGAAAAACATTTTTTTTTTTTCGTTTCCATGGAAACTTGTTGAATTTGGACTTTGTTCAGAGACAGGTTTGTTTCCGGAGCACAGCTCCAAAACCGTTCATCATATCTTCCTGAAACTTTGCATGTGTATTACCAACTAACTGAAGTGGTGCCTTTTGATATTTTAAGATTTTTTCTGAAAAATTAATTTTGTTCTGTTTCCATAGAAACATGAGAGGGATGTTGGTTGTTGTTGATTTTGACTGCTTCTGGAGCAGAAGTCTAAAACCCTTAACATACCTGTAACTCAGCATCTGTTATACCCACTAACTGAAGTACGGTAGTAGATACACAAGATGTGTTTTACAAATTTTGTGGAACCGGTGGGATATGTCATCTTCTGATGACTCTTGTTTAAACATGTCTTCATTTGTTCACCATCAGACCTTCATAGGATATTTTATTATCAGTGCACAAGCTTTCATCAGTCAAACTTTATTTCAGAAAAAACAAAGCCATACCACACATCTCCGTATCTGCCAAACGTAGAGCATTAAACAGACTCTTGGTCGAACAGGACAACTTGGATATTTTGGCGAAACCATTTCTAACTCAGGTATGCTCATGTTCTCTATCTAGTGTTGATTCGGAGCCATGTAACTAACAAAAGAAACAAGTTAATAAAGATTATTAACAAGGAGAGAACATTTCAAATTCTATTTTTAAGACAAAAGATGAACTTCATGAAGGGCAGGCTCTAAATTTAGCTAAAAAAGAAAGTTATCAGCAACCCTTCACATGTATTACAGGACTGTTTTGAACTCAAGCCGTCAGTATAATGTACCAATGTGTAAAACCAAACGATATACAATGTCATTTGTGCCAATGTAAATTTTTCTGTTGAATAATCATTAATGTTTTCATCTTCACACTCTGTACATTTGTTTATATCATCTTGTTTCCATGTATTTATTGTATATAAATATGTCTAATTTCATATTTATACTCATTACTAATAGGCAATAAAGAATTCTATTATCTCATCAACTGTTCTTTTGTTGAAATTATTCCCCAATTTTTATCAGAAGTAAAAAAAATAATTTGTATTTTTCAGGAGGAAACTCATGGCCATTCAAAAGAAAGGAAAAGGGAACAGTATATGCAGATGGTCCTTAATTCACAAGAGAAGAAAATGTTGCCACACAAGTACATCTCCGAACATTTAGATCATCTCAATGTAGAAAAAAAATGGGAATAAGAATGTTCGAGTTTTAGTTTGAATGTTAATGAGTGTGTGTGTGTGTGTGAACGTATCATTTGATGTAGAATTCTTGTCAACTATCACAAATTAAAAGTGCCATTTCGTAACACTCCCAGAATAATGAAGAGAGGAGTCGCGTCATAGCCCCGGGAAATAATGTCCTTGATGGAGAGAGTCATGTGTTTGTACAATCTATTGTTTGTAATGGAAGTGTCATTGTACTTTTTGATAGGACATTGAAGTATTTAATAACATTGATCATCTGATGAAATTGAGAACACAATAAAGTGCTAATAATGATTGATGAGTTGGTGTTTTTTATCTGAATTATAACTTGTCGATTTCACAGCACTGCAAGTCTCCTTCAGCCAATTCTTCCCAGAGAGGAGGGACAGCTTAGCATGTTCAGCTTCGGATCAAGATGTCCGGGGTTTGAATCCCGCCAGGGGCACAGCAACTTTGTTTGCAGTAGAGAACTGTTCTACACGCAGTCAGGTTTGGGTGCAATGCAGCACTGAAATTCAGCATAGTACCACCCATGGTTCGCTAGTTCCAGCCGTTTGATTGCAGGTTTCACCACAATGCCTAGCCACATGGTGTTGCGGGCTTTCTCCCTGCCATAATACTAGCAGCAGTGATATAAGTGAAAAACTCTTGAAAGCGGCGTTAAACCCATAATCACCTCACCTCACCTCCCAGTGAGGTCCCTAAAGTAATTTCTATCCCATAACCTTTGTTACAGGTGAGTCATATTTCATGATTCTTGCAAAATCCCCAATCATTGAAAGTTTTCAACACAGATACCTTCCTTGTTTCTATCCAATAGCAAATCTTCATTGTCCTGTAAGAAATATGTCCTAGGTGAAGGAAAGCAGTTGTTTTCGACAAGTTTTGGGAACAGATCAATGCCCCCCTTTAAACAGCAGAGCTTACTGCAGTGCACAACAAACTTTGATAACAATCAATCTAGATTCTTTTATCAGCCCAAAAAGTGTCCCACTTGTAACAGAAGTTATGTGGGAAGAAATGAGTTGAGTACCATCTATGAGGTGAAAACCCCATCATGAAAATGAACAAACACGAAAGCACATATTTATCTAGTTTATTTACAGAATATACACACATGTACTCACACATACTCACTTATGTACATAAATGATTGTTGCCGACTAGACACTTTAACACTCTCAGAACACTGCAGTAGATGAGTATTGGGCTCTTGACATAGTTACGGTTTCTTACAGGTGAATTCTTCTCTGAAAATCATTGTTTCTTGCAGATAACATGTTGAAAAATATGCAATTTGAGGTCTGAAAAGTCAATAACTTGCCACCGTTTTTAAACACATCAACATTGGCTTGACTTTCAGACAGAGCTTTGTGACTTAGGGTTATGTCCATGAAATTAAAATTAGTTAACCCTGCAAAAGGTAAGGAAATAAATTAAACGATGTGAGTAATAACATTGTCTAATGCTTGAATACTAATTACTCTGGAACCGTTAATACAGTACTGTTAGAATTGAAAAGTAATATATAAAATTTTGTCTGATTTAAACTTGATCAAAATGTTAAATCATCAAATAATTTCTTCGTTTCAAATATTGAAATATTCATGATTTTAAAATCATTTCATATTTATTCATCTAACACTGAATTTGACATTGAAAAATCTCTTGAGAACAATGTTTCTTTATATCCTAGCTATATAAACAAAAAACTCTTTTATGAAACAGTTCATAATATATTTGATCAAGTTCTTCAGGAAGTTTAATCCAGCAGTATGTATATGAAAGTATGATAAAAAAAAACACGTCACAATCAGTTGATTATGTTAAATCATCTATTATTTCTTATCTCAAAATATTTTCACCAACAATCTCAACATAGAATATTTTCTTTCACCAAACACACAAATACATTTGATCGAGGTTGTCCAAATATTTCACACACTAATGTTCCAGCACTATTGTAGATAGCCAAGTTCGACCCGACCCATAACTCAGTCATCGCTATCAGCTGATTTACTGGTCTCGTCTTCCTTAAAATGAACGAGGGAGCTTCCTTTCTTCACAGTCTGTCCAGGCTGGAATATCACCTTCTCTACCAGACCAGCACGCGGAGCTCGGATCACATACTGCAACATGATAAATGTTTATATATATAATGTATATGTATATAATAATGCTACTTAGTTTCAAGGGGGAAGTGTAAAGATTTGATGGACTTTCCTTAGCTAGGCTTGAAGACAAAAAGCACAAAGAACCTGGGCCTTGAATCTTGACTGTAATAGTTTCTGCCTAACTTCAATATTTCATCTAAGGAGAGATTATCATGTAGAATAAAATTGTCTTTAAAAGGTATGCTTGACATGAGCCTGATTTCTCTAATGCCATTGAAATGTCAAGTGCATCAGAGATAACAATGAGAAGGGATTTTCTAAAATATTCCCCCCTAAAAGAATTTGGGTCTAGATTTTCGAAGCTCTCTTAGTGGTAAGATGGCCGCAAGTACAATACATTAATATTGTCTGAAGGCTATCTTAGTGCTAAGAGAGCTTTGAAATTATAGGCCCAGGTATATATTGAAATGAGACAGACCTCCATCTTCATGGCAATCATAACGACGAGCGGTTCCCCCTTTTCTACTTGTGTTCCCGCTGAAACCAGCACTCGCTCCACCACACCCGGCATAGGTGCCACTGCGTCGTCGCTATCACTTCCTCCCAACTTGGACTTGAGGTAACCCGGCACTGGTAGGCGCAACTCGTGACTCCCATCCTGGGAATGTTACATGGGCAATTTATTTAATTATTTACACAGCCACAAAGTCCGAGTCACTGTTTTTAATGTAACAAAAGAAGAAAAATCCAGAAAATTTGGACAAAGTAAGCAGTTCACAGCTTGATCTGTATATGCATGCAACCATATTCATCATGATTTCTGTGTGTATACACAAAGTTTTATGAAATATTCTCAAACATTCACCTACTGACTTCTTGATCCTCTTTTTTCAACTAATTATTTCATCAACCAAAAGTTTCAAAAATATGCAAAGTTGCCACTTTCTAGCTTTCGTACAAAATTAAAACATTAATTCACATTCTACATGGTGCAGAACTATCTTTACTACACATACCAAAGTGAACACATGAAGAGAGTTGCCGTGTAGCACAATTGTAGAGGAAGTCTTCACTCCGTCAATCACACAGGTCATCAAGAGTTGTCTTCCCTCCTCTTTCATCTCCGCAGTGACCTCAAACTCTATCCCGTCTATTTGCACCACAAACATTCCTCCTTCACAGGACTCTACCTCAGCTTTCACCTCTGCAAGAGAAGATTCTATCAGATTGCTTTCAGAAACCGGGCATAGTTTCACAAAAACTGTATGAATGTTCTCATCAGGATACTTCATGAACTTACGTAATACAGTTATTATCAAACATGTAGAGCTTAGAAAGTAAACAGATTCTTATAAAATTGGTCACTCTCTGGTGCAAGTTTAGAATTGTTAATAGTTAATAGTTATATAGTTATAATGCTATATATTAACTAACTTTCCTAGACAAGACATACTTCTTGCTAGTTTCAATTTCTGGCTGATTTAAGTCTTACAGTATTTCCCTCACTTTTCTGTGCTAAGATAGCAGAGTGCTGCACCTGAAATACATAGTAGGCTCCGAATGCTGGGACGGAAACCTAAAGTAAATGTGGTTGGGCTTAAAGCAGCCAGTAGTCGAGACTGACAAGAGTTATGCCTTGCGTTGAGAAGTTGTAGTTTAACATGCAAACATAAATCACATGAAATCTTAAGCAGTGTCACAATAATAATTCCATTTGAATATTAACAATTAGGTTTTTAAATAAATTTTGTGTTAAACTATTTTGAGCAACCAATTAACAGGATAGAGAAATGACAACTTATTAAGGAAATATTCTCAAATTGACCATTCGCTAAAATAGGGTATCCCTATATAACTGCATTAGCAGTTTGCAGGTCAAACCTCTGCAACAAGTCTATTCACTGACCCGTGTCCCCATCAAACAGCTTGACCTGTCTGCGAGCCGGCTGGTTGACCCTCATTGCACTGCACCAGGAGAAGGGGGAGAAGGGATCTGCAACATACACGTTGTGTCAACTCTCGGATAAATCATGTTTTTTTCGATAAATCCATCATATCAGAAAAATAATTATAATATAGAGAATAACTTGGACCCTAGTTATTTTCACTTCCCTTCTCATGAGCCTGTGAAAAATGATAAGAATGTTAGAAAATCTTGATTCACATAATGTAAGGTTTGGCAATCATATTGTTGAAGATTGAGGACAAGTTTATGTTCTTTGTTCTTTAAAAGGAACAGTCTGACGTCAATGTGATTGGCAAGCAAGTGTTGACAATAACAATAAATCATAGTCGCAACACCATATACACAGAATAAAGTTGTTTATCCATAAAATTGTCCTCATACTTCATCAATTTATAATGACAATCAAAGAAATCATATCATTACCCAAACAGATAATAAAATTCAGAAACACCAGAACAATCATCATCATAACCTCCTCTTACCCTGTGTCAGCTGACTGCGCTGCATCTGTTTGGTCTGTTGGCTGGTGACGAGAGCGATGGCTGCGTGACACATTGCGGATGGAGACAGCGTGCGGACTGGGAACAGCGCCTCCTTGTGTTGGGGGATGAAGTCAGTGTGCACACGACCTGCCTGGAACTCCGGGTGTGATGCCAGGTCGAGCAGGAACTGGATGTTGGTGCTAAGTCCCACAATCTGCAGATACAGAAATTAACGATTATAGTTTCAGTAATATCAGTGGTGGATACAGAGGAGGGTTCCCACCCAACCCCACCCCACCCCACCCCACCCCACCCCACCCCACCAAGCCTTTTTGACAACATTTTTTAAAAAATTTGATGAACCTGGAAGTTAGCCCCGCCTTGTCAGTGAGGATCCACCTCTGTATATCCTCCAATAAACACTGATAAATAAGCTGTTGAAACAATGAGTGCCAAAACATTCTGAGTGGTAAATTTATAGGAATCAATACTAAAAAAGAAATGGAACAAGAAAAAAGTGAGCATGGCTCACATACCCCGGCCATCCGCTATCCGTCCATTGAGAACTATAGATGTGAAGGTTACTATGTTTAAAAAAAAGCTTCAAGCATCATAATATTGTCCAAAATAATTTTAGGAACTGACTGTTATTACAAATTTCATTCACCCAGATGTAATATTTTTCAGGTAACTTAATTTTTCCCATTAGGGCATCACACCGGTAATTTGAACCAAGTTCAATTACAGATTCAAGGGCTTCATAACTCCGTAAAAAATAATATTTCGGAACTGGACTGTGAACTCGATGAAGAGTATCATCTGCACTACCTACATGTAAAATTTCATTCACCTAGATGTAATACTTTCCGAGAAAACTTGTCCCAATTGGAGCATCACAGCTCTTTTGGTACAAAGTTCAATTTCGGATTCAAGGGCCATAACTCCGTAAAAAATAATATTGCGGAACTGGTTTTCGAACTCGATGAAGAGTATCATCTGGACTACCTCCATATCAAATTTCATTCACCTAGATGTAATAGTTTCCAAGAAAACTTGTCCCCATTGGAGCATCACAGTTCTTTTGGTACCAACTTCAATTTCGGATTCAAGGGCCATAACTCCGTAAAAAATAATATTTGGGAACTGGTTTTCAAACTCAATGAAGAGTATCATCTGGACTACCTCCATATCAAATTTCATTCACCTAGATGTAATAGTTTCCAAGAAAACTTGTCCCCATTGGAGCATCACAGTTCTTTTGGTACCAACTTCAATTTCGGATTCAAGGGCCATAACTCCGTAAAAAATAATATTTCGGAACTGGTTTTTGAACTCGATAAAGAGTATGGTCATGAGTACTCACAACCAAAATTTCATTCACCTAGGTTGAACAGTATCCGAGAAAACTTGTCCCCATTGAACACAATAAAACTAATTCCAAAAATTGTATGTGCGCGATCGGAAGAACATGGTTAACATCTGTACAAAGTTTGGTTGATGTACCTTTGACGGTTTTTGAGAAAATTGACCGGACGGAAGGACGGACGGACGGACGGAAGGACCGCTATATACCCCCACTTACTTCGTAACGGGGGTATAATAAAATGTTTGATCAGTGACAACAAAAAGGACATTGTAGAATATCCCGTGACCTGTAGTCTGAGAACATTGAAAACTGATTGATTGCGTGACAGAGTTATCTGACCTGGTACTGTTTGAGTGCGGCGGATGTTCTCCTCAAGGCGGACTGTCTGTCTGCGGCCCACACGACTAGTTTAGCTATCATCGGGTCATAGTGTACAGACACTTCATCACCTGCAACATGACAGTTTGATTTGTGTTGTTTTACAAGATATGGAATCGCAATTGAAATCAATGAGATGAAAATTCATTACAATACGCAGGATCTACGATGTTGAAACCATCTATCTTTCTTCCAAACATTTGTAGCAATATAAAATTTTCATGAACTTTCCCAAAGGAACAGAAGAAGGGTTTTAAGTGAGACATTTTGGATTTAGAAACACTTTCAAGAACATTTATCTCATACTGTAGCCGTAAGAGAAAAGCTGCAACATCATTTTAGTTGCATTGTTGTAAAACCTGTAAGCATTGGTTTGAACCACTAACCCATGGATATTACTGCACAGAGAGTGAAAAACTGTTATCATGAGGTATACTTGCTCTTGGGGGGGGGGGGGGGGGATGGGGGGGTGCAGGTACTAGGTGGGAGGGTGTACCCTCATAAACAGCACCCCCTCTCCCTCTGCGTCCTCCAATGATACCTCCAATATTGCCACGCCTAACAGGGGAACCACCAATTAGACATCACCCCCATCGCCCTCTCACTGACACCACTCACACACCAATTAGGTGTTGAACCAAATGTTAAACCAGCCAAATATACTTTTACAAATGAATATTCCTCCACCGACCTTGCCTGACTCCAGTCTCTATACGGACCCCATCCCCCGGGGCAGGGGAGGTCATATGTAGTAGGGGTCCTGCCCCCGGCATGAAGCTATTGTTGGGGTCTTCGGCGTAGATCCTCGCCTCAAATGCATGTCCGGTGAACTTGAGGTCCTTCTGGGTAATTGGCAGCTTCTCTCCACTTGCAACCTGGAATCCATCATCAAGGTTTAGTAGACAATGGGCCAATGGTTTCCTAAATTACCCCTCAATATTCATACTTATGGGTCAAGTGACCCCAGTTTATTTACGTTTGTGAGTCTTGACACTCGAGTCTGCAAATACAAAGCAGCCCCACTGTCTAGAAATGTTTGCACATCTCTGACTAAAGAACCAATCATGTAGAACATTACCCGACTATCTAGTGATTGGCTGACTTGCTAGTTAACATTCGTTAGCAATTCAAAGCATGATTGGCCAAAAATTATCCAAATGACCTTGACCTCTCACCTTGAGCTGCCACTCGACAAGGTCGGTGTTGGTGATCATCTCCGTGACAGGATGTTCCACCTGAAGTCGAGTGTTCATCTCCATGAAGAAGAATTTCTGATCTTTGTCCATGATGAACTCAACAGTGCCTGCAATATTCATGCAAAATTGTGAAGGTTTTATAGGGATATCCGTCATTTTTCCCTTGTCTATATGATTAAAGCCAAAATATCAAAAGCCATTATGTAACAATTATGCAGAGATATAACAGGCCACAGAAGTTTTAGCAATGAGTCATGTAATTTGTTGTATTTTAAAAATTTTGAGATCAAGATTGGTTTCAAAATCATTCAGTCAGAAAGTATTAGGATATTTTTGGGATGAAACAACAAAGATTAAGTCCAGACCTGCGCCCACGTAGTTGACTGCTGCCGCTGCTCGGACAGCAGCTTCTCCGAGAGCTGATCTCACTTCCTCGCTAAGGCCCGGCTGTGGACAAATGCAATAACTAGTCTTAACCCCTTACCTGCCATCATAGTTAATTTAACTCTTTACCAGCCATCACAGTTATATTTAAGATAGTGTGATCATAAACATAACAATGTCAATATCAAAATGCCATGAATTTCTAAAACAACAGATTTTTTTTTTTTCAATAATAAAAACTTTTATTTCAGCGCTAAGATTTATTAAGAAAGCAAAAGGTCCATTCATAAAGCGAGTGAACTCACAGCTGGTGCCTCCTCTATAATCTTCTGGTGTCGTCTCTGTACACTGCAGTCTCTCTCGAACAGGTAGACGTAGTTACCGTGCTGGTCTCCGAACACCTGCACCTCCACGTGTCTGGGGAGGGCAAAGATTAGATGAATAAGTCATAGGAAAATTTATACAGTAAGCATCATGATACGTGTCCTAACCCTAACAGGTGCCCTCAAAAGTCAAGCATTAAGAGTGTCCCCTATACCCCACTTGACAATTTCCTAGTAGTGTAATGGCCTATTCTCATGGTACGATGTGTAGTTACCGCATTTCCTTGAATACAACCCAGGTTTCAAATATAACCCAGGTCTCAGTGCTGAGGTAAATAAAACCGGGGTCTAGAAAAGAACCCGGGGTTAAGTGAACAAAATAGAACAAAAGGGATTTGAGGAAATATAATACGAATTGAAGTAACAAGATTGAGTTGCATTGTGAGAAGTTGAGAACATTCAAGTCGTATTGACTTACTCTCTGTTGTACATACATACGTGTCGATACTGTATGGTAACTACAAATCGCACAGTGTGAACAGGCCATAAGGTGAGTGATGCTGTGAATCATTGTAAGGGTAAATGATAACATGCTCTGCAGTCTATAATCATTTAACATGTCGCAGAAATATCCTTCCTGATGTACTTTTCAGAAAGATTGATCAAAAACTGTGGAAGGAGTTGATTTCAGAAGAAAAGTGCTCCTTTTCCAGACAGACAGACAGCGCCAAAAGATAAAGCCCCTTTGGTGTCCCTGTAGGAGTTCAAATTTTATGTTTTCCTAATTTCATGCCATATTCAGGGAATCTACTCCAATCATTTCACATCAAGTTATGGTCTGTATAGTTTGACTGGCTTCATTAATGTTCATTGCAAATTTACAAACACGTTTCTTGATTGAAGGCCAGTACAAAGGTAAACTGACACACATGTATTACAACTGAGCTTTCTGTTTGCACCTAATATGACAGACATTGAGAGAGAATTACCTGGGTGTGTTGACAAACTTCTCGATCAGCATGATGTCATCACCGAAAGATTTCATCCCTTCCGTCTTAGCCGACTCGAGCTGCTTCTCAAAATCCTCCTCTTTCATACAGATTCTCATACCCTAGAACATGAGTTTAAGTCTACAATAAACATTCTAGAATGACATGGCACCAAAATCATTTTCAGTGTTGTATAATGGAATGAAATTAACAGATAAGAGCAAGTCTAATTTCTAAAGCGTCACCAACAGGAGGATTAATCAGCAAAAAATACCAGAATTTTGTTAGTAGAGAGACCAGAGTGGATACTTCAGCCTACGATCTTATCATTGAGTCCTTGCGGTTGGAAGGAATGGAGCTTAAAGATCCACATGAGTTCAAGAGATCTTCTCTTGGTGGTTGTGGCACCAACATCAGGGTTTTCTCTGAGTTGTGCAATGACCTCATATTTAAGGTCATTCTTACCATGGCCGTCAGAGTTGAAATGCACAGCAACAGGTTTATCCCTGTTGTGACTAATGTCGGCAAAGTGTTCTGAGAGCCTAATATGAAAGCATCTCTTTGTTTCTCCCACATATTGTTTGTGACAAATTTTGCACGTGAGTAGGTATACTACATTGCGAGATTGGCATGTGTAGTTCCGTTTTCGGAAAACCTGGTGTGTTACAGAGCTGGAGAATTGGTCTGTGGCATTGATCATTTTGCAGATTTTGCAGTTATATTTTTCACACGTTGTGTCAATAAATTGAACACATTTTCCACTGATTTGTGGGTATTTTACTGGGTAGGTTAAGGTCGAACTAACCAGGTGATCTTTGAGGGTTTTGTTCCTCCGGTATGCTGCAACATGTGGGGTGTTGAACACTTGTTTGCAAGTGTCAGAGCCTGTTAGCAAGTGCCAGCGGCGTCTGATAATGGCGTTCAGCTCCATACTGAGGGGGTTGTAATCGCTAACTAACACCATTTTTCTAACCTGAGTGGGTTTAGAGGTGTTAGAGGTCAGGAGGGATTTCCTCTCTTTACCATCAGCCCTAAGTTTGTTTTGTTGTATGTGTTTCCTAGGGTACCCCCGTTTTAGGTAGTACTTTATGAGGTTGAGACTGTGTGTCTCATACTCAATGGTGGACGAACAGATTCGTTTCAGTCTGAGAAATTGACTAAATGGACCTTTAGTCTTAATGTGTTTAGGATGACACGAGGTATACAACAAGTAAGAGTGTGTGTCCGTGGGTTTGCAATAGAGAGTGAACTCCAGTTTGTGAGATTCTCTATTGTAAATGACCCACGTGTCAAGAAATGCGACTTTATCACGTGAGAATTCAGCCGTGAATTTGATGGTTGGATGGGCTTCATTGAGATATTTTATGAATGCTTCAAGGCGTGAGAGTCCTTGAGTCCAAATTAGAAAGATGTCATCAATGAACCTAACATATAAGTTAGGTTTATGAGGGTATTTAGAGAGAAGGGATTCTTCTAATTCACCCATGAAGATGTTAGCATAAGAGGGGGCTACTTTCGTTCCCATAGCAGTACCTCCGATCTGGAGGTAGTGTTTTTCATTGAAAACAAAGTTGTTTTTATGGAGAACCAATTTGAGCAAATTGAGGAGACCTGTAGAGCTAATCGTCCAGTCTGGTTTGAACTTTCTGATAGATTGAGCAACTGCTCTTAAGCCTTCACCATTTGGAATGTTGGTGTACAGACTTGTGTACACCAACATTCCAAATGGTGAAGGCTTAAGAGCAGTTGCTCAATCTATCAGAAAGTGTACACCAACATTCCAAATGGTGAAGGCTTAAGAGCAGTTGCTCAATCTATCAGAAAGTTCAAACCAGACTGGACGATTAGCTCTACAGGTCTCCTCAATTTGCTCAAATTGGTTCTCCATAAAAACAACTTTGTTTTCAATGAAAAACACTACCTCCAGATCGGAGGTACTGCTATGGGAACGAAAGTAGCCCCCTCTTATGCTAACATCTTCATGGGTGAATTAGAAGAATCCCTTCTCTCTAAATACCCTCATAAACCTAACTTATATGTTAGGTTCATTGATGACATCTTTCTAATTTGGACTCAAGGACTCTCACGCCTTGAAGCATTCATAAAATATCTCAATGAAGCCCATCCAACCATCAAATTCACGGCTGAATTCTCACGTGATAAAGTCGCATTTCTTGACACGTGGGTCATTTACAATAGAGAATCTCACAAACTGGAGTTCACTCTCTATTGCAAACCCACGGACACACACTCTTACTTGTTGTATACCTCGTGTCATCCTAAACACATTAAGACTAAAGGTCCATTTAGTCAATTTCTCAGACTGAAACGAATCTGTTCGTCCACCATTGAGTATGAGACACACAGTCTCAACCTCATAAAGTACTACCTAAAACGGGGGTACCCTAGGAAACACATACAACAAAACAAACTTAGGGCTGATGGTAAAGAGAGGAAATCCCTCCTGACCTCTAACACCTCTAAACCCACTCAGGTTAGAAAAATGGTGTTAGTTAGCGATTACAACCCCCTCAGTATGGAGCTGAACGCCATTATCAGACGCCGCTGGCACTTGCTAACAGGCTCTGACACTTGCAAACAAGTGTTCAACACCCCACATGTTGCAGCATACCGGAGGAACAAAACCCTCAAAGATCACCTGGTTAGTTCGACCTTAACCTACCCAGTAAAATACCCACAAATCAGTGGAAAATGTGTTCAATTTATTGACACAACGTGTGAAAAATATAACTGCAAAATCTGCAAAATGATCAATGCCACAGACCAATTCTCCAGCTCTGTAACACACCAGGTTTTCCGAAAACGGAACTACACATGCCAATCTCGCAATGTAGTATACCTACTCACGTGCAAAATTTGTCACAAACAATATGTGGGAGAAACAAAGAAATGCTTTCATATTAGGCTCTCAGAACACTTTGCCGACATTAGTCACAACAGGGATAAACCTGTTGCTGTGCATTTCAACTCTGACGGCCATGGTAAGAATGACCTTAAATATGAGGTCATTGCACAACTCAGAGAAAACCCTGATGTTGGTGCCACAACCACCAAGAGAAGATCTCTTGAACTCATGTGGATCTTTAAGCTCCATTCCTTCCAACCGCAAGGACTCAATGATAAGATCGTAGGCTGAAGTATCCACTCTGGTCTCTCTACTTTCTTTATTTCTGATACATTTTTCAGCCACATCTTAGTAGACAAATGGGCTACTTTTTCATTACTTTCACTCATTACTCCAACACGGAGTTACATTCTATTCTACAGGCGCATGACGTCACTAATTCAGTGACGTCATATACGCCTATGACGTCATAACTAACTGCTAGTTAAGCAATCAAAGATGTCTGCCTCCATCACCTGTCTTACCTGCGGAGTCAATTTCTCCAGAAGGGATGCTCTAACTCGACACCGGAACAGTGTCCACACAGATAGAACACATCTGTGCATCATTTGTGATAAACTTTTAACTAGACGTGACGACTGCTTACGTCACATTGTTCAATGTCACAAACTCCCACGTAAGGAAGCTGCTAGCTACCTTCAAGTGAAAAAAGCCAGGATTCAACCACGTCCTGTGCGCTACATGGGCAGACCAGCCCAGGCCCAGCTTGCTAATTCCAGCCCAGCCACCACAGAGCCCAGGCGTCCTGCTTCGCCCTCGGCACACCTGACGTCAATACCAACTCAGGTAGAAACTTTTAATAACATAGGACTGGCACATCAGCCAATTACTTCTCTTTATTATGGACAAGTTCCGATACCTCCACTCATCAACTGGGATCATAACAATAACTATGTTCCTCTGTTCACAGAGCCATGGCCTGTGTTCCGGCCCCAGTGCCGTGATGATGTGCCCCACCGCCACCAGCCCGGAGACGAGATGTATATCCCCCTTCCGTGGCGTCCAAGAAGAACTCAATCTAATCCTCTTGGACTACCAGGCCTTTGTGCCTGGTGCCACGCACAGGGACATTGTGTCCACCTCGATTATCCTCACACTTACTGAGCCTATCGACTCGAGTGATCCTAATGAACACCTCCACACCATGTGAACACTTCATTTTTGTGTGTAAAAAACTTTATAGTTTTTAATCTATTTTTTTGTGTGTAAACCTTTAATCACCTTAGTCGCCCTAGACTATATTGTAAACCAATCTTGTTCACATCAATACACTTTTGTTCTGAAACGTTTGTGTTGCCTATTCATTCCTCTCTTGCCAATCCGGTGGGAGAGGACCCAGAGCCTCTAATAGCAGGGGCCTCTCCGTACGTAATAACAACTTAAAAATCATTTTTAAGCTCACCAATGTCAACCCGACTTTATTCAAAAAAAAAAACAAAAAAAAAAAAAAAAAAACTTTTTACAATTTCAATAAACATATCAAATCTGGTATGTACATCTCCATTAATAAATCTATATTAATGATTGATATATTCATGTAAAAATTACCTACCACTATATCCTAATAGTGACGGCTCGTTCCTTAGCCACCAGCACCATGACAACATAAATTAATGATGTCTTTCTGCCACAGTGTCATCACACCACAGCTGGCAACCCGCCATAACACGGGAAATAGACTGTGACGTCACATTCGTCCAGTCTAACACCAGTTACATGTCTTTACATTAACCTGGCCTAGTGCCAAAACGGCACAGAGCTGATGACGTCACAGACTAGTGACGCCCCCGCTAGCTACGGCTATGACGTCATAGTACCCCCGCAACACCAGTAACACCAGACAATTCGTCTATAAAAGGCCTCACACACGCCTAATTCCTTAGTCTGATGAGTCCTACCTCTGGGACGAAACCGGTCACCTAAAAGGTTCAAATCCTAGCCTATCTCCCGCAGTGCAGCCCCCGCTGTCATTGTTACCAGAATTTTGTTGTTAAATGTTTCAAAAGGATTTGCTTTCTTCATCATTTAGTTGCATCACTGTCACTTTAATCAATGTTTTAGATTTCTCCAAATAAATTTCAAAAAAATAATTTATCAAAATACTTCAGACATATTGATAAATCTATTCATCTGACCTTTCCTCCTCCACCCCTCACAGCTTTTATCATCACAGGGTAGCCAATCAGCTTAGCTTCCTGTTTCAGTCTCTCCAGTGATTGGTCCTCACCATGGTAACCCTGAATGATAGGCACTCCTGCAGCGGACATGATGGCTTTTGATGTGCTGAAAGAAACCTTGTACTGTAAAGTAGGCAGACAACACATAATGTGTCAATAACATACCCAGTTGCTAGGATTTTTGCATTTTTAGCATGTACAAATAATATAAACTAATGGGCGTCTGTAGTTTTTCATGTCTCACCTCTTGATGCCCATGTCTCTGATGGCTGACGCGGGAGGTCCCACGAAGATGACATCCTCTTTCTCACACAGCTCGGCAAACTCTGTGTTCTCCGACAGGAACCCATACCCCGGGTGGATAGCCTGCACAGCGATAGGTGGGGAAACATATATAAATATACACATTCTTTTGAAAGTAAAAGTTTTTACAGGACAAGTCTCTTTGTGGGATTGGCTCAGTCCACAACTGGGCACCAATCCAATCGCCAGCACTGACTGTATACCAACAGTTTACCCTTTTAGACACTGTGTCCATGACAAATTATCCCAAATACAACAATGTTATATTTTGTTCACTATCTCAATACCATGTATTTCTAATCTTTGAAAGATTTACAATGTTAGATTAACCCAGCTCTTATTTCACCCATTTCCAATTTCATCAACTGTCTACGAACACCATCCTTTATCACTAAACTTTTATCAGCCATTTTTAATATCACAAACAAGTATTCTATCTATAGTACACTCTCATGCAATAAAGTGATGCTTATTTTTATCAAGTGATCCACAACTATGTACAATCTCAAATCATTCCCAGCCTCGTTCAGTCAAATCTCCTTGCTGTCCAACCTTCAAACTTATTGTCATTGTAAAATCCTGCATTTCAATTTCATTAAACCAAAGACGAATCGCAACATCCTCTACTTACCTGAGCCCCGGACTCCTTGGCAACAGCCATCACTTTGTCCATACACAGGTAACTCTCACTGGCCGCTGGGGGTCCGATCAGGTATGCCTCGTCAGCCTGCAACAGGTAAACATTGACTCATCTCTAGACTACCTTGCAGCATGTCAAACTTCTTTTACAAGACCCATTCAAATTTATGTATAACCCTTGCTCTAGCACAGCCAAAACAAAACTTTTTACATTTGTTTTGTAAAAGTCGTGATTCATTTGGTCGGGTAATAATCGCTACCTATAAGCTCCCTTGACTTGAACAATCCGTCAACATTTATGCATCTAAAATTTATAATGAATGTCATTTCTTTATGACTACATTTGTTTTCTTTCAAAATTATTATCTTTATCAAAAAATATTCTAAAAATATTTTAAACAGATACCATGGCAACATGCATAGAATCTGCATCTGCTTCGCTGTACACGGCGACGGTTCTAATCCCGAGCTTGTTGGCGGTGCGCATCACTCTACAGGCGATCTCTCCTCGGTTTGCGATCAGCACCTTGTCCAGGGGCTTTGTTGCACCTGAAGTAGATACCAGTATACAGTAGAACACGGATATAACCAACTCCAAGGGACCAACGAATTTAGTTTGCTATATCCATTGTTCGCTATTCGTGTTTGACATATCATATAGGGCTTTTGACAGGACTTATAAATTTGTTTGCTATATCCGTGTGTTCACTATATCCGTGTTCGCTATATACATGTTCTACTGTATATATATCAATTATTATCAAAGGGTGAAACATTTAACAAGAACATAAGTTTAACCACTGTATTTTGCTTTGATTGGTGCACTGTGCATCAGAGACATAGGTACCAGACCCTAAATATACATAGCCGGTAAGTATATAAGTATACCAACCTACCTACCTACCTACCTATATACCATATAAAGAAGGTAAGACGGTGTCTGACTCTACCATCTTGGATCCTGCCATAGGACTGGAAATGGTTAAACTGGTTTGCTGCCTCAAATGCGCTTTGTAATATTAGTAGACTGATCCAAGTTTACATTTCCAGTCCTATGGCAGGATGCAAGATTGCGGACAGAGTCTTCTTTATATGTTATATAGGTGGGTAGATATTCGTAAGTGTATATATTTAGGTTCTGGCGTCTGTGATCAAAGGGTATTTTTGTTTGTACCGCCTGCCCTATTTTATGTGATTCATTTCATAAATAATATAATATTCATATTTTCACCTTTCAGAATTTTATGTTCATCAGACTCAATTTCTTTTTAAAAAAAGATGTTTTGATGTGACTTTGGTTTGTAACATTCTTGGTTCTGAACCAAAGATCCGTTCCATAACAGCGAGCGCTTATAATAGCTCATTCATTGCTCAATGTAGCGCTCAAGTAGCGCTCATTCTCTCTTGAACGACACAGTGCAAATTATTCGAAGTTTGCTCACCTTGCTACGTAGCGCGACATTGAGCAATAGCGTTCAAGAGAGGTTTAAAAGTAATCGCTCATTGAGCGATTATTTTGAAACCTCTCTTGAACATGAACCAAGTGTATCAATGGAAGGGTTCTGTGCCTCAGTTCATACCAGAAGTTCAGGTGTACAAGTAATGAGGAATCATCACCTACCTTTGGTAAGGTTCCGTATCTGACTAGTTGAACATAACGGTCTGTCATATCTGAAGCAAATAGGTGTTAATCAGTGATAATATTCTCCAAATTATTTACATTACAGAACCATTGCAAATAAACTGAACAAAATATCAGTGCTTATTTATACTATAGAAATCATCTGTAATTTTTAGTTTTCATACAGTAACTGACATGCAGTTCATTTCATAAAACATACAGAAAACATATGATTAGGCAAGAAGGCCTGAAAGATCAAATGTGATAACACAAAGTGAATGAAATAGACGAATTACTCTTTTCAATATGGAAGAACTAATTCATTTCTGCAAAAAGCATCAATCTATGTTACTTGTCATTTATTCAATATAGTAAACAATACCTTTGTAGACATCTAAACAACTGGGCCGATCTTGAAGCACGTAACGAAGACATGTTTACTCTTTGCTGTTGATAAATGTGAGCGACCTCAGTGTCCCTTTCAACATCACCAACTTAGAGTTACCTCCCTTTGACCTGCAGGTGCGTGCGGTGAGGCAAACTCCTCACAGTGCTCTTACCATGAACCCTGGAGAAGAGGTTGACTTAGTTTTTATATGAAATCAATGTTTCAAATAAATAAATAAAATTTAAAAAATATGACCGCTTTAGAATCAACTGTCCAAATTAATCTGTCCTTGGGGAAAACTTATCAACTTATTTTCACATAAACTTCTACTATCTTTGCTTCTAAAGGCACTGAAGCATACGCGTTTTTGCATTTTTTAATATGTTCAAATGTGTTTTTTTAATAAAAGTTTATGCAGTATATGTTTACTTAAGAAAGTAAAACAGTCCATTACATGACCAGGCTATCCGTAATCGTAGAAAACAACGGTGTTGCGTAGAAATCGAAAATATATTATAGTGTGAACACCTTTTAATAACCCGAGGGTAATAACGGATGGATCCGCGTTGCTTACCAAACCATCCGTCTGTTCCATAACAGTGAGATATTAATTCGCTAAATTGAGCGCTACTTTGAGCGCTCATTCCCTCCTGAACGACACGGAGTGATACCTCGAGGATTGCTCCCTTTGATACATAGCGCTACATTGAGCAATCGCCAAGAGAGGTTTAAAAGTAATCGCTCACTTTTAAAACTCTCTTGAACATGGCCCATGACTATTTGTTTTAGAACTCTATCTATTGATTGAGGAGGATTGTTTGTAGGATATCTTTTTAAATAGTCATGCACCTACAATTTCCATTAGAAAACGTGCTACAACTCCTTTAAACTTTGATTTATTGTATCAGTTGGAGAGACCAATCAGCTATTTAGAATATTTATTTACAAAATTAATGTTCTTCAATGTTTAATAATCTCACTTGCAAACGAAACACAACCAACAAAAATACGTGATATGAATATGGCATCCCCACGTTTTGTTCACCAACAAAGGTCTCATAAGAAAGAAGACAATATGTTAGTAAAAGTAACCATTACATATAGAAATCGAGAAGAGAATAATAATCTCGCAGTTTGAGAAAGACAAATTATTTCAGATCACTTTTCGGTTCTTTTGAATAATTGCATGTGTAAAATCTTAGCGTTTTGGTCTACATTATGCTGAGAAATGAAAGTGAATATTGGTTGCTGTAATCACGTGTATCGCTTAGAAACAGCGTTTGAAAGGGTCTATATGGGTATATATCTTTCAAACGCTGTTTCTAAGCGATACACGCCCCTGTGGCTGTAATATGAGTAATTCCATTCTTTCAAGTCAACTGAAAAATCTGTTCTCATGTTGAGAGTGATTAATTAAGTCATATTATCGTAACGCTCACACAGGATCACATTTCAGTATTGGATATTTTCCTTGCGTATATTTTAAAGGGGCAGTAGCACGTTTTTTGCAAAATTCATTTTTTTTAATTTCCTATTTATAATGATAGTTTGTGCCATTTAAATTTACTTTTGAGGGTAAAGCATCCTATTACACATACCAATTATCCGTGGTGGTAATAACGGTGTTGCGTATAAAGAAAACAATGCATGGCGGCCATTTTATTTTGAACACATTTTATTATTTCGAATGACAAAAACGATCCTCAATGGTTTTACTGAGCCATGTGCACTCATGTTTAACTATATTTTCCTAAGAGAGAAGGGTGTTTTACGATTGGTGAAATTATTTCATCGACTTATTTAAGCGAAAAAACGTGCTACTGCCCCTTTTATCCAAGGGTAATGCTAACGACTGAAACAGGACTACCTCATTCTCCGGACGTCAATTCAGTAATGATGCGTCAACGAATACAATTCCAAAGAGGTTAATTATGTCTCCCCATCATTTATTAATTAAATTTCTAAATTCTTCAAATTGTTTGCAAATATTCTGGGAAAATTCAAGTTTGACAAAAGCGATTTTAGCACCCAATGGCTGTTTGAAAGACATAAAACTAAAAGTATCATACTTTGATGAATGAAATTTTCAGTACTTCTATAACATGTGTTTATCAAAGGCATTCAAAATCGACTTTCTTCGGCAGCGGCATTTCGGTTTTTACTGTTGAAAATATGGTAGCGTTTCTTTTGCAGTATATGTCCGTAATAAACTCAAATAATTATTTTAAAAAGTGCAAATGAATTAATGCAACGCTGCATTATCTCGAGCCTGGCTCCTGTTGGTCAGTCCAAGATCCAACGATACTTATTGAGTTATCTTTTATAAAGCACTCTCTGCACGCCATAATGTAATACTCTTGAGGGCGAAGCTCGGTCCTGCAATCTAAACGGCAATCTATTAATTGCTAATTTGGAATCAGAAACGTTGGATAAACGTTTCCTCTCTTAAATAGCAATCCTTGTTGTGTACGTTTTAAATTTAAGAAGAAAAAAACATAATCATATTCATACGGATATACATATAGACAAGATCGAATCAGAGACAAAAACAGTTTTCTTGTTGAGTTAAACTCAGTCATATTTGTAGCACACACACATAATAAAGATGTTCGTTCACATTTGAATGGATTCTCTAACCACATTGTTTACCCTCTCCAGATTTTCGATCCTAACGTTAGTGTTTACTCCCTCCTGATTTTCGATCCTAACGTTAGTGTTTACTCCCTCCAGATTTTCGATCCTAACGTTAGTGTTTACTCCCTCCTGATTTTCGATCCTAACGTTAGTGTTTACTCCCTCCAGATTTTCGATCCTAACGTTAGTGTTTACTCCCTCCAGATTTTCGATCCTAACGTTAGGGTCGAACATATGAAGGGAGTAATTTTTTGCTGGAAGAGAATGATTTGAATGGAATCCATCATAATATAAGTTTGACAAATTATTATTTATTATATTCAAATTACCTTAAGTGAGTGTGGGCCCTTTCATTTTGGCACTCGGGTTGTTTAATTTGAAATCTTATATAAACATCATATATATGTTTAGTCTTAAAAAAATTAAAAATATGCCTTAATCAGAGGAATGAAATTTGCAAAATAATGCATCTACAGGGATACGAATAGGTTCTGTGGATTCCTTTCCACAAGAAGGAACCCTCGAACGATATGAGTTCATATCCCGGTAGATACACTATTTTGCAACATTTATTCCTCGGAAAACGGTAGATTTTATTTAGAATGCAAACATGTTAATAAAGAATTGTAAAATATCGGAAACATATTTTGATTTACTTAGATAAACGATCAGTTTTACAACATTGTCATCTAAGGACTTTCCCCTGTTGATCCGGAACTAAAAATTTAACAGACCGTTTATTTCCAATCGTGATAGTGACAAAGTGGAACTTGGAAAACCATCCTAATGTTATCTGCTTTCTTTTTCTTCTGAAGTAAAAAAAAACTGACGTCCTCTATTTCCATTGCGTATTGTAGGAGGAATTCCATACACTTTTCGTCATAAATTTTGCAAAATGACGCGGGGAGACACAGGCGAAAGTGGGTAAACTGTTGTTAGAAATTCAAATTATGCAACATTTATAAAAACAAAATTGAAAACGTTAGAGTATAGATTGTTGTATGTCATGAAATATTGCCTGGCATAAACAAATAGTTGTCTTGCCAACATGAGACAATGACTTAAAACTATTCATTGGGACATTGAACAATCATTATAAGAGTTCTCAGCAATACCACACCAGATAACACAGTCTTGATATGACCTTGTACACTTTTTGTTTGAGGATATTCTTTGAATAAGTCATAAACAGATATGAGATTGTCTTTTATAAATTATAACGGGCATTGTAACAAAATATGATGTTGTCAACGTTGTTTGTGAAATCAGTGATAGTTATAAAACACCTTGTCAAATCAAACTGTTGATTGCAGTTCGATTTGGTCGATTCATTTGGTAAAGAAGTTTATTACGCTAAGTTTCATGGCTATTTTAAAATTAAAACATTGACTACAGGTGGTTCTACGTATTTGTATTTCAATATTGTGAATTTAGCAAACAATGCATGAATAGATAATAACATGCCCATAATCACCAGCGTATCTAATGATTTTATCCATCCAATCTTCATAACAGTGTGTGTTACACTTTTTTCTAAGTTTTTTTTTATGAATGCAACAGTTGTTGTTGCAACTTCCCAATGCAAGGCATAACTCTTGCCAGTCTCCATTACTGGCTGATTTAGGCCTTGCAGTATTTCCTTAAGAAATCTGTGTTTAGAAATCCAGGCCCGCTATGCATTTCTAGTGCAGCGATTCACTATCTTGACACAACAAAGCGAGGGAAATACCGACAGGGTTAAATCAGCCAGTAATGCAGACTGGCAAGAGTTATGCCTTGCGTTTGGAAGTTGTTGTTGTTAATAGAGCAAGTTTTTCACTTTTGAAGCTGTTCGCCTCTACATTTAAATTATAGCGACTACACTACCAATACCTCTTTTATTGCATGAATATATAAACTTGAAGGAGTCATAATATGGTATTATGAATCACATAGAAAAAGTCTGTCCAAAACATTGCAATGGTGCCTTTAAATTGATGATGCATGTGGATCAAGAAACAGGCATAAATAACGTGAAACAATCCACATGAAGGACGCGACGTGAAGCAAACAATGTGAAGTTCGCGACGTGAAGCAAACAATGTCAAAGACGTGACGTGAAAAAAACAATGTCAAGGACGTGACGTGAAGCAAACAATGTCAAGGACGAGACGTGAAGCAAACAATGTCAAGGACGTGACGTGAAGCAAACAATGTCAAGGACGAGACGTGAAGCAAACAATGTCAAGGACGTGAGGTGAAGCAAAGAATGTGAAGAAGAATCACCGTGTAACCACAATCAGTGATCATGTGAGAGTAATATAGACCATTTACTTAACAATGAAATACTGGGATTTATCATCCAAAACTGGGTTCCACAGGAGATATCGCTTGTATGAGATCAAGCGATATCTACTAGGAGATATCGTTTTGACAGTAGATTTTGAACAATGCCCTTTTGGCGTCAGCTACTTGACATCACAATGGGTTTGCATCATCAAGTAATGACATCACAGTGCTATGACGTCATAATCATGATTACGTCACAATGCCATGACATCACGGCACTGGAAGCCAAAATGGCAGTTTTGTGTTTAGATATGTTCATTTTCATTAAAAACTAATGAAGAATGATTTTGGATGATAAATAGAATCTCACCCTCGTGTTTTCTGATATCAAATATATCAACACTCGTTGATAAAAGTCAAAATATCCTCGGCAAGCCTCGGATATTTGTAACTTTTATCAACTCGTGTTGATATATTTGATATCAGAAGACACTTGGGTGAGATTCTCTATTTATCAGTGAAATAAATTGTTTATCAACTGAGTGAAGATATCTGATATTTTCACAGTGACCAGTGATGATGTAATATATCGACACTGATCAGTCGCCGGAACTAGTATTTTCACTATGTAAGCAAATGAGTTATATTAAAGTACTTAAAAATATATTTATAAAATTATATAATAAATATAATTTTTAATGTCAGACACCAGGTTTATTTCGCCCCGTGACATGGGTAAAGTTAATATTTCACAAATGGCGCATCCACGAGTGAAATATTACACTTTATCCATGACACTCGACGAAATAAACCTAGTATCTGACCAACTCCACCTGTAGTTATCTCAACGATTGTCAAGGCTAGGACTCAACTGCGCATGAAAATTAAATCAGCATCAACAGTGTTATCCTTTGCCACTGTAAGAGTCGGGGGAGGGGAGGTGTTTTTGGTCTTGGTGTTTGGCTCTATGTAATCCAAACTTCATATTCCTATAATACAGGTTCTCTCAGAGGGGGATTAACTTTTATATCGCTATACCCTAGAACAACTATTGCGTCACTAGACGGTTTAATTTACCTGTCACTTGATTTCATAAAGTTTTTCAAATATGTGTTGTGAAGTGATATAACACTGTGAGCTGTGATGTTATCGCTGGCACGTTGTGTCAATCTGTGTTAGCGTTTTCATTACGTTTTTTTTAATTTTCTTCAAAGAGACTTTCTTTGTTGATACTTTTTGAACCCTATAAAACCAGTACAAAAAGCTCCCTGGTCGGCAGTTAATCGACAATCAATCTCACTTCATAAATTTTCTGCTTTTTCCCAAAATCGATATTATTACATAAAGTGACTCACGTACGTGGTCGATAATTTACAAAAACACATCACGCGCAGAGAAAACAAATGTGAACCCGTGACTTTCTTCAAAACAAAACAACATTTGTAATTTATCCCAAAACAAATCACGTCCTCAAAAGATGTACATTTCCACGTGCGGCACGTGCAGAGAGGAACAACGCATGATATAATACGTCCCCCACGGCTCTCCATACTAACAGTGAGTCTCTCCCGTATGCAAATCCAGCCGAGTTATTAATAGCATCAGGTCAACACTCCGCGAGTGAGACAGACCTAGCCGTAGAACGGTACAAGGGGAGACGGATTTGTACCGAGTTTGGGACGGGATATGGCGACCCGACTTGAGGCACTTTTGGGGGACAGGGTGATAAGGGGGTCGGGCGACCCTGTGGGGGTCAGGACCATGTGTGGCAAGGACAAAGTGATCGGACTTTACTTTTCAGCCCAATGGTGCCCCCCTTGCAAAGGATTTACACCAAAGCTTGTGGAATTTTATAAAAACTTTAAAAGCGTTGAAAGGGGATACAGTCTGGAAATTGTGTTCGTGAGTTGGGATAAGGACTCGGCGTGTTTTACAGATTATTTTTCATCCATGCCGTGGCTAGCTCTGCCCTATGAAGACAGAGAAAGAAAGGTGAGTTAAATGGCAGGGTAATCCACCCGTATCCCACCCCTTACAGCTACATTGTATCAAATTGTCAACACATTGTTTTTTATTCATCAAGTGTTATCTGTCGGTGCCATATCGGCCTGTCATCGCCTGATTGTCTCGGGTTGAGTGGCACCCGCCAATCACGATCCACACGAGGCAAAACACTAACAAACGCTTTAGTTTTCTTTACTGTTATGTTTTACTGTGTGCAAGGCAGATCCGCGGAGGAGATAGGCCGCATAATTTAGTTCACATCAGTGTGGCCTGTTGCTGTCATTAGTAGGGCTACTTTAGACCAAGTAAACCCCACTGATCACCTTTGAACGTGTGCCTGTTACCGGTATTCGATGCCAGGTAACTTGAAACAAACGGAGCGAACTTTGCGAAAGAATTGTTTTTTGGGTATCGACGGGTCGTGATGACCTAACTGTAATCTGGTTGGCTCGACGCTGACATCAAACACGCCGCTGTGGGTTTCATATCAGTGAGACAATTATTTCACCTCTAATACACACACTAATGGTGATTGCTTTCGAGACCTGGCGTTATTTCACTGGAAATTCACAGGCTGTTTGAACAAAGAACCCGCCGTAATCTATCCGTTGATACATTCTCGCGTTGCCAGCATCGGAAAACGAATGTTTTGTTATCAGAAAATTAAAACCCATTAATTTGTCTTTGGCAGTCTTTACTTCATATTGATTAAATTATTTTCTTTGTAAAACTGTAATGACGGTTTCAATTCCCAGGTGTTTCACTGATTATTCAAGCGAGCGCGTGAGTTTAGATTTCACATACAGAGTTCACGCGTTGTATTTGTCGACAGGTCCGATACCTATCTTCTCTATGAAATAATTTTGTCCAACAAGCATTCGAAATTTGTTGTTTCATAAAGGTATTATCAAAAACAGAGTTCAACAGTAAATGTGCATTCCACTGTGAATCACACCTGGTTGATTTTCTTTGTTCTCGCCGCCTCACGCTTCGCTGTGAATGACCTTACGCGACGCTTGAGGAGATCGCATTGGGAGGGGAGGGGGAGGAGGAGGGGGAGGAGGAGGGGGAGGGGGAGAAAGGGGAGGGTTGAAGTAGAGGTGTGAATTGAGCCTTTCATCGCCGAACAGCTCATTAAGAAGTTATAAAACACGGATTACTTCTTAATTAAAAGGTGATTGAACGAATTATTTCGATGCCAGTGGAAGTCATTCTGACAAATTACCGACTGGGTTTGTTATTCATACCAGATGGAATACCTTATTGCTGATATGTTATGTGTACTTATTCAGTATTTGGGAAATATTTGTTTTGAGTTAGTGGTTTTTACAGAATAATTTACATTTTTCAGCTTTTGTTTGTAATTGTTTTATTTAGGGAATATTTTAAAGAAATTGTTATTGAAGTCAGGTAAAAGAATATTGGTGGAAAATGTACTATGGTTTATAACATTGATACCTTCAGTCTCTGCTTTATGTAAAAAAAACCCAGCAAATTAAGTAATGGAAGTTTGTCTGAAAATTAATTGATTTAATTTAATTATTGATTTTGATCACTTCTCAAAGCCATGATCTCAACTTGTATATTGGTAGCAGAAATATTTTATTAAAATGTCAAAAGTCAGTTACATGAAATTATACACACATGATAAACATCCAGGAATAAAAAATGACATCCAGCTATTTATTGGCTTATCAGATACTCAATAATGGAATATTAAATTAATACTAAAAATACATTTTACACAAACACAAAACACAAAAGAATTTTGTTCATTCAAAAAATGCAATGTGAAGCAATCAATTTAATGATACAGAACAGAATACCGGTACTGTGTTAAGACTTGATGGTTTTGTGAAAGATGGGATGGGCTAAAGTCAAAATAAAGTCCATATGTGAATTATATTTAGAGAAACAATTAACGTGAATGGTATGTTAAAAATTATAAGACTCACTTAAAATGAATGATACCGGTAAGTGATGCAATTTGAAGCAGTTAATATAAATGTGAAGCAATTAATGTAGATGTAAGGCAATTGATGCAATGTGAAGTAATTGATGTAAATGTTCCGAATTCATGTCAACGATGCAATTGATAAAAACAATGCAATATCAAGCAATTGATTTAAATATGAAAAAAATAATGTAGACAATGCAAAAACATGAAGCAAATGGATGTTTGCAAAGAATGCAATGTGAAGCATTTTATGTTAAAGTTGTCAGTAAGGAAACTGCAATGT
The DNA here is from genome assembly GCA_936450465.1 of Gibbula magus. Classification (NCBI taxonomy): domain Eukaryota; kingdom Metazoa; phylum Mollusca; class Gastropoda; order Trochida; family Trochidae; genus Gibbula; species Gibbula magus. Next base: position 22,076,685 of record OW388295.1, on the reverse strand, counting down.
AAATGATTTAATGTGAAGGATGAATGTGAAGAAAGCAATGTGAAGCCATTGATATTAATGATTCTTTTAAAAGAATGCAATAAGAAGCAGTTAAGGATGTTTGTGAAGAAGATGATGTGAAGCAATTAATGTGAAGAAATTTGTCAAGAATGCAATGTGAAGCCATTGATATTAATGATTCTTTTGAAAGAATGCAATAAGAAGCAGTTAAGGATGTTTGTGTAAAGTGCAATCAGAAGCAATTGATATTAAGGATGTTTGTGTAAAGTGCAATCAGAAGCAATTGATATTAAGGATGTTTGTGTAAAGTGCAATCAGAAGCAATTGATATTAAGGATGTTTGTGTAAAGTGCAATCAGAAGCAATTGATATTAAGGATGTTTGTGAGGAATGTAATGTGCAGCAATTAAATGTAAAAAAAATGCTGTCATCGATGATGAAGAGTGAAAATTTGCTAATGTTAATGATGTTTGTGAAGAACGCAATGTAAAACATTTGTTTTAAAGTATGTATGTCAGAAAATTGTTAAAATGTAATAATGTACAGCAATGATGTAAAGCGAGTATTAGGGTGATGGTTTATGGGAAACAATAAATATAAGTAACTTTATGTAAACAGATCAAATGTAACAATTTCATTTTCGTGATATAAATCACATTCAAAACAAATTTTATATGAAAAAAATAAAACGGAAAAAAGCATGTTGAATCATAATTAAAAAGAAATGTAATGTGAAACCAACAACCAAACAATGTAAGAGAAGGTCGTGTGATGAATGTTTAAAATATAATGTGAAACAATATCAGGAAGATATGTGAATCACATTATGAAATAAATCAGTATGGAAGATAGATGTGATGAGATAAATCTAAACAATGAATAGATATTGTAAATAAATCATAATATGATACAAAACATACACCATTTCATTAAAAATTATATTACTTGATGAAAATGATATAAAGATTGTAAGAGTTGCAAAACTTTCACATTTACTTTTTAAGAACCATATGTAAAGGACAGTTTTGTTTTTAAAGTGTAGATATTATATTAGTACGTTTTTGATTAAACGTAATTATTTATACTTACCTGTTGACTAGACCTACTTTGCCTTACCTCCCAGGGGTAATGCTATTTCAACCTTAATACAGACGAACTTGAAGAATGGATGAGGGGTGCGTAAAATCCCTTATCCAAGGGCCGGTAAGTCTAGATGGTCTCGTGACGTCACTACCGGTTCATATCACTCTCCGAAAGTCCCAAAGGCAAGACAGACCAAGTGGGGAGGATGGGAGGGCCTAGAGCGTAGGTCTAGTCAACAGGTAAGTATAAATAATTACGTTTAATCAAAAACGTACTATTATTTAAATACCTATCTGTTGACTAGACCTACTTTGCCTAGAATCCCACCGCAAGGAGGCGGGTCAGTAGATACATGGTAGTGACGAGACCAGCGACTAGCCCTGAGTGTAAGCTAACCTACGAGTCCTCCACCCTGTGGTGAGGACAAGGCACAGCCCGGGAGATACCATCTCTACCGCTAAGCGGATCGAAGAGACAACCCTGCCACTCAACTTCCGATCAACATACCGCCCCCCAAACCCCAACAGGGAGGGGGGGGGGGGGGGGTCAAAATGAAGTTTAAGAAAAAACCAACAGACACGAGAGTAAGCAATGTAAACCCTGTTTATTTACAATAAGTCCCAAACGCGTCTAAGAAGGATGACCCCTTCTTGGTCTGGTTGGGGGGACCACCTTCGTCTGCGCGAAGACCTGTGGACCCAGCCTAGAGATGCCTTCAAGATCAGCAGTGGAGACATCTCGCAGGTAATGGTTGGCGAAAACCTCTGATGAACGCCAAAAACACCCTGCCATGACATCCGAAACCGCGATGTTGCAGTGATACGCCATCGTTGCTGAAACTGCGCGGATCTTTTGAGGATTGGAACGCGACGGCGGAGGCAAATCAGCGGCCTTGTACGCATCAATTACCGCCGATCTTAGATACACCCCCAACGCTCGCTTGTCTAGTTCCTTGGTGCTCCTGGGTGAGTGAGGCAAGAACAGACGACGCCTGCCATCCCTCAGCCTGCGGGTACGCTGCGTGTACACCCTTAAGGCTCTTACTGGACACAAAGAGAGATCCACCTCATCTGAGTCCGAACCCAGCGCTGGGATAGAGAACGTACGTCCCGCTTCATCCGCTGCTTGGTTCTTACAGACAAAATCAGGAGCCAACCCCAGCGAGGCGGAGCCCCCCTCCCTGACCTCAAAACGTAGCAGGTCCGCCTGCAACGCATGGATCTCTGAAATCCGCGCTGCGGAGGCCATGGCCACCAGAAAAATGACCTTGATGGTGAGAGGGAGGAGAGGCACGTCGGAGAGCGGTTCATACCTATCGGAGCGCAGGTGGTTGAGCACAATGGCTAAGTCCCATTCAGGTGGGCGAAGCCTGGACCTGCCGTCCACCGAACGGAAGGTCTTAATTAGGCCCTTGAGGACCGACACATCCAATCCTGGCGATCTCTTCCTGAGAACCGACAGGATGGCCGACATGTTGGTGTTAATTGACGACGCCTTAAGATGTCTAGTGTTGCGAAGGTACACCAAGTACTCCGCAACCTGAGGCACTGAAGCCTCTGCCGGAATGAAATCCCTCTGAGCACAGAACGAGGCGAAGGCCTGCCACTGGAAATCATAGAGCTTCCTAGTGGTTTTCCTATGCGAGGTAGCTATTGCGTTGGCGACGCACTTAGAGTATCCACTACTCCTTAACCCTCTTTTAATACAAGCCAAGCGTGAAGGGAGAACACCTGAGGGTTCTCGTGTAACCTTCCGCTTGGCCTGCTGATGAGCAGATCCCTCCGTATCTGAATCGGAACCGGTTCCTGCCGACAGAGCCGACGGAGAAGAACGAATCACGGCCGGGCTGGCCACCAAGGGGCGACCAGCAGGAGACGAAGAATCCGAGTTACCCCTATCTTGGCTACAACTTGGGAGAGGATGGCCGGCGGCGGAAAAGCATAGGCGGCCATCCCCTCCCACCCTAACGAGAGCGCGTCTAAGCCCATCGCTAGCGGGTCTGGCACTGGGGAGATGTAGGTTGGCAATTGGTGGTTGAGACACGTCGCGAACAGATCTATCAGCGGGGTGCCGAACTGGAGACACAACCCCCTGAAAACCACCGGATTCAGTTGCCACTCCGTTGGGGGAGGGGCATCCGGACGTGACAACGCGTCCGCCAAGACGTTCTTGGCACCTGGAATGTGGACCGCTCGAATGTCCAGGTCCACCTCGTCCACCAACTCGAAGAGCTGGAGTGACACGCGTAGCAGAGACTGTGCCTTGGTGGACCCCTGCTTGTTTATCGACCAAGCAGCCGCCGAACTGTCCGTGTGTACTAGCAGGCACTGGCCCCTCAAGGGGACCTGCCAGTGCTGAATGGCAAGACGTACTGCGTCCAACTCGAGGACGTTGATGTGTAGGTTCCGCTCTGATGGGGACCAAACTCCCGCCACCTGTTCGTGACTCATGTGCGCTCCCCACCCTTGGGTGGAGGCGTCTACAAACAGGTGAGCTGAGGGGGGGCGAGGACGAAGTGGAACGCCTGCGAACACACTCTCGTCTACCCGCCACCAAGCTAGGAACCGATGTAGGTCTGGGGTTAAGACTATGTCGTGACGACAACGCGTCTCCCTGATGTGGGGATTCAGGAACACCTGTAACGGGCGAAGGAACAACCTCCCCCTGCGGGTCAGGTCCTGAGCTGACGTTAATAACCCCAACACTCTTTGCCACTGACGTAGGGAGAGCGAGGCGTCGAGCGCGCGATCCATAAGGCGATCGTAACGAGCCATCCGCTCCCTCGTGACGAAACCGCGGAACAGCCGGGTGTCTAGGATAGCCCCTAGGAACTTCAGACGAGTTGCCGGAACCAAGTCCGACTTCTCTAAGTTCACTAGCCACCCCAGACGACGGAACAGGTCCATCGTGAACCTGAGCTGCGCCTCGAGAACGACCGGGGAGCGGTCGTGAGCGATCCCATCGTCCAAGTACATTAGGAACTGAATGTCGCATTGGTGAAGGAATTGGACGATGGGCTGAGTCACCCGTGTGAATAACCAGGGGGCGGACGAGATCCCGAACGGGAGCACGCACCACTGAAAATGTCTGCCGTCCAGGATGAAGCGGAGGTACCTGCGGTCCCGATAGTGAATCGGCACGTGCAGGTACGCATCCTGTAGATCGAGAGACACCATGCAGTCTGAGCGCTCCAAGGACCGCATCACTGAGGGAAGCGTCAAGAGTCGAAAATATGGCGGCCGAACGAGGAAGGAGCGGTTGAACACCTTCAAATCGTGAATTAGCCGCCATTTTTTCGAGTTCCTTTTGGGTATTACGAACACTGTGGAGTAAAACCCCGGCGTTAGATGCGGGGTCAGGACCTCCTGCACCGCCCGTTTGGAGATTAATATCTCCACCTGTTCCAATGTCAATTTGAGCCGGTCCCCTGCTAAGGGACGCTCCATTGGAGTACAGGTGAGGGGCGGCGGAGACGAGACGGGAATGCGGAACCCCTGACCCAGAATCCGACACACGTAAGGGTCTAACCCTAACTGTACCCAGTTGCTGACAAAGTCTTGGAGGCGACCCCCCACCAAGCCCTCCGACACCGGAACGAGTGGAGGAGGGAGCAGCGGGGGTGACCACGAGTCACTTCCTCCACTTCTTTTGCGGGGTACGACCTCTGGCGCCAGGCCGGGGGGACTTGGGGGACTGACCCGTGGATCCACGGCCACGACCTCCCCGCCGAAAGTCCGTTTTCGCTTTCTTGGGGGAAGGTTGGCCACTGCCCTGGCCTTGCCCCTGACGAAAATTGGTCTGCGGACGCTTTGGTGTCGTTTGCCTCTGCGTGACGAGCCGATTAGTGAGGTCTTGTTGTTGGGCCTCCTGTCGTGCTCTCAAAACCTCCGGGATACGACCACCAAACAGAGTTTCAGCGTGAGCAGGGGCATGTCGAAGGAAGTTCTTATGATCTGGGTTGAGACCTGACCGGTAGAGGAAATTGTCTCTGCGAAGCACTGTTATACTCGATGAAATTCGCGACGCTGACAACATGATCTGCGCAAGGTCCGCAGCCACATCACCAAACGCTTTGAACAACACCGGGTCCCCCGCCTCCATGCCCGCCTGCTTAGCACAAGCCAGCATCGCCTGACATGTGAAAGCCACGTTGTTCCCCAAGCCTAACACCGAACGCGCCTCCCTGTCAAGATGAGAGAACTGTGCCTCAGACACGCGGTGAAGCAGGTTGGTGGTAAACAACCGGGACGCCCCCTGATCAAGGGGAGGCGGAACAAGCTGAAAAGGGACCGGATACAAGGGCAGACGCCGTCTGCGCTTGTCCGGCACCACCAAAGGCGGAAGCAAACGATTGGGCATCGCAGATGATACGACTTGCTCCATATCCTCGGTGGCCTCCAACAGAAGCCTATGAGGTGGAAGGGCAAGACGCGCGGGAGGTACCTCGCCATCGGGGCCAAAGGAAGCCCTCCTGGCCGCCGACGTGCGCGGACCCGTCACGCTGACTTGGCTAAGTGGAACGTCCGCGAACGAAGCCACTTCGGATAGCATAGCTATTGCGTCAACCACTGGAGGATCCTCCGACGATCCCGTACCCTCCGCCTCCGTTTCTATACTGATGAACGGAGGGTTCGACACGTCCACGTAGCGGGTGTCACGTTCCGGTGAGTCCGGCGAGGAGTCACGTAAGGGTGACATCACCGTGACACGCCGCTCCGGGGTGCGAGGGGTACGCGAAGGAGTCGCGGGTGCGGAGGCCCTAGCGGACGAGGAACGCGCACCCTGAGGTACGTCATCCGCATAGGGCTCACACGATCGCGTAGTCGTAGTGTGAGTAGGTAAGTTCCGCGGACCCAAACGCGCATCGAGCAAGGAAGAGACCATATCCTTGACGGATGCCAGAAGGAGGGAAGGATCGACCTTGTCGAACCTAGCCTTCTTGGACTTCTTCTTCTTGCTCTTGGGCGTAGCGGGTCCGCCCACCTTAAGTCTAAGCGGAGACAACCGTTGGTCCGGCGAAGGAGGGGACAACGGGTGAGTCCGCGAACGAGAACCGGAACACGACGGCGGAGGGGGGGGAGCGTAACTTCGACCCCCCAGCGGGTTCGGACAGGTCCGATTCCCTGTCGAATTCATCCGCCCGTTCCGTGAGGACAATGTCTACATCCTCCACCGGAGACGGATGACGAATGGGAGACACCTCCCTACGTTGAGCTGACGACGTACGCTTCTGTGACGCAGCCCTATCGGCCACCGACTTGCGTATGGCGGAAACGTACGCGTGGAACTCCGATTCGGAGAGAGGAGCGCACTCGTCGCAACGGTAATCCTCTTCGCAAAGGTCCTTGCACTTCCTGCATAACAAGTGCGGATCCTTAGAGGCGGACTTCCTGCCTCCGCAGTTCGTGCAGAAGGCGGAGTACATGGCGAACGGTAACGATAAAACGCGTAACGTAAGCGAAGGTAGAGACAGTCGAGTCACCTACACGGCGTCGCAACAAAAACTCTGAACTCGAAGAGCACAAAGTCAAAATCAAGTAACCACCCGCCAAGGTAAACAAAGACGAACAAGCCAAACCAAAAAATAGGCTAAACACTAACAAGATAAATCAATCTTTATTCACATAACATTCGTGAGTGAACCAAACCTTAAGTGACTGGCGTAGCGAGTCACTTGAACCAAAGTGAGTCACCCTAAGGGTGAGTCACGTATAATCGACCTAAGTCGAACCAAACCCTAAGCGACTGGCGTAGCGAGTCACTTGAACCAAAGTGAGTCACCCTAAGGGTGAGTCACGTATAATCGACCTAAGTCGAACCAAACCCTAAGTGACTGGCGTAGCGAGTCACTTGAACCAAAGTGAATCACCCTAAGGGTGAGTCACGTAGAATCGACCTAAGGCGAATGGTAGGCGAAAGCTAGCAACGGGCAACGCGAGTCACTGACGAGGAGTGTATCCACTGCTCCTTAACCAAGCTAGTGACTCACCTAAGGCGAACAACTAGCGAGCCAGTGACAGGCGAGGCGAGAAGCCAAGCGAGACGCGAAGCACTTGAGTACGGACCGCAGGCGAATGACAAGCGACAAGCGAATGACAAGCGAGGCGAGTCACCCGCGTAGGAGAGATACCACTGCTCCTTTACCTTACGCAAGTCAAACCCACAGTTTCCTAAGGTACAGACCGATAAGCGTAAGCCAAGCGAGAGCGAATGACAAACGAAGCAAGCCAAACGAATTAGGAGAGACACCACTACTCCTCTACGATACGCAAGACAAACACTTAACAGTTAGCACTAGAGTACAACCGACAGGCGTATGACAAGCGAATTAGGAGAGATTCCACTAGCTCCTTTACCGTACGCAAGTCAACAACCCACAGTTAACACTAAAGTACAGACCGAAAGCGCGTGACAAGCGAAAGCGAATGGCCAGCGAAGCGAGTCAAACGATTAGGAGAGATGCCACTACTCCTCTACCAGACGCAAGACAAACACCTAACAGTCAGCACTCGGAACGAATGGCGAATGACCAAGCGAAAGCGGATGACAAGCGAAGCGAGTCACCCGCGTAGGAGAGATACCACTGCTCCTTTACCCTACGCAAGTCAAACACCCAACAGTCAGGTGAGAGAAAACAAAGAATCACGAGCTGCACGTGCGGCGCATGCAATCCACCTACTCCGGATGGTCGCTAGCTAGCACATGTCAACAAGGCCCCTTGAAATCTAACACCTACTTGAAAAACAGATTGTAAACACAACCTGCACTAACGAAGAACAACGTTGATGATATCTCTTGAACTAACAAGAGAAAAATAGCAAGTTAGCAACCCAAGTCGCTAAAACCCCAGTCACAGAACAAAACACGTCTGCCTTGCTCTGCAACTTTTAGGAGAGTGATATGAACCGGTAGTGACGTCACGAGACCATCTAGACTTACCGGCCCTTGGATAAGGGATTTTACGCACCCCTCATCCATTCTTCAAGTTCGTCTGTATTAAGGTTGAAATAGCATTACCCCTGGGAGGTAAGGCAAAGTAGGTCTAGTCAACAGATAGGTATTTAAATAATACAAATTACTTATTTTGATTTTTCAATACTGGTGCTTGAAATATAATATTTTGGTTCTTTTAATGTTTAACTGCTACTATATATATTATGTTGAAAATTTCATAACGTTTAAAAAACAAACACTATGTTCCTGGGGACAAACTCTGAGAAATAAAAGTATAGGAAATGGGGTATATTACAGGGTTCAAATTGTTAATTAATCCTAATGACAAACACTTGTTAAGGTTAATTTCAAGCCATGTTTAATTGAAAATTGATAAAAAGCCTTGGAGACTTGAAGTTTCAGATTCAGGCAAAATGTAAATGTTTTACCAAGTTTATGAGACTGAAATGAAACTAGGATATTCTATATACAGTGTATAGGACTGGCCATGAAACAACAAACTGCAACATAAATTTCAAGGGTTTGTTCTGCCTCGATTGTCTTAAATGTGTTCTGATTTTTATGACACCATGATATCATTAAAGTATTAGTTTCTATCCCATGTAATACAGTAAATTCAGTGAGCCCTGGGATTGGAGGAAATTCTATAACATCATGAAGAGCAATTAACTTCTTTATTTGTCATAATTTGATACTAGTAATGGCAGCAGTATGTCTGTGGTGCTATGAAATATGAGATGCTTTCATGTCTGTATGGAGAACATATCATCTAGATTATTGCATTTGTAGCATCAAATATATTTATTGTAATTTACAGACATCCAATATATTTATTGTAATTTACAGACATCCAATATATTTATTATTTCCTTTATGGATGTTCCTAATGATAGAAAGTAATCTTTTTAAAAAAATATGATAACATACTGAAGGCGTTGTAACACTTTTTTGCAAATTATGTTTTCTTAAATTCGTCATTTATTATTAAAGTTATACAATATATTGGGACGTTAATGAGTAAAACATCTCATTACCAACCCGATAAGCCGTATCCATAGAAAATGGTTATCCATATTTGACATATAAAGCGACAGTGGTGTGATACTCTTCAGTGTGAGAGGTAGATTTGTAGGTCTCATGAGAATTTGAGAGTTCAGATAGCTAGATGGTTGATCATTCCATCATTGTACCATATTTAAAACTCTACTCTGAGCGTTTAGGTATCACTACATCATTCAGATCATTTGAACTACCTTGAGTGGCCAATTTAAAGTGAATGCATTAAAATGGCCGCTCCATGGAAAATGGACTCGCATGACTTAACCGAACCATGTACATTCATTTCAGAACTCTTTTTATTAAGTCAGGAGTATTATTTAGCCAATGGTAACGCTTATTTATATCTTTGTGAGATCGCTTCATTTCATCAGTAATAAAATCACGCTACAGGGCCTTTAAATTCTAAACTGTATGAAGGCAACAAGTTCATGTTGTAAAAGTGAAAATCAAAAATAATTTTATTTGTAAATCAATATCTTACTTGTATTCATGACTGCAGATTTGTCACATAAAAGAGAGTGGTATTTTTCATGCATCAACAATATTTATTTGATGTCAGGATGTTTATTTAATAATCTATATCTTTATTGCATAAGGAAGCATTCCAGGAATTTCCAAAGAGGGAGGGGGTGTTCACATATTGTGAGTGGGTTGAGGAGGGGGGCACCCATTGGGTTGTTAAAATTTACAAACTAAGTTTTTTAAAATGGGAAAGGGGGTGGGGGAGGTCAATTTGGATATTTCCCCAAAATATTCCAGTCAGAGACTAAAGTAAGTCTATTATCTATATTGCAGGGTGGTTTGAAATGTACAATCAATGTGTTATTTTCAGTTGAGAACAATCACATATAGACAAGAGCCCCAGCTGAAATAGACATCGATCAATTGTGTCAATGTCCTTATCACCGATCTTCAGTCAGTCAGGATAATGGAGCAAATTGCCTTTTAGATCTGATATATTTCATTATTTGTGTCCTGCACTTAGCTTGAAATATATTGACGCTATCATTCTGCGAAGTCAATATTTCAAGTAGACTTGACGTATTTTATTATTTGTATCTTCCACTTAGCTAGAAATGTATTGATACCATTTCTTGGATAGTCAATATTTCAAATTATTCATATTGCAAATTGGTTCGACCACTATCTATATTCATGTAATGGTAATACAAGAGACATCTTTGATGTTGTCCAACTGTATTTACATCTTTTATGGAAAGAAATATTTTTACAAGAAAAGTTAGTAAATTGGTTTTGTGAATATCATATTATCTTCTTTAGGTCACTCTCATGTTTCTTATCATATCATATAGAGCTTTCCTACTTTAATACTCAGTAATAAGGTAACTTTGATTGAATTATTTTCCTTTTCTATTGTTTGGGATTGTTTCTATCATGTTTATCATAGCATAGCAATAGTGGTTGGTTTGGGCTAAATATCTTCTATAGTAGTTTTTTCTTTATTGTATATGAAAAGGAATCACATACAAAATGATGATGATGATGATGTGATATATGCTGCTGATGATCATAATGTGACATATAGTGATGTGAGATATGACGAAGTGATATATGGTGATGTGAGATATGACGAAGTGATATATGGTGATGAGAGATATGACGAAGTGATATATGGTGATGTGAGATATGACGAAGTGATATATGGTGATGTGAGATATGACGAAGTGATATATGGTGATGTGAGATATGACGAAGTGATATATGGTGATGTGAGATATGACGAAGTGATATATGGTGATGTGAGATATGACGAAGTGATATATTGTGATGTGAGATATGACGAAGTGATATGTGGTGATGTGAGATATGACGAAGTGATATATGGTGATGTGAGATATGAAGAAGTGATATATGGTGATGTGAGATATGACGAGGTGATATATGGTGATGTGAGATATGAAGAAGTGATATATGGTGATGTGAGATATGACAAAGTGATATATGGTGATGTGAGATATGATGAAGTGATATATGGTGATGTGAGATATGACGAAGTGATATATGGTGATGTGAGATATGACGAAGTGATATATTGTGATGTGAGATATGACGAAGTGATATATGGTGATGTGAGATGAAGTGATATATGGTGATGTGAGATATGATGAAGTGATATATGGTGATGTGAGATAGAATGAAGTGATATATGGTGATGTGAGATATGATGAAGTGATATATGGTGATGTGAGATATGATGAAGTGATATATGGTGATGTGATATATGATGAAGTGATATATGGTGATGTGAGATATGATGAAGTGATATATGGTGATGATGATGATGTGATAGATGATAATGTGTGTGATGCCAAGGATGGACATTTATTCAACAACATACCTATTTTTTGTCTGGGGCGGTGATAACTACCGCTCACTAAATGTTGATTGGTATAAGTGTCATAACTGTGGATCAAATAAATGATTCATGACGGTATGGGAAAATTATGATAAAGGAGGGGGCGGTGTACCGTCAAAACACAGATAAAACACAGATGAGTGGTTCAACACTAAATTGTTATGTTTCAAGGGTCATTGATGAAGGGGTTCCAACGACCCCTCAAAAGGTAACTTTTTAATGTTTACCCGCCCATCAGTGTTTTTCCTGTGTTTTGACGGTACACCCCTGTTTTAGTATACCTATTTGTTATCAAATTACAGCACATTGTTCAGTACTGAGTGAAGTAAAGAGCATCTGCAGGTAAGATCAGAGTCTCTGTAGCTGTAGAGAAGTTTAAAAGAAGGAAGCTGGTATCAGACTAAGCACTAACAACTTAAACAGGCGTATCATCTTGTGAGAATCAGATTTGGTCTGGTGTTAAAACAACAATCAGCAGAGTTCGTCGCTACAATGAAACATAGCGTTGAAACAGGAATAAGGTCTGGTAAAATCTTCAGAACTCTCAGCGAGGATTTTACGAGATTTGGAAGAGCCATACAGGTAACAGTTCTGCAAGATTCTCCACAAGTTTACCATGGCTTTTGGGCACTTTGAAGATATCATTCAGGTTGAATAGTCAACTGATGACATCGGAGACAAATGTCGGGAATATTCAAGAGGATTATATCAATAGCAGAAACATCTCTGTGTTTATCTTGGCCGTTAGCTTATTATCTTAGCATTCAGCCAATGAGAGTTAATTCCTCTTGCTGTGGGAGACAAACGAGTCTACTGCATTATATAGCGGTGTTTAGACGCGAGGGAATGTAAACAAATACAGTCAATAAGCTAATGTTCTGTGATCAGTGAAAAGCCTAACATCAACATCAATGATTGCACCGGTGCAACAGTCTCGTGGCGGATACTCTTTGGGGACGCACTTCACTGCAACATCAAAGAGCCGATATAGACTATAGGCATCACTTTGAATCTAGACTTTGTTAACGCTTCATTAGCTTTTTCATGCTACTTCAATCAAAACATGATTGATTTGACTGCAACATTAAAGAGGCGATATAGACTAAAGGCATCACATTTGAATTTTGACTTTGTTAATGCTTCATTAGATTATTCAGGCTACTTGTATCAAGACACGATTGATGTGATTAGAAGTTCAAAAGTATTGCTTTAGACTATAGACAAAACTTTTATAGGTTTTCTCAGTTCATTCAAAATAGATTCTATATCCTGTTTAAATCTAGGTATGATATGTCTAATGGACCGATATAGACTGAGAGCATTGGAATCTAGTGTCCAAAAGAAATTATTCATCTAGCGGTTAATAAAATTTACATACAAAATTGTTCAAAAGGGATTTGGGGATTCAAACCCCTTAAACCCCTCCCCAGGATCTGCCAAAGGATTGTTCAAAATAGCTGATTTGTCTTGCTTAAATCTAAACTGGATAAGTTAGACTGGAAGTCCAAAAAGATCAATATAGACTATAAGCATTTGAATGTAGACTCATTTCACACTACATGGAATAACTGAAAAGAGATAAATCTTGATGCATAGACATAGAAAGGATGGATGAGACTCCATAGGAAGGATGTAGACTTGAAGTACATTGATTTCTTGATTGTCTGATAACATTTCTTGTTCAGACTTTTGAGACATGGAATTAATGAAGCAGTTAACATGCTGATTGCAGTTGCTGGTTTATTAATCCTGCTTGAATCGGGAATATTTTAAAAAGATCACATATATAAACAATTCTTCTTGAATCATAATGGAATTGATTGGAACTTAAATCTGTTATTTCTATGATACAGACAATGTGCAACGTATGGAATCTACAATGTGGTAGAGCATTAAGTTATTGTGATCTCACTTTAATTGCCAAAAATAGAAAATCAGATAGAAAGTTATGAATATCAGTATTACAGTTGACACGGATCCAGAGGGAAGTACAGCAGTGTGCCCCTTCCTCCCCCCCCCCCCCCCCAAACCCTTTTTCATGTGTTAATTGAAGAGCATTGAAGTTTCAGTCCAGACAATGGTGCACCCCCACCTTCTCCAACGGAGTAGGGTGCACATACAATACTATACTATAGGTGGTGTGGAGTATCCTGCTGCTCACCGACAAGAGTGTCTCTATTGTCTTATTTCATAATCTTCTTCAGTGCATGTGTTCTCAAAGAAAATTTTGAGAAAAAAAGTTGAAAATATTTTAGTTTGTTTCCCACAACACGTGACTGTAATGCTTGAATAACACTTCTTTTTCTTAAAAAAAAATTCTGTCTGCTCTCAACGATCAAATTTGAAACATGTTTGGAAACAAGTTGATGTTAAAGAGTCACTTCCCCTCCCTCTGTTCCGCATTATAAGATAATGGCTTCTTCTTCATCCAAATATTTATTTCCAAGACTTTCTATCGGTTACAACAGCTGTTTGAAGCATCTCTTGGCTTTATTACAACAGTTGCATACTCTACTGAGTGCCTGATAACAGCCTGACACAAGTCACAGGGGGGAGGGGGAGGATAGGGGGTGGGGTTACCGGTTCACAATCCTTGGGGGTCAGGGGATGGGGGGAGTTACTGTTTCACAATCCTTGGGGTCATTTGAAGAGGAGTTAGTTACCGTCTCACAATCCTTGGGGTCAGGGGAAGAAAGGGGAGTTACTGTTACATAATTCTTGGGGGGGGGGGGGGGGGAAGTCTGCTGGTGAGGCGAATAACAGTGAATGGGCAGAGATTGCAAAATGATGTTAGTAGAAGAGAGGGAGGGGTGGTGTTTGGGGGTGCAGTTGCATGAAGTATGTGGAGTGATGCAGGCATGGGGGAGGGGTGTCTTTTATAGGGGGAGATTGGAGATGGATGGAGAAAGCAGAATGCAGATATTGTAAGGGGCAGATTAGAGATGGATGGAGATAGCAGAGTGTAGGTATTGGGGCAAGTGCTCTGTTTTATCTAACACAGAAATATTTGTGGTAAGCTAGACTTGATTTTAGTCTCTGAATGGATATTTTGTTTTCATTATTTTAAGAAATTAGTAATACTAATTTTTAATCTCTAAACTCTGCAAATTTCAATCTTTTTGGTTTCTAAATTCTACCAAAAGTTTATAGAAGTCCTCCGAGACAAATTAATTTCCGATTTCTTACAAAAAGTTCTTTCCTGGTGCACCAGTTTGCCAAGAGAGAGGAAGAGCTGGCAAGGTGCACTTTACGACTTAAGTGAAAATCAGTTCGTTTTAAATTAAGATTTAAATCACCGTCGCTTTTCTTTGAATTCTCGTCTCTTTGAGGGAGAATGGTAACTTCATCAGACTGTTCAAAGAAAGGATCACCAAATAACTTATAAAAAGTTTACCTTTGGAAAAAAATTAATTCTTTAAAGTGATTACATTTTCTTATATGTTTCCTTGCTGCATTCGATGTAAAACGTATTGACCATGATGAAGACAAAAGAACTATCTGGAAACTGTTGCCAGCAGTGAATTTTAGTGTCTTGTTTTTCTTATAACTTGTTTTCATGTTTGAGTTTTTTGTAGTGCTTTTAAAGGGACACTAAGTATTTTTCATTTAAATAGCTTTGATATGCCAACGTATTAAATGCTCTGATTTACATCCAAATTATCTCACTAGATTTGCATATTTATCCCCTGATGCAAAAATTTGAAAATTGAGCAATGAATACAATGATGAGAAGCCAAATTGATTCACCCCATTTACAAATATACCATTTAGATATGAGTGAGTGAGTGAGTTATTGTTTAACGCTGCTTCGGCAGTATTGCAGCCATTAGCGGCGAGATATTTAATTTATTTGCCTAATTTAAAAAAGAAAATTGCAATTGAAAAACAGAACACGGCACGAAGGCCGCAAAAACATCAGCATATTATCACAAGTTGAATAAAAGCTGATCCATTTAGATATGATCCATTGAACAATACGAACCATTTTCTGTCTTGTCACTGCACCATATAAGTTTTCACAATTACGTTTGACCAATAGTGATGCTCACAGTCGAGGGGACATTGTCCGGTTTTCAATCATAATCACGATTAAACATCTTGATATGGTACTGAATATGGACAATAAAATGGTAATTTTTGACAACATTTATTACCTCTCCATTAAATAACGCCCATGGTAACTTTTAACATATGTGACTACTATAGCACTGAGTGTCCCTTTAATAGATTTATCACTAACCATGCCTGAAAGGCTCGTGGTGTGGCATTGTGTTGGTTCCTGTCTATCCATCCATCTTTTCATCAGTCCGTCCATAATTATTATACAATTTTGTCTGCTAAAAGAGCACTAGCTAGGTGGTATAGTGCAGTGGTTAGCGCGTTCGGCTTCGGATCAAGAGATCCGGGGTTCGAATCCCGCCAGGGGCACGGCAACTTTGTCTGCAGGGGAGAACTGTTCTACATCCAGTGAAGTTTGGGGGCAATGCTACACTGAATTTCAGCGGAGTATCACCCATGGTTCGCTAGTTCCAGCCGATGCTCGCAGGTTTCACCGCAATGCATAGCCACCTGGCGTTGCAGGCTTTCTTCCTGCCATAACCATAATACTAGCAGCCGTGATATAAGTGAAATACTCTTTAAAGCGGTGTTAAACCCCATCTTAATTCAACAGTATGCTGAATTTTATATCCAGATACGTAGGCAAATTTATTTGTAAAAATTGCTTAAAATCAACTGAAATAAATTACTTTCCCAACCCAAAAATAAGAATAACAGTATTGTGATAGATTCAGATAGTCTCTGTATGGTATGGTAGGGTAAGTTATCAAGAACTGTTTTTAACAAAATGTGTAAAACTTTTAATGTATCGTATCGAAAGAGTAATATAATTAAAATTAATTTGTTAAAATTGATTAAAACTCATTGAAATAATTAGGGGCTGCTATCAGTTTTTGCGCAGTTTCCATCCGGCGCGTTTTGTATTGGCTAGAACTTTTTTCCTAGAAGGTTTTGAGAACTCATATACAAAACTTCTTACTTATGCCCCTGGGGAATTTTTTTGACATGTTCATATTCAAGGTCAAAGGTCAAGGTCACGAGTTCTGAAATCGCTAAAAAAATCCTTGTAAACACGATAACTTGAAAAATATTTGTGCTATCAGGCTCTTATTTGGTGTATATCAACTATGGAGGCCAAGATTTGAAAAGGTTTTCGCTAACATCCGTCAAAGGTCAAGGTCATAGCGAGGTCACAACTTAAGCATGCTTTTACAAAAATGTCTTATTTCAACTATTAACACTTTGAATCATTACATGATTGTGATACACAATGAAAAGTGATCACTGATTGTGTGACCTTGAATTTTAAAGGTCAAGGTCACGAGATAGGGTCATGGTCACCAGTTCTGAAATCACTAAATAATTTTTTTCCAAGGAGGTATCAATACCTCATATACATAGCTTCTTTCTTATACACCTGGGGAATTATTTTGACATGCTTACATTCAAGGTCAAAGGTCAAGCTTATGAGTTCTGAAATCACTACAAAAATCCTTGTAAACACGATAACTTCAAAAACTTTTGTGCTATCAGGCCCTTAATTGGTATATATCAACTATGGAGAAAGACCAAGATTTGAAAACGTTTTCGCTAAAATCTGTCAAAGGTCAAGGTCACAGTGAGGTCATAACTTAAGCATGCTATTGTGAATATGCCTTATGTTAACTATGAACACTTTGAGTTATTGCATAATTGTTATACACAATGAAAAGTAATCATTGATGGTGTGACCTTGAAGGTCAAAGGTAAAGGTCATTTTGATATTGGTTAAGGCCATGTTAATCCTTTGATCCAATTTTGAAATCAGAAATAGGTTTTAAGAACAAAGTTGTGAAAAGTGACCCCAGTGATGATTCAACTTGTTAGAATTACTTGAATAATAAACAAATTTTTATCAAAAAATATTCCCATTTTATTTATGCTGACGAGAAGGCGGAACAGGGAAGGGCGAGACCCACAGTTTCGGGGCAGCCCTGCTTTTGCGGTGTCATCAAACGCTCATCTAGTTTATAAATTACTTTCCCAACCAAAAAATAAGAATAACGGTATTATGCTGAATTTATGTTTTTACTTATGTTTATTTTATATCCAAAACTTTTTATAAAAAGTGTAATTTTTGTGTGATAAAAGCGTGATATAATGAAAATATTGAAATAGACTATAACGCTTACTGGTATATATAATGCAGGTGGATAATTGTTTATCAGTATAATGTAGCAGCATAGTTTTGACACACTTTTATCAATGTTGTAAACTACTTAAGTATCCTTTGAAGCAGTTTATATACAATATTGCCAAGGGAAAATTAGTTTACCTTAAAAACACCTTCAACAAGGATTTTTGTTTGGGTCCCGATTCTATTACAGACATCAAGGTCACAATTCCTTCAGATCTTTTGATGAAATCAGCACTGTTCTCGAGAATCTAATTTGTTTTATTTTATTTGATGAATATTAGGTCACGTGGAAAATATATTTTGTTTCTAAGTACAGCCTGGCCATCAAATTCGGCCTGACGCTAAGATTTTAAAAAGTTATATAAGAGAGAAAATCAGACTTCAGCTATCAAAATGTTCATGAAATTTTGACATTTCTCACTTTAGATCTTCCACAGGACATAGAATGAAAAGTAAAAAAGAAAGTCTGCTTTCCTGATCCATATATTTTGAAAAACTACAAACCTAATTGAACATTGTTGGACATTTATTTTTTAATAAAATATCATAGCAAGCCTTAAAGGAGGGTTCTATCAAGGTATTTTTTGTGGAAACGAAATCGGCGAGACATTCCTGTTTATATCCGATTGTAAGACAAACCAAAAAAATGATACTGAGTGTTTTACAAATTTACAAAGAATAGTTCACATTCATTCCAAACTCAAACCAATGAGAAGTGAAGCCATTCATTGACTATGATTGTGAGAAATGTTGCTAAGGCCTAAGTTTTTTGTTATTTTAAAAATATTTTATCAATGTTTATGTTGTATTATTAAATAGTTGATTTATTTCAAGTAATGTAAACAAAAACAAGATGGCAGATACTCGGAGGCTAGATCTCTACCTTTAATCAGCGCCAGACTACAACATGTAGCACTTCCTTACATTGTGGCCAGTGGGTGCCTTGGTTTTACCAAGTACAATGAAAGTTAGTATTGTTAATAGTCTAGATGAAAGATTCATGAGGTGATCATGTCGAATATAGTAATATTTAAGTTACGCTTTGACAGAGGTAAACCACAAAGGATATTAATAATCCCACAGTTTTCGTTTCCATACAAAAAATACACCAGTCATGCTAAGACTGTACTTCCCTCTGCAAGGCATAACTTGCACCAATCTCCATCACTGGCTAATTTAAGCCTTGCCACATTTCCATATATTTCCTGTGCTAGTGTATCAGCATGCTACACCTGAACTTCTTAGTAAGCTTTTGGCCTGTGAAGGAGACTGGCGGGAGTTATACCCTGCGGAGGGAAGTTCACTTAGATTCTAAAGGCTGACATTTTATAACATCGTATCATACTCATAATGGTTTCATAGATACTTGAATGTAAATTCTAATTTTCAGACAAAACTTGTAAAGAAGTTCCGAGTGCAAGGTATACCGAAGCTGGTGCTGTTGGACGGAGAGACGGGGAAAGTGATAACAGTAGATGGATTCAATCATGTGCAGGAAGACGCAAGTGGGAACGGATTTCCCTGGAAGTTGAAACCCTTCCATGATGTAATGAAGGGGAGGTTACTTAACCAGAAAGAAGAATTGGACGCCGCTATCTTGAAAGGGAAAGTTGTAGGACTTTACTTCTCTGCACACTGGGTAAGTGATTTATATGTCTTAGTTTTTTGTTTCCACGGGATTGTAATAATCATGATAACAAGACTAATAGTAGTGATCTTCAGTATATACGGCAGTTTGTGAAATAAGCTTGAAAGGTAGCAGGGTACCTAAAAAAGCCATTTTCATCTTCTCCATTACAAAAAGCTTTAGAAAGCTGAAATGTTGTGTACAGACTCCTTTGCCAAGATGTATTCTAAATAGTAGAATTGGTGACCCCAATTATGGGTCACAGGGGTCACAACCTACAAAATATATTTTCATCATCAGAATGAAAAGCTCTAGAAAGCTGAAATGTTTTCAACAGAATTATTGGCCAAAATTGATACTAAATTGTAGATTTGGTGATACTGTGACACCAAATATGGAAGACAGGGGTCACAACCTAAAAAAAACTATTGTAGTGAGCTCAGTCAATATAAACAAAACTTTGCCAGGTTGTGGGCTGTTCTGATGAGACTGTTCAAATATTGTGAAAGAGACTCTCATTTGAGCTAGAGTTCAGTTATTAAAGTGACAGTCATGTCGGCAAAATCCGCCATCTTGGTGTTTTTACATTATGCTAAATGTAAACATGCTATATTGTACCTAATTATACAACATTTTGATAATAAGACATATACAATGATAGAATATTCACGTTGTAAGACATAACGTATCATACAACTAAAAAACAATTTGCTTTTATACCATAGCAAAGTTTTTCCCACTCGCAGCGCCAACGAATGGCTTCAGTTCTAATAGTTTTTATTTTTCAACAAATGTGCGCTTTATCAAGTTGTGAAATATAAAGTCATCAAAATATTACCTTTAATATAATTTTTATCTGACTGTGTTTTGATCATTTATAATAGCATATATGTATATATGGGAGTAAATCTTCTCAAATTGTAAAGAATAACCATATAGAACACTCCCCTTAAGGTTAGAATAAAGTGAACTACAGTCATTGAGTAAGACTAGCTGTGACAGGCATTCATAGTTACCTTTGAAAATCAGGATATTACTTGCTGCTGACAAAGAAAGTGAAATTATTATACTCTCTGATCACCGAAATGTGAAACGATTATCTGAGTCATCTTGTGAAACAAAAAATGTGAATCATTTATCTGACTGACTCACAGATTAGGGAAATAGTTTCTGTCAGAGGTGTTCACATTTTACAAAATTGAAGTTTTCATAATAATTGAACAAGTCTTTATTTACATAGTTAGAAAGAAATTTTAGTTTTCACAACATTATAAAAACAATTATTTTTATTGACAAAGCAAATGGTTAGCCATGCGGGGTTTGATGCAGAAAAACAAACATGGACTTCAGAAGTTTCATTCAAAATCAAAAGAAATATTTTTTTGTAATTTGACGATGATTATCTTAAACTAAACAAATCAATTTCACTGTGTCAATCATCACAGAGAGATATGTCAATTTAAAACAGTATGACCAATTCATTAAAGGATAAGAAGATGAAAGGAAATTAAACTTTGAAATAAAGCATATATCGTTACTGTATCTGATATCACAAAACATAGGATCAATGGTTTGCATGTATAATTAAACGCTTCATTGAATTTCAAGCTCATCTTATTAATGAAAACTGCTGAAGCGTAAACTCCATAGTTCTCAAGATCAAAAGCAAACTTTTATGACGCAACCATAAATTAAATCGATATAACATGATATCATATGCAGGATTTAAAAAAAAAAAAAATCTTTCAGAGTCACTCTTTTAGAACCTCATTAAAAGGAGGGATTCTATTGAGTATTTTTGTGGAAAACAAATTTGATATTAACGTTTGCTATTAATACATGATAAAACACAGTAAAATTGAAAGATCTTAATGAAGTTAATATTTTGATGACTTGATATTTCACACCTTGATAAAGATAAGCGCAAATTTGTTGAAAAATAAAAACAATGACAACTGAAGCAATTCATTGGCGCTGCAAGCGGGGAAAAGTTCACTTTATGTGTAACTATGTGAACATTCTATCAGTGTATATCTTTTATTATTAAAATGATGTAAAATTAGGTACGATATAGCATGTTTTCATTTCATGTAATGCACAAAATCCAAGATGGCAGAGTTTGCCAACAGAACGGCCCCTTTAAGATCCTTTATTATCTGTAATGTGCATGTACCACTAAAAAAATATATCAAAATAGAGATCCTTCGTTTCATTTTAGCAATTTGTGTCATAATGCAACAGACAAGTTTAACATATTTCATGATAGAAAATCAGATGTTGTATTTTTGCCCACCTGTTGTTGTGATTAAATTATGAAACTTCGGCCAGGGCATGTTTTAAAGTTTTTATTTTATTTTTCCTTGTAAAATGACAAAATAACACTTTTGTGCCCAACATTTTTCAAGTTTATTTCATACGTTCTGAATACTACAATTCATCATCCAGAGAAAACAAATCATTATCATGAATATGGTATCTAATTAATGTTTTTTAACGATTTTCAAAAAATATTTTCCCCTCCTTTATCTTTGTATATTATTTTACAATAACAGAATCAATTCTCAGAATTCAAATGTTCATATTGAAAATTGCCATATTTCACTTAAAGTATAAAACTACATTTGCTGGATAAATAAAGCCTTGTTTTTTTTACAAGGAGGCTGTCCTGTCAGTTACTTTGTTGGCTTATCTCCCCTTAGCAGATAAATGCTGTGCATACCTACATGGGGAATGTTGTGCTTCTAGTGTTTACATTGTTTTACAATTTACTCCTGGCACAGACAGACGGAAAGCCAAGCTATCATTTTCAGCTTTTGTCCTCTGTGTGGTAATTTGTACCCCACAATCCACATAATCCAACACTTCTGTTCGGTTCTCTGGTGCTTGTAGTGGATCGTAAATACTCCAAAAAAATTGTTTTATTTTTGTAATGAATATACGTTGGTTGTTTTTAGCTTGTCACTGGTTTTCAGGTTTATTTAGGATGAATTTTGAAAATTTGGGGATGGGGGGATAGGAGGTAGTTTTAATTTGGGTGATGATAGATGTCATCCTTGGTTGTGAAAGGATTCAAAATAGAGAATTGTGCCAGGTACCATTGTCATCTGTTAATAAACTATATGATGTCACATCCATCTTGGAATATTAGCCACGTCATTGTGGATTGGTTTGTGGCAGACCATACCAGACAATTCCAAACCATTTCAGACCTGTTTACGATAAATCCAAGTTTGTGAATAACAGGATTTTTTCCTGGTGTTAATGATGGATAAGCCTGTAATATTACCAAGGCAATAGTTGAAGACTCATCATGGCATCAGAATTAGGAGAATATACGGTTTAAATGAACCATATATGTGGCAAAAAGGGGGGTGCACCACTGTTTTGAGGATGGTTTCAATGGTCATTTTCGAAAATCTCAAATGAAAGGGGGGGGGGGGGGGGGGTGGGGGGTGGGGATAAATGGTGTATATATATTTGTTTTCATGAGTCAATGGTATTTGACAAATACCATTGTGACATTAATGTTCCATTAGAACCTAATTCTTTCAAATGTAAATGGTTTCATTTATTAGGTTTCTCACTGTTTGGTACATTTGGTAGATATTATTCAGGACTTTATGGCATTTAAAGGGACAGTTTATGGGGGGTTGGGGGTGGGGGTGGGGGTGGGGGTGAGGGGGAGAGAAGTCTAAGTATATTTTTCGGACCACTCGACAACATTTTCTGTTGTCAACTTCTATGGAAGGAGTGCAATCCTCCCAAACGAAACTTTATATGAAATGCTGATACACCCTTCAAACTGGCATTTTAGGGATTGAAACAATATATGGTAATAAATTTGTTATGTTTCTCACTTTGTAGTAAGTAAAATCGAACAATTTTTATAAAATGTTAGCATCTCTCCCTTGTATTATGTGGGTTGGATATATCTAGGCCATCAAATTTAAATGAAAAATTGTTTTAAAGAACAGGGGATGGAGTTTGAAGTTTGTACCCTGTGACCCCCCCTTTTGACCCGCCACTGATTATTAAATGTAGAATCTACAAGATCACTATTTATAAGGTTAAAATATGTTAAATGTAGAATATGTAAGGTAACTAGTTGTTGATGGCAATGAAAATAAGTGGGAATAGCGAGATAATGTTCACTTAGTACTTGTGTTATTTTAAGAATGCAGGTTAGAACCTGTGAGCCTCAAGATTATCTTTGATAGTTATTGCTACCAGAACAATCTTGCTGAGTAAGTATTTTGTAGCTATGTAAAGAATTTATCAAGTCACTCAAAGTTTAGTTTATGGGTACTAATGCATTGGGGCCTGTACTTTTAAAGCTATCTTAGCACAAGCCAGTCCTAGGTACCAGGTGAGGTGAGGTGAGTTGGGGTTTAACACGGCTTTCAAGAGTATTTCACTAATATTGGGGCTGCTAGTATTATTGCAGGGAGAAAGCCTGCAACGCCATGTGAAACCTGCGAGCAACGGCTGGAACTAGCGAACCATGGGTGGTACTACTCTGAAATTCAGTGTAGCATTGCACCCAAACCTTACTGCGTGTAGAACAGTTCTCTACTGCAGACAAAGTTGCTGTGCCCCTGGCGGGATTCGAACCCCGGACCTCTTGATCCAAAGCCAATGCGCTAACCACTGCGCTATCCCACCCCCCTAGGTACCATACATTAAACGTGCATCCATTGTGTTTCATAATCTTTTATTTAGCTTTAATACAAGCCAAAATACCAAGTGGTGATTTCAGTTCCAATCAGTCAATCATGGTATGGTTTTCAATCAGAAATAACTTCTTTTACCTCTATATCGTCATCATACTGGGTGGACTACCATAAAAATAATAATTTTAGGCGGCAGTCAATACATGTCTATAAAATAACATTATTTATAACATTTTGTATTTGTGACCCCAAACAACAAATGGATTTACCTTTAATATTGTCTTTTAAATGATGATTTTAGCACTAAGAGAGCTTTGCAAATGTTGACACAGAGGACAACAAATAAGCATGAATAATAGTTAAACAAATAAAAACTTAATATTGAAAATAAAACACATTCAAAGTTCAAGCTCAACAAGTAGCAGTTTCATTTCAAACAATGACTGTGGATACAGCCAGGCGGCGTTTATCCGGACAATTTCGTTACAGTTGAAAATCGTCCTGATAGCAAGACAGTTAAGCAAATCATTATTTGCATAAAAATGCACAGAGAAGATTTGAAATACTACTTTGTGGATGGTCGGGTTTCCAGATAAACGGGGTCCGGTTAAACGAGGTCTCACTGTATATGGGAATCTTAGGAGAGTTTACAAAAACTGAAACCATGGCCATGTTCAAGAGAGGTTTCAAAGTAATCGCTCAATGAGTGATTACTTTTAAACCTCTCTTGAACAAGATTGCTCAATGTAGCGCTACTTAGCAAGGGGAGCAAACTTCGAGGAATTTGCACTGTGTCGTTCAAGAGAGAATGAGCGCTACTTGAGTGCTACATTGAGCAATCAATGAGCAATTTAAGCGCTCGCTGTTATGGAACGGGGCCCTGGACTCTGAAATGTTTATAAACCCTTTATATGCCTAGACTTCTCTTTGAGCAAATTTATCTGAATAAATCTTAATACATTTGTCAATATGAAAGTGTAAGCCCAAATTGATATGAGTAAGAAATCATAGATACGTATTTAGTGAAGAAAGAACATAGTGATTTATTAGGTTAAGGGAGGTATTACGTCAGACGATAGAAGATTTAGAAGCAAGTCCTTTCAAAGGATGAAAATAAATGTTAACTGACTTGAAGTTTGGAAATTTAACATATCTTATGGAAAATTACATACATGAAGTAGAATTATTTAGGTCGATAAGAGCAAATGGTATGAGGCAGACTTTTGATGTCCGTTTAAAAGTTAGACATGAATAGTGAAGTAGTGATAATAAGCAATATGCTTCAGCAAGGATCTTTTTTGCCAAGTATGTGAACTGCAGTCAGTGACCATAGACCGACAATTGCATTCAAAGGGTTAAGTCTAATGGAGAATTTATTAGGTTAGTAGCGGTATGAGGTAATAAGTAGGGCTGTGACGTGTAACCCCGGATATCCGGAATGGATCGGTACTGAGTAGGACCCGGGTACCCATCACATTACCCGGACCTGTTATTATCATGTGACTGAATATTAAACAGTTTATTTTGTAATTCTTCATAGCAAGATTTCAATGTATTTGAAGATTAAAAGAAGATTAAAGTCAATTGCCATTCATAATAAAATTTGATTGAAATATACATATATCTCTATGCTTTAGCTTTCTAGTTCCATACTTCAGTATAGTATACCAGTATTACCTAAAGTATTAAAAACATTAGATGTTGAAGATTGACAAAACGAGTATCCAGGTAGGGCAGGGTAAAAGGGGATTGGGTAGAAAAAATCTGATAAAAAGAAATATACAACAGCAATATTTATTTTCTACTTAGTATTACCGGTATGGTGATTAAGCACAGGATACAAATAATAGACTGCAAGGGGTTAAATCTAAAGGAGGAATTATTGAAGTTAGTAGCCATATGTGGGAATAAGCAATTTACAACAGAATTAATCCTTTTATAGGATATGTGACCAGATATAGACAATGGCATGCAAAGGGTTACATCTAATGGAGGAATTATTGAAGTTAGTAGCGTTATGTGGTAATACCCGGTAAGCAATTTACAACAGAAATAGACCTTTTATAGGATTAGTGACAAGATATAGACAATGGCATGCAAGGGGTTAAGTCTAATGGAGAATTTGTAATAGGTTAGTCGTGGTATGTGGTAATAAGCAATATACAACAGAAATAGTCCTTATTCTAGAATTAGAGACAAGGTATAGACAATGGCATGCAAGGGGTTAAGTCTAATGGAGAATTTATTAGGTTAGTAGCGGTATGTGATAATGGGAGGCAGAAGTTCGGTATGCCAAGCTCTCCACAGGGTTTGAGGTTTGTGGGGAATTTAGACGGCTTGTTGAGATATTATTTGTGTGGGTTACTGGCAAGTCGGATATCTATCTACGATGCTATCAGCAGGTGAATTTGGCGGCATCTCTCACCGATAGAGGCTAAATACACCTGTGTTGCATTCCCTCGAAACTGTGTATACCTCCTCTGCAAAAAATCATACAATATAATTGATAACTTTGTAAACTAAATTTCCTTGACTTTGTAAGCTGATAAACTATTATTATGTGACTTCTGATAACAGTTTCAAAGAAGGAAAGGTTTTGCTTGAGTTCTTTTTGTCTCATCTGTTGCTAAATTGAAGCAATCTGGAAAATGTTTGTCCTAACTTCTAATGTTATCAGGATATTTACTTTATTCTGATATTTCTGCGAAAATCAATTTGTAAAAAGTTGTAACAAAGGGATTTATCAAGAAAAAACAAACTTTGCTTCTCGAAAGGTAAATTTACCAAGCGCTAACTCAACAAACATCATTTGTCTGAAACTTTACACAAAACACTTTTTTGGGATATTTGGGGATTTTGTACCAGAAATCCTTTGATACATGACAGAACTTAAACACTTCCAGATAAAAAACTTCCATGAGGTATATATTTGATTATATCTAATGTAAATTTGCAGTTGTTTCTTTGATGTTGGAATGCTGTGTGTATACTCTGGAGTACCCCTCGATGTGTATGTATAAAATATGTATACAATCCTCCAGTATCAAAGAGAGAATTCGATGACTGTCTCATTGATAAACAATATCATGGCGTTAATGTATTTTATGCTCTTTGATTGATCCATTGTGAAACTTGTCACGTGTCGGACTAATTTATTTTCCATGTCTACTGAACAGTATTTTGGAAGTAAAAGTTTTGTTTGATCTTTAGAAATGGGAAAACAATGCCAATAATTTGTTGTTGTTGTTTCATTTGGTTTGTGATTGAAAATATCAGTCATAATATTAAGTCTTTTTTTAATTCATTTTGAGAACTAGTAGAAAGTAGAGAAACTTTTATTCTTATTTTCTTTTAATTTTAAACATTTTTACAACAAGAAAAGTTGCTTCTTTGATCATGAATGAACAAGTAGATTTAATATAAATAATAAAAATGAATTTCTGGATAACAGTTTCTTTATTGAGAAAATTATGAATCGGGTGAACAAAGTAGTGACGGTATACTCCGAAATGTTGTTTTTTTAAATCAAGAAAATATTATCTAGAAATCTTGCTTTACCAATGCTTCTAAATGCCTTTCAAAAACAGCTTTAATATATGCAGACAGTAAGAGATGTGATTCCAAACTGCTGCTATGGAAAGTCATTGGTTACAGTTGTTACAATCCAACATATGCTTATAAAAGTACTTGCTGATTGGCTTCTGAAAGTTTGTCCTTTATGCTGATTGGTTCAATCAAAAGCAAAATATAGTTAAATATAGAATACTAAATACGTTTGATAACATGTTTGTGAAACGAATGAATGGTTTGGTATTTAAAAGAGCGAAAGCGAGTTAAATACCAATGCCATTGACTAGTTTCATAAACATGTTGTCAAACGGGACCGAGTTTAGTATTTTATTTATTATTCAATGATGAAAATGGGCTGAATTGCAAGAAAATTGTTGTTTGTGACGCTCACTTGCCAATAGGTCACCCACTATTGTAGTCGTGCGGCTAACATTGTGACGTTAACCAAAAACAATTATGATGTCACGCGCCGATTATGATGTTACGGCAGCACAAAGGTGGTATCACACATGTTTGTAACCAAGTCATTGTTATCTAATGAGTGATCTCACCACGGTTGAGTAATAAGTTTCGCTTTCCTCTGCTATTGAAACATGTGTATTCTCAAGGCACATTTGAAAGAAACTACATCTCAACGTTGACACATTTTAGGGACTGTTGAGACTGATAAGCGCAACAGTGTTGTTTATATCGAAAGTTGAAAAAAATAAATCATTTCATTTATGTTTTCTTAAGATTGTGATTGGTACTAATTTGATCATAATTATGCAAATTGACCTTTGACCTTGACCTTTCAGTGTCCACCATGTCGGCACTTTACACCGGAGCTGATTCGACTCTATGAGAAACTGAAGGATGATGGGAAGAGTTTTGAAGTTGTGTTTGTCTCGTCAGATCGGAGTACGGAATCCTTCGAGCAATATTACCAAACCATGCCTTGGTTAGCGTTACCGTTCGGAGACTCACGTGTGCACTATCTCACAACACAGTTCGGAATTGCAGGTGAGCTTATAGAACATCAGCTTCCCATCCTGGAGTTGAGTTGAAGGATGTAGCACAGTAGAAGGCTGAAGTTCAAATCTTTACCCAACTTACCAATGCAAGGCATAACTCTTGCCAGTCTCCAATACTGGCTGATTTAGATCTTGCAATATTTCCTTAAGATCAGTGTGCTTGGAAATTCCGGAGCCCACTATGCATTTCAGGTGCAGCGATCCACTATCTTGGCACAACAAAGCGAGGGAAATACTGCAAGGCTTAAATCAGCCAGTAATCGAGACTGGCAAGAGTTATGCCTTGCGTTTGGAAGTTGATCTTTACCTTATATCGCTTCCTTATATCAGAGGCGTACCAGTGTTGTATGAATAATTTTATATGACTTGCATATTCATTCCATATCGCCAAAGATATGATAATAACTGATTTCCAATGATAATTGAGCTTGTCCAGAAACTGAAACTATTTGTCCCATTTACATGCACAGTAGCTATATGACCTATGAAACATAATCAAACCAAATATGTCCTTTTGTCTGTTGTAAATAAGTTTAAAAGTTACGTTTGACAAATAAGCTGCAGTGCATTTTCCAGTTTTTCGATCAGAAATCACTACTTCAACTTTATATTGTCACTATAATGTGTAGACTATCACTAAAATGGTGATTTTCGGCAGCAGTCGGTACTTCTTAATAAAATAACGTTAGACATATGTGACCCCAACAACACGCTGAATGTCCCTTTAACTACTGCCTGTTGGGCGAGGTCTCGGTGACCAAGTGGATAACCTGTTGGGACAGTCAGTGCCGGTGACTCTGACTGTTTGAGTTTGAATCCTGCAAGGGACTCGTTTTGAAAAGTACAATTGTGGATAATGTGATCCCAAATATAACAATATTACATTCGTTCACTGTTAAAATGGCAATAATTTCTGATAGGAATCTATTTAAATGTATTCTTTTGTGAAGACAACATTAGAACAAGTTTACGAAAAAGGGTATATCTGACTTCATGTACCATTTTAGGGGTCTGAGAAAGGGGGTCGTCTTATACACACCGTTGCCTTATTACAGTAATGTATACGGTAGTCCATCTTAGAAGATGATAGATTTAGCATAATAAAGGCATCCATTATAAGATCAACCATCTTTGTACACAACTCAAATGATGTTTGATTTAACTTTTCATAAAATCTGTTTGTCCATGATGCTATAAGAAATATTTTCTCAAACTTTAAACTTGATTATTCCTCCCAATTGCTGTGTTTTATTTCAGAAGAAATACGTCCCATAAACTCATTTATCAAACCTTTTCTTCCCCCACATCAATCATCGGTAAATATCTGTTTTCAACATTTAATACGTTCCAACTAAAACATCTAACGAACTTGTTCAGAGCAATAAAAAGCAAATTCTTTGGAACCAAAACTTCAAAAGATTTGTTATTGCTGAGGATGATGCCAGAAAGGCAATATCTCATTGCATATCAAATGTCCGGCTTGAAGAAACTTGTTGACGTGGATAAACCTTTTCCTATGCATAATCAATATCAACGAAGATCAAAGGAAAATTATTGCCATGAAGAAATTGTCTTACATCCACAAAATTGTAAATGGTGATGATTTGGGCTCTGCGCAGCGCCGTCATTGGTTAATTGTTGCAGGCTAGGATTCTGATCTCTCTGTAAGGAGTAATGGGGCAAGCTTAGATTTTATTGTAATCCGATTTGGCAATAGCTCCTTCCAGGCAACATGAGTTAAAAGAGATGCGTTCGCTGAAGCGTAATGATCGTTGAGTTGGCCATTTTCGTTGGGCTTCAATGTCACTGTGACATTTGGAACCAAGTTCGGAAATTTTGTTGCATAATGATTTCATTTAGTTCTATTAGCTGATAGTTATTTTGGTTTTGAATTTCATTATTTTGGCTTTGAATTTCATTATTTTGGTTTTGAATTTCAGTTGTATGCTGATTGTTTTGAAAACATTTTATATCTGAAAGTTTGTTGTTGTTTTGATTCAATTCAGATTTTAGCAACTGATGGCTGTTTTGCTTTTGAAGTTTATGATTTGTTTACTTAGTTTTATATTCAGAAATTCATTTTGTTATATAATGGTTATTTTGGTTTTTTTCCTATTTAGGAAGATTATTGTTGTTTTGGATTTTAATTTTAAATGATTTTGTTAGAAAGGTTGATTTTGTTGTGTTATAAAGCATAAAAAGTTGGAAAGAATTTTGTAAAACAGGAAATTTTAAAGAACTTTCAATTAGTCCTACAACATGACTTAAATAGAACTACCAGTAAGTGACTGTGTATACAATCTAGATGTGGGATTTAGTAAGTTTGGCGTTGATTGCAAACACTACAAATTAAAACCAAGAAAATTATATAAAGCAGGGCTGCATATAGCAACAAAAAATGTATAGCAAACTCAACAATAAATGGTATAATAGGGCTGCATAAGGCAACAGAAAATATTTTGCAAATTCAACAATAAAATTGTATAATAGGGCTGCATATACTAACAGAAAATATATTGCAAACTCAACAATAAATGGTATAATAGGGATGCATAAGGCAACAGAAAATATTTTGCAAATTCAACAATAAAATTGTATATTTGGACTGCATATGGCCACAGAAAATGTATTGCAAATTCAACAAGAAAATTGTATATTTGGACTGCATATGGCCACAGAAAATGTATTGCAAATTCAACAATAAAATTGTATATTTGGACTGCATATGGCCACAGAAAATGTATTGCAAATTCAACAAGAAAATGGTATATTAGGGCTGCATATACTAACAGAAAATATATTGCAAACTTTACAATAAAATAAGGTAATAGGGATGCATATGGCAATAGAAAATGTACTGCAATACCATAATATATTTGAGAACATATTTCACAACATCTTGAAGATATAGTTTTACATGATACGTAGAGAAAAGGTGTGTCATCAGTGATTTGGACACGGAGCTGTCATTCATCAAGTTAAATTAACACAAAAGAGAAAAGGAAACTCTTTCATTCTACAATTTTTAAAATGAAAAGGGATTATTTATCAAAAGTAGAGTAAATGGATTAAAATAAGCGTTTTACGTCTTTATTTGATGAAGCAAACAATCTTATACATATGTGGATTATGTATTGAGATAGTTCATATAACACGGTTTGTACGGGGATGAAGCTTGGTTCGTAGAGTGTCTGCTCATCACCGGGAAGAACGGGGTTCGTAATACGCGTCATACCAAAAGACTTTAAAAGGTGTGAGTTGTTGCTGGACACTTTAAGGATAAACAACGCTTATGGCTGTCAAATTTTCTGTGTACCTTTATGAGGTGAGGTGAGTTGGGGTTTAACAACGCTGTCAAAAGCATTTCACTTATATCGTGGCTGCTAGTATTATTGCAGGAAGAAAGCCCGCAACACCATGTGGCTATGCATTCTGATGAAACCTGCGAGCATCGGCTGGAATTAGCGAACTATAGGTGGTACTGCGCTGAAATTAAGTGTAGCATTGCACCCAAACCTGACTGCATATAAAACAGTTCTCTACAGCAGACAAAGTGTCTGAGCTCCTGGCGTGATTCGAACCCCAGACCTCTTGATCCGACGCCGAACACGCTAACCACTGCGCTATCCCGCCCCTGTACCTTTTTATTGCGGACGCTATCTATTATGTATAGGCAAGCTTTGGATATTGTTAATTTTTATCAACAATTGTTTATTTGGAAATTAAAAAACACTTGGAGGAGATTCTCAATGTGTCTGTGCACACTTATAATGATTTCCCAGTTTAAATTCACTTTCAGTGAAAATACATAATAACGATTAGAATGTTCTTTGCATAAAGAGAATACATACCGGTAATCACCTCTCCATTAATAATTAAAAAATTCAGAATATTCAGGTTTGCTTGGATTTTCATCAATTTACCATAATTACATTATTTCGTAAAGTAATACTTAAATTAGTTGTTGATTTTCTTTGAAGTAGTAATAATATTGTTACATAATGAAATCAATAGGGTTTAAATAATTCAATAATTTCCATGTGGCCAAAAATACATGTGCGAAATTAGTTACTGGCAAAATTTTTCTTTTTTTGCAAACCACAATTCAATTTTTGTGTTCCTTATAACAAACATAATAAAGCCAAAAAATATTTATTGATAATTTGGTAATTGGAAAGGAGTTTTTCAAGTGTAGTTATGAAAATATGAATTTATGAAATCAACCATGAACTTGAATTGTCTGTAAAATGAAAATTAAAGCATGTTTTGTCATCATCTAAATTACATTTACAAATTACTTATTACTCAAGATGAAAACACTTCAAGGAGAACAGGGTTTTTTTTATAATCTTTAAGTTAATGAAAATGTTTTTATGTAAGATCTTGTTTAATCAGTGTACTTTAAAATGTTCAATTTACCCGTAATTAAACAATATATATTTTTATATAACAGTATATATATATATATATCAACAATATATCGGAGTTGAATTAATCATGACTGAGGTTGATTGACCAAAAAATGAGAAATAGACATTTTATCATTTACATTTACATTTTTCATTTTTCAGATTTTTTTTGGTTTGATTTTATGAACCATTTTCATTCAATCATGAGTTGATCCCATGAATTTTTTTTACACCTTTTCATCAATGTAATGCTAAATACCTTCTGAAAACTCGTTAGCATATGAAAAGATGAAACCAGTAACGAGGAGAGATTTAATTTCAATTTGTTGTCATCAGGGATTAAAACAGAATTAACAAGTTTTAAAAAAGGACCTCTTTGAAGTCGAAATTAAATTTTTTTTAAACGCAAACGATTAGTGATTAATATTTGAGTATTGATGTCAGTTTGGCCGGGTTTCAAAGTTGCGACCGAAATTTCAAAGTAATACCACAATCAATCGCTTCAAGATGGGAAGATTTTAATTGATCTTTCCAAAAAGCCAATTGTGCGAATTACGTCATTGTCCAGCGATGCTATTACGATAGAGGTTGGGCTCCGATCGAGTCGTAACTCAAAGCATTATGGGAGTCTCTTTACAGTTTGTGTTATGGTCCTGAGCCTGAAAATCTCTCGCTTTGTTGGTCGAGGAATTTCGTTCCATGAATCAGACGAATTAATTCTGCGTGTAACTCGATGAGACGGATTCATAGCGAGTATTTTTCATTGTAACTGGTGGCGAAAAATCCTTGCCAATCTGAGGCAGGAGGGTTTAATAGCCTGGAGCGATTGCTTGTTAATAAATGGTATTATAGTAATTGCCAGATTAAATGCGAGAATTTTCGTCTCGAGGTTTTATATTTGTCACCAAATGTATTGGAATGAGGGTTTTTTTATGCAGTAAAATTTAAATCAGTGTCAGCTTTTCAAACATAGTTTGGTGTTGTTTCTGTTATGATTTTATTATGTCCCACGAAATTTTTTTCGGGAGACATAATGTTTTCGCCTCTGCTGTTATTCCGTTATTCCGTTATTCCATTATTCCGTTATTCCGTTATTCCGTCATTCCGTTTTTCTGTCATTCCGCTATGCTGTCATTCCGTCATTCCGAAATGCTTTCTTTTCCGGGCCATATCTCCAAAAACGTTCAAATTTTTTTCACGAAACTTGGTATGTGGTTAGACCTAGTGGTGGAGTGGTGCCTTTTGCTATTTTGGTTATTCTGAATTTTTTTATTTTTTTCTGGTTTCCATGGAAACAATTTGAACTTAGTGCATATTGAGGGTAGGGACCTTTTCCGGCCTCTATCTCAAAAACCGTTCAATATTTTTTCAACAAACTTTGTATTTGCTTAGACCTAGTGATAGAGTGGTGCCTTTTGCTACTTTGGCTATTCTGAATTTTTTATTTCTCATTATTAATGCAGTATTGAACTTAGTGCTTAGCATAAGTGAAAAATAAGGGTAATATGACTAGGTTGGATTGAAAGTTGGAGCGGGGGACATCACAGTGCATCACATGCACATATTTCTAGTTCTCCTTACTTTTTATTATATGAGTATTTTGTAAATAATTGTTTTTAATGTTTATGTGTAGATTGACTCATAGAAGGATAACCCTATAGTCTTGACATCGTTGAATTTTTCCTCCCAATTATAAATGTTGCTAGATTTTTCAAACAAGCTAAAAAAAATAAGTGAACA
Source organism: Gibbula magus (assembly GCA_936450465.1). NCBI lineage: Eukaryota > Metazoa > Mollusca > Gastropoda > Trochida > Trochidae > Gibbula > Gibbula magus. The sequence goes on along the minus strand of OW388295.1, from coordinate 22,041,948 downwards.
AATATTTTTTGTTTTTTAAAAATTCTGTTCCTGTTTGCTTACATGAACACTTTTCATCTACACTTAAGCAAAGTTGATTTTTTTCTGTGATTTTGCCTCCTGCATTTTGTCCCCGAAAAGTTTGTAATCCATGTAATTTATTTTACCTAAATTGTAAAACTAATATTTTCGGGTTGATTATGTTTCAGGCTTATTTCATACACTGTCATAACATTAGTGACAGATACAGATACAGATGTAGACTGTCCTACAGACCCTAGAGGAAAATATTCAATTGAAGACAAACCCAGTCTAGATAATTATAGCAAGTCTAGAGTCTTCAACTCAGAAATCCAGGCATCTTTAGGGCTCCATTTTATATACAGTCAGTCCCTGTTTACCTTACAATTTGGTTAAAGTTGAAAATCGTCTGACGAATCACCATTTGCATAGATTTGCAAAAAGAAGATTTGAAATCTGACGTGCGGATGGCCGGGTTTCCTGATATACAGGGTCCGGTTAAACAAGGTCTCACTGTAACTATTTGAACTGTTTGTAAAATATTTTTGTTGATAAGGAAAAATCTTATTTCGGAGACTAAATGTTAGTCGAGATGGGGACAAGAGGTCTTCAAACCCCCATTTTAAAAGATTTTGCAGGACAATTGGACGAACTCCCTGGGTGTAACCCATTTCTTTGAAAAATCCCTGAATCAGCCTGAGAATATGCATTGAAACATAAGATATAATTGTAGCCAAAACATATCTTGCCAGAAAGCATATAAAGATATGATTGTTTTGACAGAGACTGCCACAACTTGATGTACAGTAGATAATGGAATCACGGGGATGAAATATGTAGATGTTTCTGCCTACCGCCTGGCTCTATCCACATCTTAGTCGGAGCTGAAAAACAGATTGTTATCAAGGGCTATCACAAGAACATGATTAATTGGGACCAAATCTCAGAAAGAAGATCCAATACGTTGGGCTTGAGACCTGCACCGTGTACTTACTTCATACTTATCTAAAGGTCCTCTAGATTTGGGATGGGTTGTTTTTAATTACATTTTCTCAAGTTTAAGTTTGTTCTATGCATATTTATGTGGTTAGCTTTTGCTAATTTGGTAAAAGCTAAATAAATGCTTAAAAACCTTATGGTACTTAAGCCATTGTATTAAGCTATTTGATAAAGTTAACAATTCTGTTTTACTTTACCAGGGTTCTCCTTATATTACCTAGATATGGGATTTGTGTTGATCCAATGAACTTAATAAAGTCAAAACTTAGTCTTATGTTGCATTAATCATGAAAATTTATTATCCAATATTTTATTTATTAAGAATATTATCCAGTATATTAGGAAAATATTTTGACATGTAATTTGTATATTCCATTATTGCATAACTTTCAGAAACAGAATTAAGAAAATAATTTATAAGTATCATCATGACTGTTGTGACAAAGCGGTGGCAGATTCAAAGGGGAGGGGGTTGAAAACTTTTGCATGGAGATTTAGGACCCCCTAGGAGAACCCCCCCCCCCCCCCCCCATTCTTCTTAAACAATCCTGGATCAGTCCATACATTCTGTACACAATTAAAAGAACAAACAAGACAACACAAGAACCCCCCCCCCCCCATTCTTCTTAAACAATCCTGGATCAGTCCATACATTCTGTACACAATTAAAAGAACAAACAGACAACACAAGAACCTTACGGCCTCCTCTTGGATACCACGCAGCCTATTATTCTGTCTTTGGTTCCAGAAATAATTTCAGCCCATAAAAACACTCCAGCCTTGAGGTGTTTTGACATTTCCGAGATGATTTACGGTGAAGAGATGCTTTGGAAACTACAGGCTCTGCTCGTCCGTGATTTATGCCAGATGCTTAGAACAAGCGCATTTACTTTTTACACATCGTTTTCTAATTCAAGATGGTCGTACAAATGTTTGTTTTCCACTGCGTTAGGAATTCATAATTCCGTTAAAAATTATGGTTTTAAATTACTTGTGGATTGGTGTTATATTGACATACACTTGATGAAGATGGTTAACAAATGTTTGCTTTCCACTGCATTAGTAATTCATAGTTCCGTTAAAAAGTTTGGGATTTAGATTACTTGAAGGTTGCTGTTATATTAGGATTCTCTTTAAGGCGATGGCTGAACTAATGTTTAGTTCTGCCACTTTAGGAATTCATTACTCTGGGAAAATTTTGCTTTTGAAATAATTACACATTGATGATATAGATTATCTAAATGAAGATAGTCTAACGAATGGTTGTTTTTCACTGCCTTAGGAATTCATGATGTTTTTCAGAGACAAACTTAAATTAAAATGGTCATCAAAAGGTTTGTTTTTATTACTAAGACTGACACTTGGCATTTAAAGAAAATATAACTTTACTAAACATGATTAATTATTTTTAAAATTAACCAAACACAAAACATAATTTTGGTTGAGATAATGCTATGATTAATCTTTAAATGAATGAAAAGGGGAAACTCTTCAAACAGCTGATTGCAGCCAGTCTAAATTATTTACACATTTGTCAAAAAGTAGTTTAAAATCCTGAAAATATCATCCTTAATGACATTTCTATGAATTCAAAAACATTTTCACCATGTAAAAAGGTAAATTGACCTTTAAAATAGCGTGATTGTTGGTGTATGACGGCTGAACTCGTTTCCTTCATATTGAAGTCAGCTGATGTTTATTTACATCTCATTATCAAATGTCAGAGGGTGGAAATATATTTATTTTCCTCTAAGTATTGTATATTTAGTACATGTTTGAAATATGATATTAATTTTGTTTTCCTTCACTTGGAAAAGGTTGCCATGTTGTTTTGGTAGAACTGTATATTTTAAGTTTAGAAAATAAATTAGCAATCTTTAACGAATGGATTTGTTTTTTGGAAAAGGCTTGAGTTTGTTACTCAGGTATGTAACATTATTGTTATTGTTAATTATTGTTTTATTTGGCTCAAAACATATGCAATGTTTTCATTTAAAAAATTTGAAAACATGGAATTATACCCAAAGATTTGTGTAACATTGTTATATTTGAGAAGGCACTATCTGCATTAATATAAATTCTTGAATTTTTTTTTAGACAAGTCCATTGTAGGATTCAAACACACACACCTTCAGAGGCTGGCACCAATCTCCAGCACTGAAAATCACAATAGCTTATGCATTCAGCCACCAGACCTCGTCTCATCAAACGGTTCATGTTACATTACAATATAAGTTGTATATCTGGTATGTTGAATCAAATATAAGATGAAAGATTTGAAAATTTGGTCACACCTTGACTTGATTGTGCTGCATAATAAAGCTGAAGGACATAGACAGTAGACGATTTAAGAACTTAGAAAGTGCATTCCTATCCCTTGGTGACAGATTTTCATACAAAATTTGTATAAAAGGCAGGAAATAGTATGAAAGTCTTTTTAAATTCATTCATTGCACGTCCTTAGAAAGCTTATATACAAACCATCCCTTCTGCCTTAAAGGGGCAGTAGCACGTTTTTTCACTGAAATAAGTCGATGAAATGTATTTGAAAAATAATGTCAACAATAGTAAATCACCTTCTCCTTTTGGAAAATCAAGTTAAAAAATGAGTGTACATGGTTCCATAAAGCCATGGGAATCGTTTTTGTCATTCAAAATAATAAAATGTTCACAATAAAATGGCCGCCATGCAATTTTTTGTTTAATACACAACACCGTTATTACCACTACGGATAATTGGTTTGTGTAATGAGATGTTTTAGCTTCTAAAGTAAATATAAATGACATAAACTATTATAATAAAAGGGAAATTTGCAAAAAAAGTGCGACTGTGCCTTTAAAGAAAGCAGCCTTTTATGATGGTGTACATACAAATATTTTATTGGGCTTAATTCTTCTCAATTGGAAGAGAGGGGTCTGTCCAGTAATTTGTTGAACATTCCATGAAATCTTTGACCGTTAAAATTTATGGAAGAATATATGGTATATCCGGGAGCATCACTGTTTAAAAACACACATCTTGTTCAGTATCTAACTTTTAAAATTTCTGTCAAACACATTATCCTTGTATTAGGGGGAAATGCTATCTTTCATACAAGTGAACAGTGTATATGAATATGAAATGATATATATATTGCTATGTGTCCGAGGTAGTTTCCAGTATGAAATGCATTCATTTCGCCAATGCCACAAAAGTTCAGATGGATTTTAAATTCTTGGATTATTTTATTGAAAAAAAATAATCACAATTTTGCAAAATTTCAGATTGGTTTGAAATTGACTTTGATGTTATGTATGTTATAGTGTCCTGTTTCACCCGGATATAACGATAAATTTAAAATATATATAGAACTATTCAGTTACGGTTACCAATCTCTTGTGTAAATATGACTACCAGTATTATTGCACCACCTAACCGTGGGAGAAATCTATGGATTTACAAGTTTGACACTAAGAGGAACTTCACAGTATTCTGTTGTTATAAACATTGGGCGAAACATTTCATGAAATAAATCCTCCTCCATGATACATATATTGACTTTTTACGTACATGTACATTCTTTATTAAATCTAAAGTGTAACTAACCATTTATTTAAAGTGACATTTATCTTCCACTTAACATTAACTTACACTGAACTTACACTGAACATACACTGAACTTACACTTACAACACATTCTATGTTTAAAAGATTAAATGGTAAACAAATCAAGACGTTTCTAAAGAAAGTATGATATGTAAGAAATATATAATGTAAAATAAAATATGATAATCATTAAATAAAAGTATCAATGTTATAGTTGTGAAACATAACTTCTCTGTTTGAAATATACATTAATATGTCAACCTTTAAGGGCAAATATTTCACAAATTAAAAGGCTACTTTATCATTCAGTAAAAATAATTAATCATTACCCACAGAGATATGACATTTGAATAAATTTGGTCTTGTAATAAACACCATAAAAAAACAATTAAAGAGCTGTCAGCTCTGTTATGATAGTCTTTTAAGTAGTATTTATTACTGCTATTATTTATACTGATGCTTGTTCATGTACTACGCAAATGTCTTTTCACAAAACAAAATTTGAAAAAAGAAAAGTCAACTTTCATATTTATCATTACATTATATATTTAAGAGAAATACAATATAACCTCAAAATAGAGGACAGAAAGGGTGTTTACCAGGACTCGTGTTTAACAAAGTTATAAAGCTAGCTTGAGTTTGGGATTTGTTTTCGATTGATTTAAACATCTCTGAAATATATTTGTATTGAGTATTGTAATATAGAAGTTTTTATGGGTTTTGAAAGTCTGAAAACTGCAATAAATGATATAAATAAAGATTAAGATGATAAAAGTATTTACGATCAATTAAAAGGGGTAATGATTTATTACATTTATTCAGCAATTAAATCACTTCTGTAATTCTTAATATTACCGAAACATCTGCAAAAAATAAAAAAAGTCAATTAAATTAAAAAAGCCTGTGACATCCATGTTTATAAACTGGGTAACTGTTAAGTGGTCCCTATTTACCTCTGGGAGGTGTGGAGGGGGGAGGAGGATGGGGGGGGGGGGGGGGGGGAAGGGGGACTGGATGAAGGAGGCAATGATGTTAATCAAGATGAACAGTCAAACTAAATGGTCCTGCCAAGCCATTTGTCAGCTAAACAGCAAGATGCGATGAGAGCTTTGGGGAGGGGGAGAAGAGGCAGGCAATGGGAGGAGAGGGGGAAGGAGGGTCTAGACTTAGTCACGGTCCCTGTTTGTAATAAAAGGATTAACATGCTGAGGGAAATGAGTTTCTAGCCTGTAGCAAAATTTCCTCGATTGGATCTGTCATTCAAACAGCAAGTTCAGACCTACCAAAGAAAAAGGCGAATTGCAACGGAAAGAATCACAATGCACACTTAAAGAAACGAATTTGCATCATAAATAAGCGATACGGAATGAAAAGACGTGAATTTTAGTCTATGGTGAAGGCCATAACTACAGAGGGATAGAGGGTTGAGGAGGGTGAGAGGTGGATGGTTAGGGGAGAAGTAGTACTCAGTGTGAGGGTGCGCCTGTGTGTGTCCCTCCAACAATCCAGAGACATCACAATACTGGCTCTCACTCACCAAGTCTAACTCACCAAAATCTTACTCACCAAAGTCGAACTCACCAAAGTCAAACTCACACATGTCTAAATCATCAAAGTCCAACTCACCAAAGTCTTACTCATCAAAGTCTAACTCACCCCAGTCTCACTCACCCAAATATAACTCACCCAAGTTTAACTCACCAAAGTCAAACTCACCAATGTCTAACTCACCAAAGTCTAACTCACCAAAATCTTACTCATCAAAGTCTCACTCACCCAAGTCCTACTCACCCATGTATAACTCACCCATGTATAACTCACCCAAGTTTAACTCACCCCAGTCTAACTCACCCCAGTCTAACTCACCAAAGTCTAACTCACCAAAATCTTACTCATCAAAGTCTCACTCACCCAAGTCCTACTCACCCATGTATAACTCACCCATGTATAACTCACCCAAGTTTAACTCACCCCAGTCTAACTCACCAAAATCTTACTCATCAAAGTCTCACTCACCCAAGTCCTACTCACCCATGTATAACTCACCCATGTATAACTCACCCAAGTTTAACTCACCCCAGTCTAACTCACCCCAGTCTAACTCACCAAAGTCTAACTCACCAAAATCTTACTCATCAAAGTCTCACTCACCCAAGTCCTACTCACCCATGTATAACTCACCCATGTATAACTCACCCAAGTTTAACTCACCCCAGTCTAACTCACCCCAGTCAAACTCACCAAAGTCTAACTCACCAAAATCTTACTCATCAAAGTCTCACTCACCCAAGTCCTTCTCAACCATGTATAACTCACCCATGTATAACTCACCCAAGTTTAACTCACCAAAATCTAACTCATCAAAGTCTCACTCACCCAAGTCCTACTCACCTATGTATAACTCACCCATGTATAACTCACCCATGTATAACTCACCCAAGTTTAACTCACCCCAGTCTAACTCACCAAAGTCTAACTCACCAAAATCTTACTCATCAGAGTCTCACTCACCCATGTATAACTCACCCATGTATAACTCACCCATGTATAACTCACCCAAGTTTAACTCACCCCAGTCTAACTCACCCCAGTCTAACTCACCAAAGTCTAACTCACCAAAATCTTACTCATCAAAGTCTCACTCACCCAAGTCCTACTCACCCATGTATAACTCACCCATGTATAACTCGCCCAAGTTTAACTCACCCCAGTCTAACTCACCAAAATCTTACTCATCAAAGTCTCACTCACCCAAGTCCTACTCACCCATGTATAACTCACCCATGTATAACTCACCCATGTATAACTCACCCATGTATAACTCACCCAAGTTTAACTCACCCCAGTCTAACTCACCAAAGTCTAACTCACCAAAATGTTACTCATCAAAGTCTCACTCACCCATGTATAACTCACCCATGTATAACTCACCCATGTATAACTCACCCAAGTTTAACTCACCCCAGTCTAACTCACCAAAGTCTAACTCACCAAAATCTTACTCATCAAAGTCTCACTCACCCAAGTCCTACTCACCCATGTATAACCCACCCATGTATAACTCACCCAAGTTTAACTCACCCCAGTCTAACTCACCAAAGTCGAACTCATCAAAGTCGAACTCACCCATGTCTAACTCACCCAAATCGAACTCAACTAAATCTCACTCACCAAATCGAACTCAACTAAATCTCACTCACCAAGTCAAACTCAATGGGTCAGTAAGTAATCTAGGAGTTTGACAGCATATACGGGTTCTTCAGGTGCCAGCTAAGAAAATTGTTGATTAAAGTTCAAAATGAAAATCAATGAAATACAAACCCATGAGAACTCTTTATCTTCCTCTCCACTAGACTTTGTAACATTTGGAAGATTTTAAGTTCAGTATGTCATAAAGGCTTATGGAATAGCTGATATATGTCCTTGTGCCGAAATTGTCTTAAGTAATGTTAATGAAATGTATAAGGACAGTGATTTGTGCTCAGAGAAATGTAAAATCCAGAACCTGGCCGCCTTGCTGAATCTTGTTCATGTCTAATGGGAATAAGTTTTAGAAACTTCAGAGCACATTTAGTTCTTCAGACACAAGCCACATAAACGTCTGGGTTCAATTTCATGCACTGTTCAACCTTATGATCAAAGTTATTATGTATTTCTCATTAAGTTACATTGTAACTTAAACATACAGGAGACCTTGAGACATGCATAGAGATGCCTTAGGCTGTAGGTCGTGGGATACTCCAGGGTTCTATGTCTATCTTTAACCAGTGGTCAATCCCAGATAATTGCAGAGGCAGATCTAGAGGGGTTGGGGAGGGGTTCAAAGGATATATCCCCCCCCCCCCCCTCGCAAAATTTGCATATAATTTTGATGGACCCCTGCATGAAGCCCCCTAATTCATCTCCTTGGACTGTGATTCAAGATTCAAGATTTTTAAAAATATGTATATTGATATAAGTTTAGTGATATGAGGTAGTATATAATAAAGGAGACTTAAAACATTTAATGTTACTATAAGGCGTGTGATGCTTCATGGCCAGTTTTGGAATTCATTGAGTCTGAGTCTGATGAAGGGGGTCTAACCCAGGAACATGTAACTACTAACATTTTGCTGCTGCCCCTCCTCCTGAGGATAACTTCATGTCTTTTGGCGGTTCTCTTCTCTTCAATAAAAATTTGACAATTACTCAATTAGTCAAATGTAATTTTGAAAAACTTATCTATACAGGCAAAATGACAGATTTTGTTTGAAATTAATTAAAAGGTCATAAAACCGTGCATGTAAATGGAACCTGTAATTTTGTTTCAATACACATATATAAGGCTGTTGGTTGATTTTCATTGAAAACAAGTAACTGTCATATATTTGGCAATCTGGTATGAATATGCAAATCAAGATAAATCAATTTAACATGTGTTATATCAGCATGTATCAAAGTCAAGGCCCCAGCATATCCAGAGGGGAGTTCAGTGGGATCGGCCCACTCCCTATTGCATAATTTTAGCATGTAAATTTGATGGACCCCCAAGGTGAAACCCCCACGCCCCCCTCAGCTTGAAAGTGCTCGTAAAATCTCCAAACCCCCTCCCCTTTGGATCTGCGACTGTGATAGAGACTGAATGTCACTAAATCCCAGAAGCAAGTCTAGACATGCAGACCCCTCCGTCTACAAGACAATCTGTAAACAGGGCAGACTCTGGCATCATGGGAGATGTCTGAAGACTTCCAGAGATGCCATATGTCGGTTCCACACTTTGGTCTGAAGCTTTGGACATCTCTCACTTCATCCCAGACAATTTGGTCTTCATTTACTGTTTAATGCACTTGTAATTCGTTTAAATGAAACATTCTTTTTCAGACTTCAAGATCTTCTATTCTGATTATATGCAAAGTTTGACCATTGTAGTTTTAACACAACAAAGAAATCAGATGGTGAAGAGATAATATTACTCAAATAATGCAAAATCTTATTATTAACAACTACCGGTAAACAAAATTCATGAAATTATTTTATTGCAAACTTTGGCAACAATTATATTTTGAACTAAAGATAAATTGTTTTGAATAGATACCACTCATTTGATGTAAACAAAATGTAAATGAGCAGTTGATTTGAAATTTCCTTTTGCTGTTTTTTTGTAGATTAATAAATTAGTCTAAAAATATTGTTTATTTTGCAGGTATACCAAGTTTGATTTTGATAGATGAAAAAGGGAATGTCATCACTCTCAATGGACGCTCTTCTCTCCTCACAGATAAGACAGGATCTGTATGTATCTTACAAATATCTTTTATTTATCTTACACTTAGCATGCACTTAACATGCACTTAGCATACACTTAACATATGCATATCATACACTTAGCATGCACTTAGCATGTACTTAACATGTACTTAACTACACTTAACATGCACTTAACATACACTTAACATACTTATAATATAACTTAATATACACTAAGCATACACTTAGTATGTATTTAACATACACTTAGCATGCACTTAGTACACACTCAACATGCATTTAACATGCACTTAATACACGCTTAACATGCACTTTGTACACACTTCACATACTCTTGTAAATACTTAAAATAATTTTAACAAACGCTTACATATACTCACACTTAATGACACTTATCATACACTAAAATATGCTTTACATATACTTAACATACACTTATATATACGTAACATTTAGTTAAAGTAGCACGTTTTTTGCAAAATTTATTTTTTCAAATTTCCCATTTATAATGATAGTTTATGTCATTTAAATAAACTTTAGAGGGTAAAACATCTTATTACACAAACCAATTATCTGCAGTGGTAAATACTATGTTGCGTATAAAGCAAAATTTGCATGGCGGCCATTTTATTGTGAACACATTTATTATTTTGTATTGCAAAAACGATTCCCATGGCTTTACCAAAACATGTACACTCATTTTAAACTTTATTTTCTGAAGAGAGAAGGATGTTTTACTTTTGGTGAAATTATTTTTCAAATACATTTCATCAACTTATTTGAGCGAAAAAAACGTGCTACTACCCCTTTAACATACACTTACACTTAGATATATCATATACACTTAACATTCACTACACTTACACATAATGTAAATTTATATATACTCAACATAGACTTACCACAAGTAAACAAACACTTAATGTATACTGAAGCTACACTTAGCATACATTCAAATGACATTATTTACTTATCCAGTATTTTTGTTCATTCACACAATTTTAGAGGAGGATACTATCACTATTTCATGGAGTCACATCTGTTCAAAATACACAAAAATGACAACTTGAGCTGATTAACACACAACAAAAGCTGGCTCATACACTAAATTTGCACCACTAAACTTGTACCAATCATGAGTTTAAACAAATATGAAATTACCAAAAGCCTGTACATTTATTTTGCTCTTTTCATGCACTTATCAAAACTTGTTACTTGTTACTTGTCGTCCCTTATCATACTGTAATACACTTGTCAAACACTTACAATATAAACACTTGTCAAACAAGTATCACACGCCTGAAAAATAGACTTAAAATCCACTTAACACATGCTTATCTTGCACTTACCATGCACTTATCATTCAGTTGTCATATTGTGCAAACAACTTGTAATAAAATTGAAAGAAAACCTTAAAATTGTCTTTTTCGGGCGAAATATAACTTGTTACGATTTCCTTCTAATAATATTAGCAATATAATAGATGCCTTTACCAAAAACTATTCCTGTTCACAATAGTGGTCCGTCTCTAGGGCTCATATTATCTCAGTAAATCCCAGCCATAGCTTACTTTAAGTGCCCAGGTGCTGCATGTGTAGAATGAAATAAATACTTGGGTAGAGACTGCCATGGTTTATAACCACATCTGACTGTGTTGGTAGTTTACTGATACACAGTTACTGTAAATGTTGGGTGAAGTTCTTAATGGTCATCGTTTAAGACAGAAAATATGTTTCCAAACATTTCTTGAAAGGAGGGTTCTATCGGCATATTGTTTATTAGTTTTATTATATGTTATGTGAATATTCTATCATTGTATATGTTTTATTATCAACAAGTTATAAAATTAGGTAAAATATAGCGTGTTTTCATTTCACGTAATGCCAAAAAACCAAGATGGCAGATGCTGCCGATAGATCGCTGATAGAACTTTCCCTTTAAAGAGCATGTCAAGGTTATACTACCTCCAGTGCTAACCAGGTAGAGGGGAGAACATATCAAGGTTTGATAGCAGCTATCTCCTCCCTTTCCCCATAGCTGATTCACAGCATGTATTCCCTGTAGATGTCTGGAGAAGATCTTGTTGTGGTCAGTGTCCTGGGGGGAAGATACGGTTCACTTCAACCCGCTGATGGTCAGATTACAGAAACCTGTGATGGAATCATTCTAACATATTGCTCCTGATATAGAATGATTTATTCAGATTAAAGACATTTTGAGAAAAATAATTATATAAAAAACCTTGAAAATTTTAGATTTGTAAATTTATTGGGCGAGAAAGCTAATAAATCATCAACTGTCAAAACATTCATTTGAAATTCTTGTACTTCCTATAAATTACATTTGATTAAAGTTTTCTTCACTTGGCAATTAACAAAAGTCATGGAAAAGCTTTGGCTGGCTGAATTTACTTCTAATATTAAGAGATATTCTGTGATCTGTGAATGCAGAAGTTCCCGATAGATTCTTTAACGAGGGGAGAAGGTGAGAGGTTTTGAGGGAGAAATATGTCATTTTGTCTTGTTACCATTTCCTTAGTCTTAACATTTAGCCTCTGAAATTAATTATTTTATAAAATTTAAAAAATAAAAAAAAAATATAAAAAAATAAAAAGGAGCCTCTGAGATGAGCTCAGAGTCTTGTTGTAGACTTGTCTAGGCGCTTAAAAAATTAAGAGGTCTGGATGACAGACTACCGTTTCCTTAGAACATTTAGATATTTGCTTTGAGGGGACCCAATGTGAAGTTGTAAAGAGAAGGAAGATTATCAAGTAAGGACACGAGAGTGAGGGTTATACCAAATCAAAGTGTCATGCTCACAGTGGTCTAGTTACTGTATATACAGCTTTGGTTTCTTCACTTCAGTTTAAGATGTTAAAGGGGCAGTAGCACGTTTTTTGCAAAATTTATTTTTTCAAATTTCCCATTTATAATGATAGTTTATATCATTTAAATAAACTTGAGAGGGTAAAACATCTTATTACACAAACCCATTATCTGTAGTGGTAAAAACTATGTTGCGTATAAAGCAAAAATTGCATTGCGGCCATTTTATTGTGAACACAATTTATTATTTTGTATTACAAAAACGAATCCCATGGCTTTACTGAAACATGTACACTCATTTTAAACTTTATTTTCCGAAGAGAGAAGGATGTTTTACTATTGGTGAAATTATTTTTCAAATACATTTCATCAACTTATTTGAGCGAAAAAACGTGCTGGATTTTCAATATTATAAGCTATAAGTATGTAATGTTTGGCTCTGTATTTACCTGTATGTACCATGTTCAGCATTCCCTTTTTATAAGAGGCTCTGATGTCAAATAACAGTAAGTACTTGGGAAAAAAGTATTAAATTTGCCTGGTAAAAAAGTCTTTCAGTAAAAGTCCAACTTCAATTGAATCTAATTTCACAATAGCACTTTTTTCAGGAGGACTATTTTTCTGATAAATTTTTACAGAGAACTTTTTTCCAAGGACAGTATGTAAGAAATGTGATTAAAAACATGATTATGTTTCAGGAGTTTCCTTGGTATCCCAAGGCTCTGAATGAGCTCACACAGAATGCAGCCATCCAACTGAACGAGTGTATCTGTCTAGTTCTCTTCACAGGTGAGCTTATATCTATCTTCTCCTACAGGTGCATTGTTCCCAACATTCTCTCATCTCTATATCCTAGGTATGGCGTATAGTCAAACTCTTTTTACCCAGAAACACCGCGGCCCACCATCCATATGATTTTCAAATAATATAATAATAATAATAGTCAATTTATATAGCGCATTATCCATGCTCAATGCATGCTCTAAGCGCTGAAGGATAGCAATAGGAAAGTCAGTCTTGAGTATTAAACAGGTAGGTCTTAAGTCTGGACTTAAAGGACTCAAAAGATGGTGATTGTCGGAGATCAAGTGGCACACTGTTCCACTCTGTTGGTGCTATATGAGCAAAGGAACGCCTCCCAAAAGACACAGTTCTCACACTTGGTACTTCCAAGAGGAGCTTGTTTTCTGATCGAAGTGATCTGGTTGGCTTGTATGGAGTAATGAGATCTATCAAGTATTGGGGAGCATCTCCAGACAAGCACCGGTAGACTTGACACAGGATCTTGTATCTGATCCTCTGGCGAATGGGAAGCCAGTGTAGGTTACGCAGGATTGGGGTAATGTGGTCGAACTTCTTACACCCAGAGACAATCCTAGCGGCAGTGTTTTGGATGTGCTGCAACTTGTTGGTAAGTTTCTTCGGTGCACTGGCTAGCAGGCTGTTGCAGTAGTCCATCCTCGATATCACAAGGGAGAGGAGGAGGATGACAAGGGATTCTTTTGTGAGGTATCGTCGGATGTTTGCAATATTTCGCAGCTGGAAGAAGCAAGCTCTGGTGATGCTGTTGACGTGCTTTGCCATAGACAGTTCAGGATCCATCACTACACCAAGATTTTTCACTGATGACGAAAGGCTTATAGTAGAGCTACCAATCTTTAGGGAGACAAGTCCAGACTGGGAACATCTTGCTGCTGGGCCTACTAACATACACTCAGTCTTCTCATCATTGAGTTTGAGTCTGTTGATGTTCATCCAGCTCTTTATGTCAGTGCAGCAGGTAGTAACTTCTGAGGCAGCGGTCTGTGCTGCTAACACATCGGGTTGAAGTATCTTCATCAGCTGACTGTCATCTGCATAAAGATGTCGTGGCAACTTGTGCTGGTCGATAACTTGGCCCAGTTCCTTGGTATAGAGGGTGAATAGCATGGGCCCCAAGACAGAACCTTGCGGCACGCCGCAAGTGAGATGAATAGGATCTGAGAACTGACCATCAATGAACACTCGTTGAGTTCTCTGTGACAGGTAGGTTGTGAACCAGTCCAGGACACAGCCTTTGACACCAAAGTCATCTCGGAGCCGATGTAGCAGTCTCTCGTGGTCAATGGTGTCAAAGGCTGCACTGAGATCCAGAAGAACCAACAGAGCAATGTTCCCAGAATCCACAGCACATCTAAGGTCATTGACAACTTTGAGCAGGGCTGTTTCTGTGCTGTGTCGAGGACGATAGGCAGACTGTAGGGGATCAAAAAGTGCATTTGCTTTCAAATGGTTGGACAGGCGTTCTGCAACTGCCCTTTCAATGAGTTTTGACAAGAACGACAGATTTGAAACGGGTCGATAACTTTTCATATTCTCAACATCCAAATTGGGCTTTTTGAGGAGAGGCTTAACGATGGCATTCCTGAGTGAAAGTGGCATGATACCTTGCTGTAAGCATTGGTTCACTATAGATGTCAGTGTTGGCAGGAGAATGTCAATATAATTTATGACAACTTTGGTAGGTATTGGGTCCAGAACACAGCAAGTGGGTTTAGACCTCCTTAGAAGTTTCAAAAGTTGACAGTCAGTAAATGGTGTAAAGTCATCCAAGGGGGCAGCACAAAATGACTCTCCAGGTGCACAGGGTGTTTCAGTTTGGGAGGAACTTGTATCATTCAATACATTCCTGATATTCTGAACCTTCTCATGAAAGTAGGTTGCGAACCTTTGAGCTATTTCTGTCGTGCTTCCCATGTCAGGCAGACTTTTATCCAAAGATTTTCCCATTAAACTGAACATCAGCTTGAACAAGGCATTGGAGTCAAATTTGCTGTCAATGATTTTAGAGTTCATGAAATTCTGCTTAGCTTGTTTGATAACACTGGTGACCATATTTCTGGCTGAGCAGTACAGTTGACGGTGAACTTCAAGACACGACTTTCTCCACCTCCTCTCAGCAACTCGTCTCTCAGCTTTGGCCTGAAACAAATATTTTGTTAAGGAGAGATGGGACGAAGAAATCGAACGCACTTACGGTAACATTTTGCGACAACAATTTACTGTCGCGAATAAGTCTCATATTATGTGCATTAAATATTTTTAGGCATAGATTTGTCAATAAAGTAACGGAAAGCACTTAAATTTATGGCGTAAAGTCAAACTCTGTTCACCAAGAAATCCCGCGGCCCACCATCCTTTATAATTTTCAAGTAACGAATATTTTGTTAACGTTTTGTACTTGTTTAGCTGGACCTTGTCTTTGTGCAACTGCAAATCCCCCTAATGTATTTCTATCCTTAACTACTATGCATATTTCAATCAATATACCCTCATAATTATACAATTTCAACTCCAGTGAAGCATTCATAAAATATTCCATTCTCAGGACTTGGAGGAATTCATATCTTCCAAATTATACATTCTACCAGTAACTATATGAAACTTGATACACATGTTTTATCATGGGGGGGTGGGGGGTTCAAAACTTGCAGCTCAGTTGAATAATGTCATTGTGTTACAGAGGGGGAACCGGATGAGATTGAGAGAGCAAAGGAGGTTCTGACGGAGGTCGCGACCCGGGAACATCAGAAGGGGGAGGACCAGGAACTCTTCTTCTTCTACGGGGGAGATGTGAGTGACGTCAAATAGTTTCTACTTATGGTTTAAAATAACTGAGTTCCAGTATGAGTATATGTGCACAAATCACTTTTGCCTAGCAACCGTTGTTCCAGCCCGACTTCCTGTGTTTTGTAGTCTGTGACGCCATAAAACAATTGTTTTTAACGTCACTGTTGCTTGCCATCGCAAGAGGGGTGGACCATTTCTTGACTGTTTTCAAGATTCAAATAAAATAAAATTGGATATTGATCAAATTATTTTACACTCGGAAGTGTGCCATATGACTTTTACGAGACTTGTGTAAATTTGTGTCTAACCCTTGCTCTTGTTCTTCATATTCTTTTTGTAAAAGTCTATGATATATATGAATAAGATGACACTGTTTATATTGCAGCATATCGTTAATAAATCAAGATATGCTAATTTCTAACCTTTCCTCAGACATAATTGTTTGGTGTATTTATTTCAGGACGAATTCTGTGACCAGGTACGAGACTTTGCTCACCTTGAAGACAACAGTCCGCTGCTGGTGATCCTCGACCTGCCCAATCAGCAGGTGTACGTCTGCTCCGAGCCCATCACGCCCGAGTCCGCCACATCCTTCGTGGACAACTACTTGGAGGACAAGCTCGAACCGTGTTCCTTGCGCGAACCGGCGCCTAAACCTACATAGTGGCATTAGGAGAACGAGGGAGAGCAGCTCCCTTCACAATATCTATAGAGGCCTTCACACATACGACCGACAACACATGTTGGTAAACCTGTTCGTAAGAGTATTTCTCAAGAGACTCCCACAACGATGCATGCATAAGCAGATCAAGAAATTTTTAAAGGGGATTCACTGACGGTATCACACAGTATGACTGTTGGCCAATTCAAATGCTTGAAGATTCAGATCATCGGAGAGGTTGAGCGGAACAACCATGCCAATTTCTCCAGATGTCCTTTTAGGTTAAATTTTGTGTGTTTGAAAATTTCAAGGACCTGTTTCCTAAAATAACCTTTTTAATCCACCTCATACCACTTGATGTGTTCATAAAATACCACTCCTGATCCTGCGGACAGTCTTAGCGTCAACTATTTTACCTCTTGACATTTTGAATGGGGTATCACATTTAGAAATGTTGATGCAAAATCGCAAAATCTGGCATTAAGTTTTTTAACTTTTTCACAGCTATGAATTAGCACTTGACTTATTTAAAGTTAAGCTCAAATTAAGATCTACTTTGAGAACAGTCACAACTGTCCCTTTAGACGTATTAATAAGATTTATCAAGTGCCATCAAAGGCAGCCATCTTGCCAATTGTTTTATTCTGTATATCAGACTCTTTGTTTCCATAGTAACGACTCCTCTGTAGCAACGAGGAGCCAATGAGATGGCTGGAGTGGTAGACAGGTGGTGCTAGTTGGTTAGGTCAGCCATATTGGATTTTTATGTTTCCCATCTTTGCAAGACCAATGTAGGCAACTTCCAAACTCCAGAACTCCGGACCCATTTTGGTCAATTTTCCTTTCAGGTTTGGAAACATTAGTACATTTTCCAAACGATGTCAAATGATTTTGGTATTTACCGGTAAATAATTTATTTATATATTTGCTTTTTGATTTGAAATCTAATTTCAAAATCCTGCTAATTATCAAAGGGATTAGATATTTTAAGATTATATTATGACTTTTGAAAAGAACACATAAGTGTTGACCTTGGCCTGATCTCAATCAGAAGAAAAGAAACCCAGGGTAAAAAGATCAAATAATCAACTTCTTCTGTAAAAAGAGACAAAGGGATGTGCACAAGATGGGAACATAAAAATAATATGGACGGCTGATGTGTACGCTGTGATGTCCCTAGGACTCTATATATTCCACATGTTGTTCACATTGTTGACTTTGTGTTAAACACGCTCCAACCTTCATGTCTTCAAGGGGAAGTTACTGTTACCGTGCCAACATCTTGTAGCAACCATGAAGTAAACACCTTTTGAGTACCAATTAACAAACTATATCTTTAGGTCTTTTTTATGACTTTTTTATGAGAAATATCTTTTTATGTGTTTTGGTAACTTGTAGGAATTAAAAACATCTGTTTCAGTGATGATTGGCGAAAGGCACTGTTCACGATTAAGGGGAGACAACTTATTTTCTTTATCAAAGTAAAAGGGTTACCTCCCTTTCATTCTTTTGCTTTGCAGAATCGTATTTGATTTTATTGACATGGCAGCAGAAATGTCTTTGAAAAAAAAAAAAAAAAAAAATTCTTGAATGATATTCAAATTAAAAAATTCAATACAAATTAACCTATATGCTAATAGATGTCAATCAATAAAAGGTGTGTAAATTGAATTAAATTGTTTTAAAAAGTTGGTACTAGGTGTTTCGACTTTACCTTTCAAAATATCAAGGTTGTAGACTACCATGTGTTCACGCTTCCTGTATATAGTCATAGTGTGTTGTCATGTTGGTGTTATTTAATATTTAATTTGTTCATCATCCATACATTAATAGACGATACTGAACGATCTTTCATGTTACCATTTCTATTAAACCACTCAATGCTTTGATACCAAATCATTTACGAGTTTAATAAAACGGTAATATATTGATTGAAGATTGGCATTCTGTTTATTACTTGCCTACATTAATCATGCAAAATTGCCAACAGTATCCTGAATCTAGGATTTCCGCGAGTCATTTGTCATTGTGACAGTGCTACGACCATTGTGACATCTCTTTTGTGAGGTCATAATTGCAGAGTTATAACATTAGTTTAATAATGCCTTATAAATATTACATGACAGTATCTTCATTGGGCGTGTAATAAATTATTTGTTCTTCATCCTGACATAAATCTCTTTTTAAAGCTTAAAATTTCATTTGTCATTAATACAAAAGTGAAATAAATAATTAAACACTTACAATTATTCAATTGTAAAGAATTTTTAGCCATGGGTACAAACTGAAGCAAAGAAATTCATAAACATTCATTAAACATACAAACATAATGTTGTAAGACTAGATCTGCTGAGAATAAGAAATTTATAATAACAAAGTGATTATTAGTTTGACATTGGAAGTATGCTTCCTGCTTGTTCACCCTGGACCCAGTGTTTATATCTCATAATCTGAGCTAGAGTTTGATAAATAAATCTTGGGTGAGTGAAGGCCGAAGCCTTTGTCGCCCGAATGCTCTATCACCGCAAGCCGCATTCTCAACTATCAAATGGATGTATATCAAAGACAGACATTTTCAAAGGCCTGAGGGCTCTATCTGAGTTCGAGTTTGAGGTTAGGAAAATAAATCTTGGGTTATTGAAGATGATTCATGCCAAGAATATGTTGATTTTATGTGTATATATGTTCTTCTCACAAGGTTTGTGTATGTGTGTTTGTGTCTCTCTTTACATAGTCAGCCTATTTAATCACCTACAAGGATTTTAACCTTCAGCTATGATCTGATATTGTGTTATATATGAAAAAAAAAATGACAACCCTGAAATCTTCATCTAAAAAGGATTTATATGAAGCGCTCATAAAATCATGTGAATAATCAACTCTCCAAGCTTCTGGATATTGTTAACATAAGTGGATAGATTTAAACCTTCAGCTGTGGCCTGAAATTTGGTCATATATGTAAAATAAAAGATGATTCAAACTGCTTGAAATTATTATCTAAAAAGTATTTAAATGAAGCTCTTGACTACAACTGGATTAAATATAACCATAAGCTTTGACCTGAAATTGGGTTATATATGTAAAAAAGCTGATTTGATACAACCCTGAAATCTTTATCTAAAAAGGGTTTATATGAAGCCCCATAAAATCCTTGATGTGAATAATTAAATTTTACCAAGCTTCAGGACATTGTCAACACAATATTTCTTTAAAGATTAGGAAATATTAATAGTATCATGTTTTAAGAATCAGTTCCTTCATCATTAACATATTATTGAAATTAAATGAGTTATTTTCAAATGCCTGTGAAGCATATATCAAGATATCAATAAGTTTCTTCAGTGTCCTTCAGAAGTGATGGTAGTTGGAGTGGCAAGAATACTTTCGAAAAGATTTTTAAAAGTATACTTCACAGTTTTATAAAATTATTAAATCTAAAATTCTTTCTGAAAATGATCATGAAATATTACCAGCAAACTTATTTCTCTATATAATTTAAAAGTCTTTTCAATATTTGATTCAAGTTATCATAAAATCAAAATGTGATGGAAAAAGTTCTTATCAATTCTGTCTTTTAATGTCATTAATGCTCAAATTTCTATAGTTTCTGTATCATAAACATAGTTTAGACTTTCTCTGTGTGTCTGTGCATCCGTCATCTGTAGACCTGTGTCATTGTCAAACAATATAATCCGCCCTATGTGTGTATATGAAATATCGCACAGCCCGTGATATAACAGGTGTATCTCCATTCACCCAGACTCCACTCTTGTACAGTTTCACAACATTGTTGGTGTATTTATGTCTGTATTGCAGATTCAATCACATATGCAATAAAAAATGACAATTGTGAACAAAATGTAGCTTTTGTGTTTTTTTATTCAACATAACTTTGTGCAGCCTCTTCATAACCTGTGTCCATAAAATAAACCATTCCAATTCCAACAAAATGCTCTATCAGTGATGATTTGTCTAAGTACTTGGAATAATTACAAAGTGATGTTGTTACACTGCGCTAAGCTATGCGATTTTATACAAAGCACAAAACATGTAAAACAAATCTCCAACTGATGTCACATTTACACAGACGGGTCCAAGGACCCGGAAGCACGCACAACAGGTGTAGGCATACATTTCCAACATCCACATTATTCAGTTGAAAGAAATGGGTAAGAGTTTTCAAACCTTGTAAAACCCTCTCCTTAAGCTGTAAGGAGTAAATAAATACTTAAAATTGTTATGTTCACAAGATGTTATCCAGAATATTATGCTTTTCTTATGTTAGGCAAA
Organism: Gibbula magus; assembly: GCA_936450465.1. Taxonomy (NCBI): domain Eukaryota; kingdom Metazoa; phylum Mollusca; class Gastropoda; order Trochida; family Trochidae; genus Gibbula; species Gibbula magus. Next base: position 22,020,731 of record OW388295.1, on the reverse strand, counting down.
TTTTCTTGATAACTACTTCTTTGTTGTGAAGTTCAGGTGGATTTTTGAAAATTAACAAAATGGGTACATAAATAGGAAAGAAACCATATCACAAATTGTGAAGAGATTATCTCGGAGAGTACAATACATGAATATGTACAGGAATGGCAATTTGTGTTGATGATCAAGTTGATTTGATAATGTTGACTTATTTGACATTTTATATTTCAATTAAGACACATTTGATGGTGGATATGAATGAACTGAATACCCCAAGCCAGCAAGAACAATGGAGTGTTGAAGTATCTACACAACAGCGCATGAGAGAGAGACAATATGAGGTTCTAGGGGCAGTAGAAGAAAACAAAAGCTGCAACCAGTGTGACTGACAATCACACAGCTGACTGGTCAAAGGTCTTACATCACCCATACATGTGTGTTCTGAATGTAAGAAGTGCAGGAAACAAAACAACATAAATTTATGATCTAATCCTGGATAGGGACATTCAACTGTTGTTCATAACTGAACCATGGATTAAAGATGGAGCTGATGAAACAGTAAAGGCAGAGTTAACTCCTCCTGGTTATATTCTGATTAACCATCAAAGACAAGGCAATCGAACAGGTGGTGGAATAACATTGATCTACAAATCCTACCTGAAGATAGAGTGTCTCGTCAAGGAATGATAGAACAACGTCATGGATGTGAAGCAAACACGGTAAAACACACTTTCTGTGTTTGTACAGACCACCTTCATCAATATCTCACAAAGTAACCAGGTCATCATTTCATAAAGAATGTACCAGCCTTATTCATCATCTAAATCTAGATCCAGATTCAATTCTTATTTTCGGTGACTTCAACAATCACTTCGAAAATTCCTCTAACAGCGATTATTCAGTAAACTGATTATTGTAACATGTGATGATCAGTCTGCTTTATTAGACCACTACAGGTTCTTTACCGTTAGCCAGTATATACACATATTTAACCAACCAGTACAGTTTGATGCACAAGGACTACAACTATTTCATATTATTGTTCAAATCACTCAAACCAGTACACATTCAAAGTATGTATGTCAATCAAGAACAACACCCGGTGAACCTTTTACATCCTCCATCCAACCCTTCACGTCCAAAAATATTCATATAGTATTTATTTGCAAGTTCCAAAGATTCCTCTGGTGTAAAGATTGGAGCATATCCAAGTAGTTTTCTAGCTTTAGCGTTACTGTATGTATAGTTATGGTTGACGTATCGTACATTTCTCGAAGAAAAGCTCCCAAGGTCAACCTTCTTCAAAGGGGAGATAAGCCAGAGAAGTCCCTCGGCAAATCTTAGAGACATGTATATTGGCTTGAAAGGGAGTTTACGGTTAGACAGGCGACATCCAACTGCTTTTAGGAAAGGTTCAATCTGTTTCGCAATACTTTTCGCTTCCCAGTCGTCTGTTATGAAGAAAACGTTACCACCTATGCTTTCCAGAGAGTCTTCTTTCGTGTATGGTAAGTCTACCAAACAGTCTTCTTTGCGTAGAGCCTGTTCCGCACATACGAAGGCCCAAGCTGCATTGCCTACATAGGTTTGTTCATAGAGCGCTGAACCGTTATCTATCTGAACCACCACGCCACGGTTACTGCGAGCATAATTTAGGACTTCTGTGATGTAGTGGGTATCCAGTTCTCCAAACATTACGGACGGACGGAGAGAAACAGTGTGGAAGACACCGCCTGGAATTAAGAAGCATCATGATTTTTCAGCTTCAATGTTCTGAAACGAGCTTAATGAGCATTTTTCTTAAGAATTGTAAAATTTATATAAGAATTCATGAAAAATACTTGAATATAATATGGTAATAAATATGAACTATGAATTTCAAAATATCACATTGATCAGAAACTTTCAAAACATATGCTTCACTCCTTATTTCCATCCTTCTTTGTTTCTTTTCAGGAAATCCTTGCTCCAAAACATATACTAATATATTGATGTTATCATTTACCTGATTTCAGTCGCTCCCCATTGTAAGTGAGAACCATGCGTTCTGCCTTCAATTTGGACCCTCCATACCCTTCATATATGAGAGTTTCCGGTACCTTGGTACCCTCCTCTGTACCATCAACAATGTCCTGGTTGCCGCAGACAACGTTCACAGAGCTCGAGTAGATCATGTGACCGACATTCTCTGTGAGACAGGCCTTCAACACGTGGCTGGTACCTTTGTACAATATAAAACAGAAATTTAAATTTTGAAAACTAATTCTAATTTCCCTGATAGCAATAAAGCTGGGTTATTGCCCTAGCAAACAAGGATCATACAAGGCAGCACTTCGAGTTGAAAGCTATGTATTGGGCAAAGTGTGTACATCTACATACTGTATACATACTGCAATGTAGAATGCACAAGGAACAATCGATATGTTAAATGTAATCTGCAATAATGACAAATTGAAAACCTGACACCCTCTTGACTGGAACAGTCATTTACCAGTTCATTATTTAAACGAATTCACCGTTACCACAAGCGTGCCATTATCATCTTGAATTAAACACAATAACAGACCTTGTACATTGACTCTTTCCATGAGATCGTTGTTTGGCATGTTGCTAATACTGATGACCGAGGCAAGATGGAGGACTGACGTCACTCCGCTGAAGGTGCTCGTATCTTGTAGGTCGCTGATGTCATGTATGTGTGTCCTCACTGGCACTCTCTCCTCGTAATCTGTATCAACAGTCAATTCTATGCATTGAAACATTTTCTATTTTATTCAGGAAAAAGGATTGTGCATATATGACAAAACTAAGAAACCCATCCTAAGAAAATATACGTCTTGTGTTAAATTGATTTTCCCTTTTCTTCCAAAAATCCTTCATACGTGTATTAACTTCTACCCAGAATAGTAGGAGTTCCATTGAAATAAGGAAAAGAGGAAGATGTCTTAGTATCTGCGCATCTTTAGTAGACACCTGGGCAGGAGGATGAAAGAAAACATATATTACCATGAGTCTTTTAGAGCAAGTAAGATAGCTGTTGTTGAAACATAATAGCTTTTAATCTTAAGAGGCAAACTGAGATCAAACCGACTGAAAAGGGCATAGGATAAGAGACATTAATGGTGTTTTCGTTTAGTGGTCTATAGTCAAAGCATATTCCCGGGGGTCAACAGGCACTGGAAACGAAAAAGAAAACATGTGGTATCTTTTAACGCACATTACAGATAGACTGGTATAGTCTTAGAAACTGATACAGACTGTTTCAGATGGCGAAGGAGTAGATTGACAAGACAAGGAACGAGGCTACATCATCTCACTGTAGCAGTATAAAGGAAGGGACATCACTTTTACATCTAAAGACAAAGTGTATTAAGTAACATAGTAACATACAACACCGACAATCTCAGTACAATAAAATAATGAAAAGCTGTACGTCAATGCATTTTAGACATATATTTCAGTCTTTAGTCTTATTGCAGTATGTAAACTCTTTAAGTAATTCTACATTTACGTCAGTGCATCAGAGACTTGTTACAAGTTACATGAGCCTCAAGCACGTTGGTTTTAAAGGTGCATCCATTGTGTTTCAATTTTTTTTATTTGGCTTTAATACGTTCCAACACACCATATGTGCTGTTTACAATACAAATACATTCACTTAGCTTGCATATTCATCCCCAATCGCCAAACATGTCATAATTACCATTTTCCAATTAAAATCGAGTAACATCATTATGCATGTGTAGAAACCGAAAGTGAACGTACTATTTACATGCACAGTAGTTATATGACCTATTGAACATTATCAACCCAAATTTGTTATTTTGTCTGGTGTAAATAAGATTCCAAAATTACGTTTGACTCATTGGCGCGCGCCACACGCACTGCATTGTCCGGTTTTCGATCAGAAATCACTACTTTTACCTTCATATCGTCAATATACTAAGTCGAGTATCATTAAAATGGTTGTTTTCAGTAACAGTTGGTAGTTCTCGATAAAATAAGACCATTTATAACGTTTGTCATATTTGACCCCCAACAACACAATGGATGTACCTTTAAAATGTCAAATGATGTTCCAATTCACATGAAGTCAGAGATCACTCTTTTCTTATTTGCTTAACACATTATCGAGGAAGTAACAGGTCTAATTAAAGATAACTCGCATAAAGGCGCTGTAGCATGTTTTCTTAGGGAAATATTAGGATCTGACGAAAAAAACTAATATTTGAATGGAAAAAAATGAACAAATAAAAAGAGTGCTAGAGAGCCTCTAATAACAGCAAAGTGTTATTAGAAAACCGGTGCTTTTTGTTTTTACAGGTTTCTTCTCTTTTTTCTTTTTATTTTGAAAAAACGAAAATCAGTTCAATTGTTATATCTGAAGACCTATTCTTTACTTAGATTATGACAATGATGCAAATTTCACTCATGACTAGTAGAATTAAAATAGTTTCAGCCAACTGTAGAGGCCTAGCCCAAAAACAAAAACGTAAAGAAGTTTTAAATATATGGAGAGAAAAAAAATATTCTGTCATATGCCTCCAAGACATACATATAGATGAAAACACAGAAAATATGATGAGAAACGAGTGGAGATTAGATTGTATAATAGCACCCTCAAATGCACGCAGTGTAGCAATATTATTTAACAATAACTGCGAGAAAGAAATACATTCTTATAATAAAGATGTAAATGGAAACTATTTGATAGTCGATGTAACCTTAGAGGGTTTATGTCTTACCCTTGCAAATATATACGGTCCAAATACAGATCAGCCACAATTTTATTATACTCTTTTTTTCTAAGATAGATAACATAGACAATGACTCTCTTGTGAGTTGTGGTGATTGGAATTTGTTTCTTAATACAAATATAAACCTTGAAAATTATTTAAAAAATACCAATAATCCTAAAGCTAGAAATGTAGTATTAGATTATGTTGGAAAATAGAATCTGGTTGATGTATGGAGAGAATTCAACATAGATAAAAAGAAATATACATGGAGAAAGACAAAACCAAGACAACAAGCCAGGTTAGACTTCTTTATTACATCAGAAAATATACATTTTATAACACACGAGTCTGCCATTTTACCAGGTTACAAATCTGACCATTCTGCAATTAGTTTAGCATTTTCATATGCACTGGAAAAGGAAAAGGGGAAAGAGATTACACAAATCTCTTCTATATGACTGTGAATATACAAATATGGTAAAACAAACATTGATAGATATGAAAAAAGAGTACAGTCAGGACCAGAATTCGAACTCGGATGATATAACCACAACTGATGAAAATATTAAGTTGACGATTTCGATTTCTATTTTTAGAAACATTCTTAATGAAAATAAGAGGAAATAGTATATCATATTCTTCATTTCGTAAAATAGATAGATCAAGGAAAACATTGCAAGTAGAAGAAAACATTGCTAAATTAGAAGACAAACTTAATGACGATTTTCAAAGTGTTGATGAAAATCTTTTATTAGAATTATCAAAAGCCAAAACAGAACTAGAAAACATTAAAGAAGAAGAACGTAAAGGTCACGAAATAAGAAGCAGAATTAGATGTTATGAAGAAGGCGAAAAACCAACAAGTTTCTTTTGTCATTTGGAAAATCGGAACTATACAAGTAAACTTATTACCAAAATACAAAACGATAATGGTGATACTATTACAGAGGGAAGTGAGATATTGCAAGAACAAATGAAGTTTTATAAAAAGCTGTATGCTTTACCCGATAATGAAACAATAGATACGGAAACCCTCAATTTCATCGCAACCCCTATATTAGATGACGCTTTGCAAAAATTTATAGACAAACCTATTGAAAAGAAGGAAGTTGCGGCAACAATAAAAGCCATGAAAAATAATAATAGCCCGGGGATAGATAGTTTTAGTGTAGAATTTTTAAAGTTTTTCTGGAAAGAATTAGGAACATGGGTATACAGATATATTATAGAATCATTGAACAATGATGCATTAAGTTCAACAATTAATCAAGTAATAATTGCTTGTATACCCAAGCCGGGAATGTTAAAAAATTGGAGACCTCTCACACTCTTAAATATATAATATAAGACATTAAGCTCATGTATTGCAAATAGATTAAAATCAGTTCTACCATCCCTTATACATAGTAATCAAACGGGGTTCATACCCGGTAGATGTATAAGTGATAATATTCGTTTGTTGTATGATATTATATTTGAAACTAAATTAAGAAAACAATGCGGGCTTCTTGTATTAATTGACTTTGTAAAAGCATTTGATACTGTCTCAAAGACATTTAGAATAGATGTTTGGAACAAACATGATAAAATGGATCCAAATATTAATTAATAATAATCAATCTTGCGTTTCACAAAATGGTCATCTTTCCACATTGTTTGATAACGAAAGGCGATGTAGACAGGGCGACCCGATATCCCCATACCTTTTTTTATTAGTAGCAGAAATATTAGGGATAATGATAAGGCAAAACAAAGATATCAAAGGTGTCGTTTTACATGATACCGAACATAAGATAGGACAATATGCTGACGATACAGAATTATTTCTAAATGGGGCGGAAAAGAGTCTACGGGCAGCAATGAATACTTTAGACACATTTTATAAAATGTTTGGATTAAAACTAAATTAGCAAAAAACAAAGGTTGTATGGCTAGGCTCTATGGCAGGGAGTAGTTTAGAACTATGCAGCAATCTTCAATTAGACTGGGAAGAGGGTAACTTTGATGTTTTGGGAGTCACACTAAATGCAATGTTAGAAGACCTATGGGTAATCAATACACATAAAAAGCTAGACAATATTAAAATAATACTGGGAAATTGGCGAAAACGCAACTTAACTTTAATTGGCAAAATAATAGTCATCAAATCTCTAGCGGTATCAACATTAGTTCATATATTCACAGCTTTACCCAACCCGCCAATTACTTTTTTGAATTCCTATGGAATGGCAAAAAAGATAAAATAAAACGGGAAAATGTAATGCGAAACTATGACGAAGGAGGGCTAAGAATGGTAGATATCACTTCATTTATTACATGAAATTATCATATTTACAGAGATACATAAAAAATATATATTAAATATCAATAAAATTTCCCTGATGGATATTTATTTAAACTCGGGGCTAACATTGTTACTTTTGTTTCTTTAGAAAACCCATTTTGGCAAGATGTATTAGAAGCTTGGAACTCCTATTATAGGCTCCATAAATGTGATGGAAACAAAATGGAAGATATTTTAGCTGAACCTCTATGGCTTAACCATCAATATATTCATCCAAACTTTATTATCAAGTCGTGGTTTTCGAAAGGAATTTATACGATTAGAGATATTGTGATTCTAAAAGTATATTATCTTTCGCGAAATTGAAAAAAAGTATGATTTAAATGGTACTATACTGCATTACAATAAAATGATATTAAATATTCCTCTGCAATGGAGAAAATCTATTGCGGACAAATAATTCATTAATGAAAATATGAATATTTCAGAACCTTTAAGAAATGTGTTGAAAAGTTCTAAGGGTTGTAGATGCTTCTATGACATTTTGATAAAGAAAGATAATCTACCCCAGGTCTGTACTAAATGGAAAAACCAAATATCAGAAGATATGAACTGGAAAACTGTTTTCACCAAATTCAGAAAATGTACAAAAGATGTTAAACTGATAGACTTCCAATACAGATTTATGCATAAGAAAATTTACACCAAATATGAGTTATTTTACATGAAAATTGTTGATGATGATATATGTTCTTTCTGTATGGAAGAAAAAGAAAATGTGGAACATGTGTATTACTATTGTAAGCATATCAAAATCTTTTGGTCTCGCTTAGAGAGTTATTTAAAAGAAAAAATACCGGATTTTGCCTGAACTAAATTCATAGTCTTTTTTTTGGTTCCCAAAATTCAGATCATCTTACTAATCATATCATTCTCCTAGCCAAGAAACATAAACATAATATGAGCATAAAAATAGAGCCATGGGCTCTGTAGCTCATCATGATTTCCTTGATTTAATATCTAAAGTTGAATAATTAAGTTATTTAAGTTATTGTTTACAAGCAAAAGATTTGGGGTGACCCCGGTGACCCCATTTGGGGTCATGGGGTCACGAAATCTACAATTTAGAATCCCCATTGACAAAGGAGTCTGCACACACCTTTTCAGCTCTCTAGATCTTTTGGAACAGGAGAAGAAGATGAAAATAGGTTTTTAAGGATGTGACCCCTGTGACCCCATTTGGGGTCACGGGGTCACAAAATCTACAATTTAGAATCCCCTTCAGTCAAGGAGTCTGCACATACAAATTCAGCTCTCTGGAGTCATTGGTTCTGGAGAAGAAGATGAAAAATTGAAAAGTTTACGGACGGACGGACGCCATCCCATGCCATAAGCCCATCGGGCCTTTCAGGTCTGATGAGCTAAAAAATGAGACCAATGGTGAACGATATGCTTCAGTAGTTGAAATTGCAACTATCCCAGTCTACGTGTTTATATATGTAAAAATGATGAATAACTGCAAGACTTGAATGCATGTAAAGAACTTGTAAACAAAGAACTTTGAACTGAATAAAAAATATTTTTAAAAAAAGAAGAAAACCGGTGCTTTTCGCGGAAAAATACCCTTTACGTGATCAGTGGCAAATTTTACAGACGGTGAACCCCCTTTATCTCCCACCCCCCTCTTTGAACATTCCTGGAACCACATATCACGTCACTATGACGATACACAATGCAACTCCTTTCATTTATTCATCTAGGACGTCATTTCACAAGTGAAGTGTGAATATGTACCAGTGCAATCATCTCTGCGCTTGCTTGAAACTGGTCCGCCCCTGTTTTTCAAGTCGTGTCTTTTGAACCATGGTGATATGGGATGATGAGTCTATAAGGTTCCCATACAACAACATCCTTCTGTTATGTTCACCAGACCATGAAATAATTATTTTATGGTATCTGTTTTGATACGTGGTTTCAAACTTAAAATAAACATTCAACTTGTCTTCAAGACTAGGTTAAATATTTTACCTAAGATGCAACAAAAAGTTTGTATTTGTGTAATAATTTCTTTGTCCTTAAGCACAATTCACACTGTTTGTATTATCAACAACTGTAGTGACCAGGGATTATACCTTTCCACAAAGTCCAAACTTCCCAAAGAGTTTTATTTACTTAGTTTTTATTCAACCGGCTAACATACTGGTATAGATAGATCCCTATGTTATGACGCTCTTTATCATAATTAATAATCATTATTAAGATGATTCTTCAATGTCATTAGCTTTGAATGAACGAATGGGAAATTGGCCAATTTTGCACTATATATCTTTATGTAGAAAACAGTCATACCCAGTTTCTTGACAAACGGCACCATATCAATGACCCGGATTTCATCCACGTATGTTGCACGAGTTTGGAGGAGTTTGATGATGTGTTGCCCCAGGCAACCAGACCCTCCGGTAACCAAGACGACGTATTTTCCGCTCATCGTCTCTGGCAGGGATTTTAGAACTTTTGCACTCACACCCAGGAAGTGATGTGACTTTCGTACCGACGTTTTGTGTGACGATATTTTTCATTCAGGATTGGGCGAGGCCATTCATTCATTATTTTATGGTCAGATTGACATCAACAAATAGTCAAAGCTGACGTAGGTAGATGATTTTGCGCAGGTGTAAACAAGATTAACCGGCATGTGCGGTGGACCTTTACCTTATACCCCATTCCCATTCACTCAGTGTGCATATAATAACTCATCAGTTTAGAACACCTGTGCGAGTGATAGCAAACTTTCTAGAAGAACATTAAAGAGGCAGTAGCACGTTAATTTCGCTCAAATAAGTTGATGAAATGTATTTGAGAAATAATGTCACTAATAGTAAAGCACCCTTCTCTTTTCGAAAAATCAAGTTAAAAATGAGTGTACATGGTTCAGTAAAGCCATGGATATATTTTGTGTAATTCAAAATCATAAAATGTGTTCACATTAAAATAGCCGCTATGACCTGATATTGTGTTATGTATAAAACAAAAAATGACTTTATACAACCCTGAAATTTCATCTAAAAAGGATTTATATGAAGCGCTCATAAAATCCTTGATGTGAATAATCAACTCTCCAAGCTTCTGGATATTGTCAACACAAGTGGATAGATTTAAACTTTCAGCTGTGGCCTGAAATTTGGTCATATATGTGAAATAAAAGATGATTCAAACTGCTTGAAATTATTATCTAAAAAGTATTTAAATGAAGCTCTTGGCTACAACTGAATTGAATATAACCATAAGTTTTGACCTGAAATTTGGTTATATATGTAAAAAAGTTGACTTGATACAACCCTGAAATCTTTATCTAAAAAGGGTTTATATGAAGCACCCCTAAAATCCTTGATGTGAATAATTAAATTTTACCCAGCTTAAGGACAATGTCAACACAATATTGCTTTAAAGATTAGGAAATATTAATCTTGAGTATCATTTTTTAAGAATCAATTCCTTTGTCATTAACATATTATTTAAATACCTATCTGTTGACTAGACCTACTATGCCTACCTCCTCTCAAGGTATGCTATTTCAACGTTAACACAGACGAAACTGAAACAATGGAGTAGGGGATGTGTAAAATCCCTCTCCCAAGGGCGATAAGTCTGCATGGTCTCGTGACGACACCACCGGAACCTCACTCTCCTCTCAGTTGCAGAGCAAGGCAGTCGTGTATGTTTTCGCTCTGAGACTGGGTATTTTTAGCGCCTTTTTTCGCTAACTTGCTATCCTGCTACTTCTTAATAATTTAAGAGCTAGTATCAACGTCTATATCTACGATCGTCGTTAACAGGTTGTTTTAGACAACCTGTTTTATGTAGGTGTTTAGTTAACAAGGGGCCTTGTTGACAGGTGCTAAGTGTGCTCTACCTGTCGGATGGCTGCATGCTTTGCACGTGCAATTCGTGTCTTTTGTTTTCTCTCGCCTTCGTCTGGTGACTGCTCGGTTCGCACGGCCTTGGTCGTACCTTCCGCCAGTCCCTTTGTCTTCTAGATCAGGTGAGTCTTCCGATAGCTCGTTGTCTGCTTCGGTTGGCTTTCACCTTCGACTCGACTTGTCTAGACTCGTCAGTGACCTCACTTAAGCGTCTCGTCGTCTAAGTTTTTGTGAGCTGTCACTCGCCGTTGGCATTTAGACTCGACTCGCCTCGCCATCATTCACCTTCGGCTCGATTCTACTTGACTCGCATCGTCTCGCCAGTGACTCGCTTCGCCAGTCAATCGCCTTTCGGTTTGTCAACTCGTTTTGACTCGCCTCGTCTCGCCTGTGATTCACTTCGTCAGTTTGTGCCTCGCCAATGTCTCGCTTTGCCAGTCACTCGCTTCGCCAGTCATTCGCTTCGCCTGTCACTCGCCTTAGGCTATTCGCCTCGTTCACCATGGCTAGACAGTAGTGATATTGACTTCGCACCCTTCGGGTTCAGAGCCTTTTCCTTCAACACTCTCGATAGCCTCCCTTGTCTTGCCTTGCGTGTGCCTCACTTAAGCGTCTCGTCGTCTACGTTTATGTGAGTTTACATTCTTGGTGTTTTTAGAGTAATAAGCTATCGGAAGGGTTGCTTCTTAGTGTCAGGACTTTGTTCTTACACTATTCTACTTAGGTGTTTCGCGTCAGTGACTCGATTGTCATTCACCTCGTCTAGATTACGCGAGTTAGTGACTCGCCTATCACTCATCTGTTAAGTGATTTGAGTGTCTCTCACCTGTCACTCACCTCGTCTAGAGTACATGCGTTAGTGGCTCGTCTGTCACTCACCTGTTAAGTGACTCGACTGTCACTCACCTGTCACTCACATCGTCTAGCTTACTCGCGTCAGTGGCTCGTCTGTCACTCACCTGTTAAGTGAGTTGAGTGTCACTCACCTCCCCTAGCTTACACGCGTCAGTGGCTCGTTTGTCAGTCACCTGTTAGTGACTCGATGGTCTCGTCAATGACTCGACTATCACTCACTATTCTACTTAGGTGTTTCGCGTCAGTGACTGGATTGTCATTCACCTTGTCTAGATTACACGCGTCAGTGGCTCGCCTGTCACTCACCTGTTAAGTGACTTGAGTGTCACTCACCTGTCACTCACCTCGTCTAGATTACACGCCTCGTCTAGATTACACGCGTTAGTGGCTCGTCTGTCACTCACCTGCTAAGTGACTCGACTGTCTCTCACCTGTCACTCACATCGTCTAGCTTACTCGCGTCAGTGGCTCGTCTGTCACTCACCTGTTAAGTGAGTTGAGTGTCACTCACCTCCCCTAGCTTACACGCGTCAGTGGCTCGTTTGTCAGTCACCTGTTAGTGACTCGATGGTCTCGTCAATGACTCGACTATCACTCACTATTCTACTTAGGTGTTTCGCGTCAGTGACTGGATTGTCATTCACCTTGTCTAGATTACACGCGTCAGTGGCTCGCCTGTCACTCACCTGTTAAGTGACTTGAGTGTCACTCACCTGTCACTCACCTCGTCTAGATTACACGCCTCGTCTAGATTACACGCGTTAGTGGCTCGTCTGTCACTCACCTGCTAAGTGACTCGACTGTCTCTCACCTGTCACTCACATCGTCTAGCTTACTCGCGTCAGTGGCTCGTCTGTCACTCACCTGTTAAGTGAGTTGAGTGTCACTCACCTCCCCTAGCTTACACGCGTCAGTGGCTCGTTTGTCAGTCACCTGTTAGTGACTCGATGGTCTCGCCAATGACTCGACTATCACTCACCTCATTACTCTACTACCTCCGTATTTGCTTCACTATGTAGTCTACGTTTTGTACAATTGCGGAGGTAGGAAGTCTGCTAGGACTTGCTTTGTATGAACTGCAAGGACCTGTGTAACGAATGTGTCGCTCTCTCGTCTTCAGACTTCCGGACATATGTTTTTGCCATTTGTAAGTCTGTTACTTCATCTTTGAAGCGTTCAGCCCCCTTCGGGTGACTCGGGTCAAAGTCGGGATTTTCTCCCATTCGGCACCCCTCCCCCGGAGTGGCAACTGAACCCGGCACTCTTCAGGGGGTTGTGTCTACAGTTCGGCACCCCTCTGATAGACCTATTCGCGACATGCCTCAATCACCAATTGCCAACCTATGTCTCTCCAGTACCAGACCCGCGAGCGATGGGCTTAGATGCGCTCTCGTTAGGGTGGGAGGGGATAGACGCCTATGCTTTTCCGCCGCCGGCCATCCTCTCCCAAGTGGTAGCAAAGATAGGGACAACTCGGGTTCTTCGACATCTTCTGGTCGCCCCTTGGTGGCCAGCCCGACCGTGGTTCGTTCCTCTCCGGCGGCTCTGTCATCAGGTACCTGTTCCGATTCAGCCTTGGAGAGATCTGCTCCTCAGCAGGCCAAGCGGAAGGTTACACGAGAACCCTCAGGTGTTCTGCCTTCACGCTTGGCTTGTATTAAGAGAGGGTTAAGGAGCAGTGGTTATTCAAGGTGCGTCGCCCATGCCATAGCTACCTCTCATAGGAAGACCACTAGGAAACTCTATGATTTTCAGTGGCAGGCCTTCGCCTCCTTCTGTGCTCAGAGGGATTTCATCCCGGCAGAGGCCTCAGTTCCTCAGGTGGCGGAGTACTTAGTGTACCTAAGCAACACCAGTCATTTTGAGGCGTCATCAATTAATACAAACATGTCTGCTATCCTCTCTGTTCTCAAGGTCAATTTTCTGGTGGCTATGGCCTCCGCAGCTCGGATTTCTGAAATCCATGCTTTGCAGGCGGACCTTCTACGTTTTGAGGTCAGGGAGGGGGGGTCAGCCTTACTTGATTTAGCTCCCGACTTTGTCTGCAAAAACCAAGCAGCTGATGAGGCTGGCCGTACAGTCTCTATTCCGGCTCTGGGTTCTGACTCAGGAGAGATGGATCTCTCTCTGTGTCCGGTTAGGGCGTTGAGGGTGTACGTGCAGCGTACCCGCAGGCTGAGGGATGGCAGGCGTCGTCTGTTCTTGCCTCACTCGCCGAGGAGCACCAAAGAGCTAGACAAGCGAGCGTTGGGGGTGTACCTGAGGTCGGCATCTCTAGGCTGGATCCACAAGCGTTCGCTCAGGTGAAGGTGGTCCCCCCGACCAGACCGAGAAGGGGACAGTCCTCTTAGGAGTTTTGTTACCGCAGGACTTATGATGCTTCGCTTTTAACTAGTCAACAGGTAAGTATAAATAATTACATTTAATCAAAAACGTACTTTTATTGAAATTAAATGAGTTATTTTCAAATGCCGGTGAAGCACTTGTAAAATCAAGATATCAATAAGTTTCTTCAGTGTCCTTCAGAAGTGATGGTACTTTGAGTGGCAAGAATACTTTCGAAAAGATTTTTAAAAGTATACTTCACAGTTTAAAAAAATTATTAAATCTAAAATTCTTTCTGAAAATGATCATGAAATATTACCAGCAAACTTATTTCTCTATATAATATAAAAATATTTTCAATATTTGATTCAAGTTATCGTAAAATCTAAATGTGAAGGAAAACATCTTAAGTTCTTATCAATTCTGTCTTTTAATGTCATTAATGCTCAAATTTCTATAGTTTCTGTATCATAAACATATTTTAGACTTTCTCTGTGTGTCTGTGCATCCGTCATCTGTAGACCTGTGTCATTGTCAAACAATATAAACCGCCCTGTGTGTGTATATGAAATATCGCACAGCCCGTGATATAACAGGTGTATCTCCATTTACCCAGGCTCCACTCTTGTACAGTTTCACAACATTGTTGGTGTATTTATGTCTGTATTGCAGATTCAATCACATATGCAATAAAATATGACAATTGTGAACAAAATGTAGCTTTTGTGTTTTTTTATTCAACATAACTTGGTGCAGCCTCTTCATAACCTGTGTCCATAAAATAATCCATTGAAAATTTTGGACATAATTCCAACAAAATGCTCTATCAGTGATGATTTGTCTAAGTACTTGCATTAATTACAAAGTGATTTTGTTACACTGCGCTACGCTATGCAATTTTATACAAGTTATTGCTGTTATAGTGCACTAGAGGCACAAAACATGTAAAACAGTCCTAATTGGTCAGTGGAACAGGCCTTTGATCCAGAATAGTTATGGTTAATAAACTTGCAAGATGGTTTTATTACACTGTACAGGAGTAAACTTGGTCATTATTTATGACACGCCTCTACCAACACTATTGAAGCATTTTATGACAACGTAGTTTCTTTTTTGATAAAACGTATGACAAATCAAACAAGTGCAATGTGAATATGATATTCACTTTGGTTTGAAGGATTTCTAGAAGTGGAATGAATAAGAAAAGCAAGATTTCTGGATAAAACCTCTTTACACTTACATTACGTTTCGGAAAATATATTTTATCTTTATCAACTGTGGGGTTTTGATTTAAACATATTTATTCAGTTGAAAGAAATGGGTAAGAGTTATCATACCTAGTAAAACCCTCTCCTTAAGCTGTAATCCAGATACAGTCCAACAACACAAAGGAGTTCCACAAGGGTCCGTCCTCGGTCCCACACTGTTTGCCCTGCTCTACAGCCCATTAAGGATACGCATCTCAAGGAAACACAACGTTCTGCAGCACCAGTATGCTGATAACAACCAGGTCTACATCTCCTTCATGCCGACAACCTGACAACTTTAAAACGGTGTTACGAGGACATCAAACAATGATTGACACTCAATCTGCTAAAATTGAATGATTCGAAAACTGAATTCCTTCTCATTGGCCCCAAGCGAAAAATACACACTCTTCTCAACTCCCAAGCCCACAATCATCCTTGGTTCAACTGAAGTTTCTCCAGCCAGACAAGCAAAAACCTCGGTGTCATATTTGACGAAACAATGTGTATGGAAAACCACATGTCAAGTGTCATCCAGAAGACCTATTTTCACCTGCGAAATGTTGGCAAACTAAGACCATATCTGACACAGTCTGCTGTCGCCAAACTACTGTCATCACTGGTGTTATCCCGTGTAGACCATTGCAACAGTCTTCTTGTGAATCTGCCAAACAGTCAGATACAGCGTTTACAAGCAGTGCAAAATACTGCTGATCGGATAACACTACGTCTCCGCAAATTCTATCATGTATTTGGGGCCTTGGAGTCACTACACTGGCTCCCTGTAAAAGCAAGAATCGACTACAAGATCATGAGCCTTACCTTCAAATCACGGAGGGGCAGCTGCCTATCTGTCAGAAGCACTTTGTGTATACCACCCTACTCGTACTCTACGCTCTGACACAAAGTCACTCTTTAGGGTTCCTAAAGTGAAGTCTATCACATTTGGAAACAGAACATTTTCTTTCGCTGCAGCATCAACATGGAACTCTAAAAGTTTGTCAATAAAGAACAATCCATATGTTCAAGCATTGTTATTATTGACTGCTCACGTGGCATGCGAACTAGTGTGATGGCTGCGCCATTTAAGTTCAATTATTATTATTATCATTATTAATGTAAACTGATTAATGTAACATGTGATGATCAGTCTGCTTTATTGAAGTGTTGAATACATAGCAATTAGTGGTCACTTGTTATACAGTGAGAATATGGAATGCAAACAGTTACTGATAAAACAAGCAAGGACAAATAAACAAAACAAAAAGAAACAAAAAGAAAACATAAGCACAATACATTCTGATTCTGTGTCATCTTAACCAGTAAATTCTTATGTCAAGCTAGAAAACATATTCTAATACCAGCATAACAAGTAATGGATCTTGCGATTATTTTCATAATTAGACATTCTCATGGTGACACCTGGTCCTGTGTATATCTCAGTTGACAGCTAACAGTGAAATAAGCAAGACTCGCTGCATTGCTGTTCTAACTAGGTGTTGATTCCCTGCCCCACACAGAGACATGGGTTGTGAAGGTGTTACCTTGTGCAAGTGAATTTATGCTACGTTCCAAGCCTCTGTTCACTCTGCATTAAAATGGGTACCTGGTATAGAAGTGAAGGCAATTGGAGGGCGAGCCTTAATTGGCACCTATGTAGCATATACTCCCAGTGAGTTGAGAATGAAAAAGGAACGCTATTTGTCCTTACACCGAGGTAATAATGTATGTGTGCTTTGAGCTTGCCCTTCGAGTTCTTTGTGGTATAAGTATCCTCGTTATTACTATTAACACAGACAGCAATATTTGTAAATGCGAACACTCAATTGTAGGTAAGACAGTGGAATGAACCCGAGTTTACTACAACTAAAGTTAACATATCTGGATATCATAATTTCTACTCACATAACCAGTTTGTCATTTCTCTAAAGCAGGCAACAATTTGAACAGGCTACCCATAAATCTCCAACAGGAAGTGTTATGACTGAACTGGGCCACTACTTGGGCAGGGGTAGTACTGGCCCTTTAAAATATCCCATAATACATATAGACAGGTAGTGATTTCGCGTCTTAAGTGGATCAGTATTGTCCAGTACAGTAATTCAGTCGGCCCACTGTTTGACAGTACTTGGCCGTTACATTGTACCAAAAATGGTCGAATTTGGTTAAACCGATACTAGACCACTACAGGTTCTTTACCATTAGCCAGTATTTACACATATTTAACCAACCATTACAGTTTGATGCACAAGAATTATAACTATTTCATATTATTGTTCAAACCACTCAAACCAGTACAAATTCAAAGTATGTATGTCAATCAAGAACAACACCCGGTGAACCTTTTACATCCTCCATCCAACCCTTCACCTCCAAAAATATTCACATAGTATTTATTTGCAAGTTCCAAAGATTCCTCTGGTGTAAAGATTGGAGAATATCCAAGTAGTTTTCTAGCTTTAGCGTTACTGTATGTATAGTTATAGTTGAGGTATCGTAGATTTCTCGAAGTAATGATCCCAAGGTCAACCTTCTTCAAAGGGGATATAAGCCAGAGAAGTCCCTCGGCAAATCTTAGAGACATGTATATTGGCTTGAAAGGGAGTTTACGGTTAGACAGGCGACATCCAACTGCTTTTAGGAATGGTTCAATCTGTTTCGCAAAACTTTTCGCTTCCCAGTCGTCTGTTATGAAGAAAACGTTACCACCTATACTTTCTGGTGGGCCTTCTTGTGAAGCTTCATTGAAGCTGTCTTCTTTCCGTAGAGTTTGGTCCGCACATACGAAGGCCCAAGCTACATTGCCTACATAGGTTTGTTCATTGAGCGCTGAACCGTTATCTATCTGAACCATGACGCCACGGTTACTGCGAGCATAATTTAGGACTTCTGAGATGTAGTGGGTGTCCAGTTCTCCAAACATTATCGTCGGACGGAGAGAAACAGTGTGGAAGACACCGCCTGGAATGAAGAAGCATCATGCTTTTGGTTATCTTTAGTGTTCTTAAACGAGCTTAATGAGCAATTTTCCTTCAGAACTGTATAATTCATTTAAGAATTCATGAAAAGGACTTGTATCCAACTCAACTCCAAACCCAAAATAAAACATGAAACTGTATTTGTCAATCCTAAATTTATATAACAAAAAGTATGTACAATAACTTACAATTTCCCCCGAAATTACATGTCTGTTCTGTAAAAATGCTCAAAGAGCAATATTCAAAATCAATCTGTTAAATTCATTCTGTCTGTATTAATCTGTCAAATCAAATGACAAATAAACTGTAAAAATCTATTAATCTATAAGCAGGAGAAGACTCGCGTCCTCTCACTGCAAGCAACGAATCTATAATGCTGTCTAAAACGACCCTGTGAAACGAAAATCAGCTGACTTGTTAATTTCAGCATGATGCATGAACACCACGGAGAACAACCTGTTTTCCGCGAAGCACTAGCGTTCTGGCGATGTGCTCTTAGTCAAGGAACATAACAAACATAATTCACATCACTTCAAACCAAAATCAGTAAGCAATATAAACGATTAATTTCAATATATCACAATGATCAGGAACTTTTAAAAGCTATTATGTACTCCTTATTTTTATCCTTCTTTGTTTTTTTTTTCTTTTCAGGTAATCCTTGCTCCAATACATATACTAATATATTGACATCGTCCATTACCAGATTTCAGTGAACGGAAGAACAGGTTGCAAAATCTGAGCCCTGTACTGGATAGCATTTTAAAAGTTCCATTGAACAACAACCAGTGGAGAAAGACAGTGTGCACAGAAAGACCCCCAAACCATGACGCTGCCGCCACCAAAACGGTCAACTTCCCCTACGCAAACTTGGGCGTGGCATTCATCTTGTCTGCGGTACAAGGGCCCTGCCGTCAATAAATCTCAAGGTGAATCGAGATTTGTCACTAAAAACAATGGAATTCCACTGTCATTGAGTTAACCTTGCAAGACGGTTACAGCGATGAAGAGGTGTAACGATAAGTCCTCTACAGGGTCTCCATGCCCGAAGTTGAGTGGTGCGCAAGTGACTTCTGACTGTTTGTGGGGTATCCTTACACCAAACATCTCCCTACTTGCGGAAATTGCAGTTACAAATTGATTGCGAAGATGACGTAAACGCATTGCTGCAACTTCCCTGAGTGAAGTCACACGTGGCGCTCCTGGCCCTTTTGATGCACTCTCATTCTGAGATTTAAAATAGTTTGTCGTGAACAGTTGAAGGCTCTTGCCACAGTGACGACAGTCTGACCAGCATGGAGTCTCCCCATAGCGCATTGACGTTCTTCATTTGTAAGACATGAAATTGCCAAAAGTCATCAAAATTAAACTTTCAATTTGATTTTCCAAATAAGCTTCAATGTGCTTACTCAGTTCATGCTAACATGCATTGATTGACCTCATGATTTTGTGTTTGCACGTGCATTCACAGTCTTCCGATTTTTGTGGCTACAAAGTCAATGATTACACGCGACTTCAGATATTCCTCACATTAAAAGAGTCAAAACCATTACTTTCACTACAGATAGTGTTTAAAATATTTCAATGAACAGACTTCATTAATTTACCGGTGTAAAGTTTTCAATTTTGCTAAGTATATATTGATGTCCCGTCTATCACAAAAATTACCAGATTTCAGTCGCTTCCCATTGTAGCTGAGAACCATGCGTTCTGCCTTCAATTTGGACCCTCCATACCCTTCATGTATGAGGGTATCCGGTATCTTGGTACCCTCCTCAGTACCATCCACAATGTCCTGGTTACCGCACACGACGTCCACAGAGCTCGCATAGACCATGTGACCGACATTCTCTGAGAGACAAGCCTTCAACACGTGGCTGGTACCTGTGTACAATATAAAATGGAATCTTAAGTTTTGAAAGCCAAATCGTGATTCCTCGATATAAATAAGGCTGGGTTATTGCACTAGTGATACAAGGATAACACTTCGAGTTGAAAGCTTTGTATTTGGCAAAGTAAAGAGACATATACATTTGCTACAGTGTACAAACTGCAATGGAGAATGCATGAGGAGCAATCGATATGTTAAACATAATCTGCAATAATGAAAAGAAATTAAATTGACACCACTCAAAATGGTTCAGTCAACGACCAGTTGATTCTTTAAACGAATCGACTGTTAACACAAACGTGCCATTATCATCCTGAATTAACACAACGATAACAAACCTTGAACATTGACTTCCTCCATGAGATCGTTGTTTGGGATGTTGCTAACACTGATGACTGAGGCAAGATGGAAGACTGATGTCACTCCGCTGAAGGCGCTTGTATCCTGTAGGTCGCTGATGTCATGTAGGTGTGACGTCACTGCGACTCTCTCCTCATAGTCTGCATTATGTTAATGGCCTTTAGTTCACAATATCAACAGTCGATTCAATGCATTGAAACTTTTCAATTTTATTCAGGAAGAGGATTTTGCACATATGACAGAACTAATTAAGACACATAATCATCATAAGAAACTATACGTCTTGTGTTGAAAATTTTCCTTATTTTCTTCCCAAATCCCTTCCTACATTTATTAACTCCTTCCCAAAATAGCAGAAGACCCATTGGAATAAGGAAAAGAGTCGACACTTGGGCAGGATAACGATAAATTGCCATGAATCTTTCAGAGCAAGTATAATAGTTTTTGTTGAAAAATAATATCATTTAATAATCTTCATGAGTCAAACTGTCGTCAGAAAAGGGCATAGGATAAGAGACATTAACGGTGTTTGCGTTTAGTGGTCTATAGTCATCGCACATTCTCGGGGGTTAACAGACACTGGAAGCAAAAACAATGAAACAGTATCTTTCAACACACATTGCAGACTCTGTTGATATTCCCTGAAGCTGATACAGAAGCGTTCGTTCATCCTTTTGCTTATATATTTATATTAAGTTCAATTCCAATAAGAATATTGTAAGGTGGAAAGTTCTGTCACCGATCTATCGGCAGCATCCGCTATCTTAGTTTCTTGGCACATGAAATTAAAACATGCTATATTTAACCCAAGTTTACAATTTCGTTATAGAATATTCACTAAGTAACATACAATTAAACTAATAAGCAATACGTTGTTAGGATGTAGTGAAGTTTCCCCACGTTTTCCCGCAGCACGGATGAATGTCTTCAGTTCTCATTGTTTTTATTTTTTAACAAATGTGTGCTTGTCTATGTCAAGTTGTGATATATAAAGTCATTGAAATATTAAGTTCATAACATCTCATAATTTGACTGTGTAAATGTGTGTAAATGGGAATATCCTCTCGAATTTCGTTTCCACAAAAAATACCCCAACAGAACCCTCCTTTTAAATGTATTTTACTCATTTTGATATGATAGAATTCCATCAATATCATATCAATAGCCATGTCAAAGGAACGTCATCAACTGACCAGTTGATGTTGTACTTCTATAGGTCAGTCCATATGTGATTCATACACACAAACATAATAAATGAATACTTAGTCTCATTTAAACCAGACTTTAATTAGTTACTCAATATACGTTTTAGACGATGTGCTACTGATAACGGTCTGATGTTAGTGAGACTGTAGAAAAAAACCCATCTGTGATGGCCAATTTCCTTGTCCCTCCTCATCACTCAAGTCGAAAGATTTAAAGCTAGATAATTTGATGTACCAAATCTCACAGCAATTGAGAATATCCAATATCGTACTGTAAACAATGTACGTATATGTATCCATATATGTCTTTTTGCTTCTGTTCTTCATCTTTTCTTTCTACTTCTCCGAGTAGACATGCAGCCACTGTCAGATAACATGAGCCTTTTCCTCTCTTCAATAATGGCGATATCTTGTGAGTTGTTCATGGTGTTCACTTTGTGAAAGTAGAGATGAACTGATTTAAGATGGGGTACTGCCTTTATTAAACCTCCAATGCGTGATTTAGTCGTACCTGTGCGTGCATGTGCGCATACTGCGTACCAAAAGCAACTTCAGCAGACCATAGTCGCAACAAATGCCTGCACAAAAGGCAATATAGTCGTGGTTATGCGTGAATTGTGCTTTGCATTGTGGGGACAATTGGTGGCACTCTGTGTGCAATTTTGAAGGTCAAATGTGCAACATATACGCGAGGTGTGTTAAATTTAAAAAAATGCTTCACACATTGGCACTGAGGTCCTGAAATGCTGACAGAAAATTCATGCAAGTGTAAACCCATCTTTGGCAACTATTACCAGCACTGACCGTAGCACAAGAGTATTTCGCCTTAAAAAAATCAAGGTTCAACAATCTATAGTTAAGCTAATTTCGCTTGATGCGTGTCACCTTATTCTGCGACTACGGATAATCGGGTAGAGCAACAAGATGGTATATTCTCTGAAGGAAATATATTTTGCATAATCTAATGTTCAAAAGGGGACACAATGAGAAAAAATAAATTAAAAAGTGTTACAGCACTTAAAAAAAATATAGCAGCAAAATATTTATTAGAAACCCGGCGCATTTTGGAGGAAAATATCCTATTAAAAAATCAGTGGTAAATTTGACGGACCCCTGAACCACCTCTCCCACCACACCAACCTCTTTGAGACCTCCGGGATCCACGTATGACGATACATAATGCATCTCCTCCATCATATGACAATTGAAGTGTGCATATTTATCAGTACAATCATCTTTGCGCTTGCTTGAAACTGGTCTGCCCCTTTTTAGTGTCTTTTGAACGTTAAAAGCTAAAAGGTTCCCATACAACAACATCCTTCTGTTATGTTCACCAGACCATGAAATAATTAGTTTATGGTATCTGTTTTCATACGTGGTTTCAAACTTAAAATAAACATTCAACTTGTCTTCAAAACTAGGTTCAATATTTTACCTAAGATGCAACAAAACGTTTGTATTTGTGTAATATTTTCTTTGTCCTTTATCACAATTCACACTGTTTGTAGTATCAACAACTGAAGCGACCAGGGATTATATCTTTCACAACTCCAAACTCCCAAAATGTTTTATTTACTCAGTTTTTACTCAACCAGCTAACATACTGGTATATATAGATCCCTATGTTATGACGCTTTTTTTTATCACAATTAATAACTAGAAATATGTGCATGTGATGCACTGTGATGTCCCCCGCTCCAACTTTCAATGCAACCTTGTCATCTTAATCTTATTTTCACTTATGCCAGAGACAATTCAAAAAGGACAATTCAAAAAGGTTAATTAGAATAAATGAACTTGTTTCCATGTAGCCCCTTAGTTCAAATCAGAATAACCTAAGTAGCAAAAGGCACCACGCCTAGGTCTAACCACATACCATGTTTCAGGAAAAAATACTGAATAGATTTTGAGAGAGAGGCCGGAAAAGGTTCCTACCCCCATATGCACTAAGTTCAAACTGTTTCCATGGAAACCAGAACAAATATAAAAACGAGAAATAAAAAATTCAGAATAGCCAAAGTAGCAAAAGGCACCACTCTATCACTAGGTCTAAGCAAGTACAAAGTTTGCTGAAAAAATATTGAACGGTTTTGGAGATAAAGGCCGGAAAAGGTCCCTACCCCCAATATGCACTAAGTTCAAATTGTTTCCATGGAAACCAGAAAAAAAATCAGAATAACCAAAATAGCAAAAGGCACCACTCCACCACTAGGTCTAACCACATACCAAGTTTCGTAAAGAAATACTTGATATATTTTTAAATAGAGGCCGGAAAAGGTCCCTACCCCCAATTTTCACTAAGTTCAAATTGTTTCCATGGAAACCAGAAAAAAAATTAAAAAATTCAGAATAACCAAAATAGCAAAAGGCACCACTCCACCACTAGGTCTAACCACATACCAAATTTCGTGAAAAAATATTGAACAGTTTTTGAGATATGGCCCGAAAAAAAAAGCATTTCGGAATAACGGAATAATGGAATAACGGAATAACGGACGGAGAAGAAAACATTATGTCTCCCGAAAAAAATTTCGGGGGACATAAAGATGATTCTTCAATGTCATTATCTTTGAATCAACGACTGGGAAATTGACCAATTTTGCACTATATATCTTTATGTAAAAAACAGTCATACCCAGTTTCTTGACAAATGGAACCACATCAATAACCCGGATTTCATCCACGTATGTTGTACGAGTTTGAAGGAGTTTGATGATATGTTGCCCCAGGCAACCAGACCCTCCGGTAACCAAGACGACGTATTTTCCGCTCATCGTCTCTGGCAGGGATTTTAGAACTGTTGCACTCACACCCAGCTGCAGAAGTGATGTGACTTTCGTACCGGCATTTTTGTATCTGTTCATTCAGGATTGGTCGAGGTCATTCATTCATTTTTGGGGGTCAAATTGACATCAACAAATAGTCAAAGCTGACGTATGTAGATGGTTTTGCGCAGGTGTAAACGGCATGTGCGGTGGACATTTACCTTATACCCCATTCCCACTCACTCAGTGTGCATATAATAGCTCATCAGTGTGAAACATACATGTGTGAGTGATAGCAAAATTTCTAAGCGTTCGTAGGACATTAAATGCGCTGTATTATTTAGCCATTGGGAATACTTAGTTATATTTTTGTGATACCACTTTACTTCAGTTGGAAAATCGTGCTCCAGCGCTATTATTGGAGGAATTTTATTAACTAGACTCAATTTTAACTATGGAATTTCAATATTATTGTATACCTTCATCCCTATAATTTTATTTCTTTACGCTTTCAGTTCCATAGGATATTCAGTTATCTAGACTTTTTGATGAAGGACCTAGACTGTATTAAAGGATCTTACTTTTTACGCAGTCGTGGGACAGCATTAATAATAATCGCATACATATTTTTTTTTAAATGATATATAAACAAAATATCATGTTAATTCAACCATTTAAATTATATTAAAAGGTGACTAGTTATAAAACCGTCTTATCAATGAATGTCAAACAGTAGGAATATCTTTATTTTATCTTTACTTTTTGTGTTAATATGTGGGGACGTCTCAGACTACTCTCTTGCATAATGTTGACTTTCATTAAAGAAAACCTTATACAGTATTTTATCAAGATATTAAGTTAAAGTTTTAACTTGATTTCATTATAACTAAACATGTTGAAGTTGGAGCTTAATATCTTGAAATTTTAAGTAAAGATATCGAAATTTCAAGAAAAGATTTTGAAATTTCACGAAAACAAACTTTTTTAATTTTTAAATAAATACTAACGTCAGTATATTTACCAAGAGAGCGCATTACCAATATCAATGGATTTAAGAAACAAACAATTATAAAGAAAGTGACAGTATACCTCGCCTTAAAACAACACTTCAAAATTAAAAGATAATGTCAAAGTTAAAGTCACCAAATCGACTGGACCCTGCATCTTCAACAGAAGAACAATGGTGTAAGATATGAAAAGTATGGCTCTTCAGATATCCTGCTGATCAAGCAAAGTTTAACGGTTTTTGAGATATTCCGCTGACAAGCTTAACAAGCAGACAGAGTCGGCCATATCCCCCGCCTTTGGGAAAATTTATTGAAGAATAGTTGTTGAATAACAGTGACTATGAACCTTTTTTCAACTAAACACAACACACAAAATTTCAGCTCCTTAGACAAAGTGGTTCTGGAGAAGAAGACAAAATGCGAAAAGTTTACAGACAGCTGGACACTGTGCAATGCCATAAGCCCATCGGGCCTTTCAGGCACATCTACACATGATGATTGTTCCACACACCAAGAGATATGTCTTATAGTTTTCGAGTTTTGTTCTGTTCTAGGTTACATTTCTATGGCAAGTTGGAAACGGTAAAAAAAATAACTCGAAGAAGTTGAAAACCCCAAAAGGCACATCTACACATGATGATTGTTCCACACACCAAGTTTCGTTGAGATATGTCTGATAGTTTTCGAGTTCTGTTCTGGAAACGAAATTCTAAGTTACATTTCCATGGATACGGTAAAAAAAAATAACTCGAGGAAGTTGAAAACCCCAAAAGGCACATCTGCACATGATGTTTGTTCCACACACCAAGTTTCGTTGAGATATGTCTGATAGTTTTCGAAGTTCTGCTCCGGAAACGAAATTCTAAGTTACATTTCCATGAAAACGGTCAAAAAAAATTACTCGAAGAAGTTGAAAATCCCAAAAGGCACATCTAGACATGATGATTGTTCCACACACCAAGTTTCGTTGAGATATGTCTTATAGTTTTCAAGTTCTGTTCCGGAAACGAAATTGTAAGTTACATTTCCATGGAAACGGTAAAAAAAAATAACTCGAAGAAGTTGAAAACCCCAAAAGGCACATCTACACATGATGATTGTTCCACACACCAAGTTTCGTTGAGATATGTCTTATAGTTTTCGAGTTCTGCTCCGGAAACGAAATTCTAAGTTACATTTCCATGAAAACGGTCAAAAAAAATAACTCGAAGAAGTTGAAAACCCCAAAAGGCACATCTACACATGATGATTGTTCCACACACCAAGTTTCGTGGAGATATGTCTTATAGTTTTCGAGTTCTGTTCCGGAAACGAAATTCTAAGTTACATTTCCATGGATACGGTAAAAAAAAATAACTCGAAGAAGTTGAAAACCCCAAAAGGCACATCTACACATGATGATTGTTCCACACACCTAGTTTTGTTGAGATATGTCTAATGGTTTTCGAGTTCTGCTCCGGAAACGAAATTCTAAGTTACATTTCCATGGAAACGGTCAAAACAAATTACTCGAAGAAGTTGAAAATCCCAAAAGGCACATCTAGACATGATGATTGTTCCACACACCAAGTTTCGTTGAGATATGTCTTATAGTTTTCGAGTTCTGCTCCGGAAACAAAATCGGGACGGACGGACGAACGGACGGACGAACGGACGGACGAACGGACGGACGGACGGACGGACGGAGCCCATTTCAATACCCCCCCCCCCAACTATGTTGGCGGGGGATAATTAACATGCAGTCGACTTCATTGAAAACTTCAACAATGGTCCTAACTTTTGATTGGTCATTGATAGACCTTTCACACTGCATCTGCAACCCATGTGATGTGATTTTTCAGATGAGGCCATGTTTAACCTCATGACCATGGCCATAGCGTAGGAACCATTTGTCAAAAACTTGAACCTTGGCCATACCATTTGATATATCCCTTTAATACTTGACATGTGCACAAATCGTGGTGAAACCTTTCAGATGAGGTCATACATAATGTTTTAATGAGCTTGAACTTGGCATAGGGAACATTTTCCGAAAACTTTAAGCTTGGCGATGCCTTTTGAATGGTCAGTGATAGTAAACCATTAATGGTCAACCGGTAGTAGAAGTTTTGTTTTACCTTGAGAACACTCTGATATTAAAACGCAAACTTTGATTATATACGGAGGCATCAATGTTTAACAGACACATCAAGTTTTCAACATATTTTCATTCATAAGTTCAACAATTCTTGTAAATACCCATTCTCTTCCAACAGGAAATGGAGTAACCTCTGTGGGGGAATGGTAGAACCTAGATGTAACAATGCCATCTTATGGTTATAAAATCATTTTAATGTATAAAAGTTTCAGCCATTCATTTATCTTCAACAATAGAACAATTAACTCAGAAATAAAAATGAATTCATTCATTCAACTCATTTAATCACAAAACAATAATATATCAACAGATGTGTTATTAATACTTGATTACAACACAATTCAGGTGAAACGTATTACCGAGGGTAACATTTTGATTATTTTAGATATGAAAATTTAAGAAAGAAAAGCGCACATTAATTAACAGTTAAAATCAAAATTGAAGCCATGTATTTGAGTGTGACAATCGTTCCTGTAGCTTAATATGATATTTTGTATCAGTTTATATTTTCAATAATATTATGTGTTACTTTCTAGATTTTCTATCAATACAATAGTATGTTTTATTATTGAAAAGTTGTAAACTTCCACGTAATGCACGAAAACAAAATGGAGGACAATCCGATAGAACCCACACTTTAACTGGCAAAATCTGAATTTATTTGTATCTAGATCAAGAAATTGAAAAGAAATATACACAAATACAAATTATTCACAATTTTTTCTCTCATTTTCCAAGCATGTCTAAATGAAAAAAAAACCCACTGTATTTTGTGACATACCTTTGTTTTCAAATAAATGGGTCAACATTATATATAAAATATATTTAAAACAGACTTGTAAACTTAACACATGTAATAAAGTCCATTAAAATAATTATTCTAACAGGTTACTTGTGTATGCTAAACATTGACAATTAGCCACAATTAATGATATTACATATAAAAACACTTAGACGCATCTTTCACACAGAACCGAAATGTTGACCAACAGTAAAAATTTGTCCTCTACACAGGTTCAAATGCCCTTTGTACTATTAAAACATTCATGTACAGGGAGGGAATTCACTGACGTTTTACTTTGATTATTTTTTAACACCTGGAAACAAACTAACATAATATTTGTTGGAAAGTTCCAAGGACTCCTCTGGTGTGTAAATGGGAGCATATCCAAGGAGTCTCCTTGCTTTAGCATTACTGTATGTGTAGCTAGTGTTGATGTATCGTAGACTGTTTGAAGAAAAGCCAAGGTCAAACTTCTTCAAAGGGGAGATAAGCCAGAGAAGACCCTCGGTAAATTTAACTGATCCGTATATTGGTGTGAAAGGGAGTTTACGGTCAGAAAGACGACATCCGTTTGCCTTTAGAAATGGTTCCACTTGTTTCGACATACCATCTGCTTCCCAGTCGTCTGTTATGAAGAAAGCATTGCTACCTATACTTTCCGGGCAGCCTTCTTTCTGTGGTGCGTCAATCAAACAGTCTTCTTTGCGTAGAGCCTGGTCCGCACATATGAAGGCCCAAGCTGCATTGCCTACGTAAGTCTGCTCATAGAGCGCTGAACCGTTGCCAAGCTGTACCAGGACGCCGCCATTGCTGCGTGCCTTCTTGAGGACTTCCGGTATATAGTGAGCGTCAAGTTCCCCGAACATCACGGACGGACGGAGAGAAACAGTATGGAAGACGCCGCCTTCAATGAAGGAGTAAATTATTATTTTTTTCTTTTGAATTTAAATTTAATTTTAAAAAAAAACAAAAACGTAAAGTATTCAGAAAAGTAAAGTTTCTTCGTAAGGCATAAACATAGGAGAGGAGCATCCCTCAGAACTCACTTTTGAACAAGAACATATATGAATGTTCAATCACCACGACTTTTATAGAGATAGCTACAATTAAATAGAAACTCTTTAAGAAATGTAAGCCAGGATTTTCCTAAATTCAACAATTAACAGACAATTTTACAAAATCCTTTACTAAGCAAAGTCCCCATATATGTATATATACAGTAAATATTTGGTGAAAAAATTAATCAGAATTGTAATTTTTTTATAAGAATTCATGAAAAAGACTTGAATACAATTTGGTAAGAAATATGAACTATGAATTTCAAAATATCACATTGATCAGAAACTTTCAAAACATATGCTTCTCTCCTTATTTCCATCCTTCTTTATTTCTTTTCAGGAAATCCTTGCTCCAAAACATATACTAATATATTGATGTTATCATTTACCTGATTTCAGTCGTTCCCCATTGTAACTGAGAACCATGCGTTCTGCCTTCAATTTGGACCCTCCATACCCTTCATATATGAGGGTATCCGGTGTCTTGGTACCCTCCTCGGTACCATCCACGATGTCCTGGTAGCCGCACACGACGTCCACAGTGCTGGCGTAAATCAAGTGACCGACATCCTCCTTGAGACAAGCCTTCAAACACGTGGCTGGTACCTGTGCTCCAGAGAAGATAGGAACTCAAATTATAGGATAAATCATTCAGAGAGGTTACCATAAACCTCTGTTACTCTGTTAAAATTGTAAGATATGAAGGGAGATATTTTCAATTTTCTTTTAAAAAAACATTTCATTTCCATGGGAAAAGGTTTATTTGGATTATTAAATGGGATTAGTTAGTTTCCTATTAGTAGAACTCAAACAGCATTCATTATGCCAGTTGAAAGTGTTCATGTATATTACTGACGTACTGAAATGGTGTCTTTGATATTTTCAGATCCCTGAATCATGTTTTATTTTTCTCCATGGAAACGAGTTGGATTTGGGTTCAGTCGCAAGGATGTGTTCATTTCCAGAACAAATTTGTTTACTTTAAAACTTCCTTAAGACGTTTCAGATGTATTTGGGGCCTGAATGAAAAACAGTTCATTGTTATCCTCACATTGTAATAGTGTCATGTCGTTATTCGTGTTAATTTCATCAAATGGTTGACTGAGAATGTGTATTAATACCATATTTCTCAAGTAAAGCACCTTTAAACTTGAAGAAACTTATCAACACAAACTGAAGATTTTCACAACAACTTTAAACTAGTAAACATATGAAGAAGACAAGGATATTTATGGATGATATTTACTTAACAATTGCGACGTACTTCTGCAATTGTTAAATAAAGAGGCTGATCATCAATAAATATCCCATGTTCATCCCATCCCATTCTTCATCACACCAACTACTAGAATGCCTAGGGTTGGAGAGTAATCGAGACTGCAATTTATAATCCCCATGGCTAAGGTACATAAGAATGCGGTTTCTACAGAGTAAGCGGAAGTCCTTATACATGAGGGAAAGAATACGTATTATATATACATCGATAAAATGTGGATAACAAACCTTGAACATTGACTCTTTCCATGAGATCGTTGTTGGGGAAGTTGTTAAAGGTTAGATGAAATGACATATGGTCACTTTCGGATTCGTTGAAAAGGGGTTTCAATTTGACAATTGCTAGATTTTAAATTTTTGAAATCGACCCATAAATAACTTATATACGGCTTTTTTTAAAAAGTGCCCAATTAAGCCCCGGCGACCAGAATAAAAATGGGCGGGGGTGGTCACTGAAGCGTATCGGGCTGTGACGTACGTGAAGGAGCCTCTACATGGCCGCTAATCATAATTTAACGCGTTTTCCCCACTTTTAAACTGCTCATATAAGACAATAAACTTCATCAAAACAACCCAAATTTTCGATAAACGGATTACTAAACTATTCAACTAGCGATTTTATATGGTTACAACAACCGGGGCGTGCTTTATTAGAGTGCATTCTGCGCTTTTGTATAGTATGTTTGTAGCAATTAATCGCGGAACTAGAAGGGAAGGTATGACAGTTCAAGTGACACTGAAACAAGGGAAGAAGATTATCGCGGGAATCGGGTGAACAGAGATTAAGTAGCATCAATTGATCAAAGTATGTTGAATAATCGGCATGTTAATTTGTTTTGTATGTATTAATAAATAAATATATATGGTAGGTATAACTTCATATACACTGAACGATTGACTGTTCAAACAAGCGAGACAACGTTGCAGATTTATAAATAACATTGTATTTAATATAAAAGATTACTGTATTTTAAGTTTGTCAATTAAAATATTCTATATATGATGTAATGGAATGCAAACCATTTTCACTTCACTTTCATGAATAAATAAATGAACTGTATTGGTCAACAAGCTCAATGAAATTTACATGAAGATTGCTCTATTGTGCACGCTAAACATATACACAGATTGATATAGACAACGAACATTATCGAATAAAAGAATTATGTTACCAGAAGCATTTTAATGAACATATCGTTAATGAAAACGAAATGGTTTAATTAATAGTCTGATAGCTTTTATGTGTCACTTCTGCACATCAACACACAATTCTCAGTTTAGCGGACCATATAGATGTTTCTTCCAGATCAAAGGGGAGAAGTGTTGTTACAGCACATGAGTTTACGCAATTAAGAAGCTGAGTATGTGAGAAGGAAGGAGTGTAATTATGTTTGTACAGATAACAAGTTTACTGGACCGACTCAATTATATAACACAAGTCGGTGACCAGCATGTCATGTTTATTGCCAACGTCCTGTCTTGGTGACACACAATACAACTTAACGCGACATTCAGTCTAGAAATTGTCAGCCAATGATCATATCTCTATCAAGTTATCCAATAAAAACTCTTGTTTACATCTAATGTACTTTCGGAACTTTATTAAAGGTCCTTGTGACCCGAGTGGGAGAACAGCTCCGCTGAAAACCGCTCGTTAAATCCCCGTAATCATCATCATCATCTAATGTACCAATGAAATTATTTTTAGTGTAAAATCATCATAACTATTTGGTTTTCTATCTTGCCATTTGCGAAAAGACTTTTGCTGAAAGAGGGTTATTATTTGACCATCTTCTGTTTCCAAGTACTGTCATTGATGGAATTATAGGTTAACATTTTGTGTCTAATGTGCATTTGGATATTCATATTGTCCTTTTGGATACGTTTATAAGGTAAGTTTCTTACATTAATTGACACTCTTGATGAATTGTCAATTTAATACGATGTTTATTTGATTATATTTGTTTAACCACATATTTTATTGAAAACATTATCTTATAAACTATGAAATTCTGAATGTTTTAATGTGTAATAAGTGATAACTAAATCGTAAAATGTAACATTGGGATGCGATGTTTTCGTAGGTGGATTCGTAGACGTATTATTCTTTTGATGTTTTAAAATATGTGGTGAGTTATTTTGATTTTTGTAATGTACAGTTAGTAAATAAGGTTGTCGGTTGATTAACGATTTTTAAAAACAGGATGTTGTGAAGTGCTTTTATTGTCGATGGCTTACAATAGGGTCTACTTCGCCGGCGTGCTTATCTCACTTTTTTTTTTTTTTTTTTAAACACAAACAATCTCTAGCAAAAAATAACAACAACACAGACTATCTGATGTCGTTGTCTCAACTGTTCTTCGTTCATATTATCATATCTTGGTTTCATTTTGTCATCTTATATATCATTAGCATTGATTTATCCTATGTCTACGAACGTCTATGAATCCACCGTCTCTCACTCGTTATACCAATTATATTTGATTTGATATATATAACGATATTTTGGTGCATTTGTAAAGTGAAACTTGATAACTAACATTACTCGAACAGATTACACAGCAGAACAGCGATGTGGCATCATTGCAAAGCGTAGATATAACAGATTAACTGACCGATTCCCCAGTGTTTGCCATTGTAAATAGTAAGCGAATGTTGACACCCCGTCCCTTCACGTACGTCACTTCCGGTATCTTCCAACTCTCTAAGCCCCGCCCCATTTTTGGTTTGTTGGTCACGGGTGAAAAGCAGACGATGTTTTTGGGTGTTTTTAAGCCGCTCTAGTTTAATATAGGAACAACATATGGATTTTTTTTTGGTCTCATTTTACACAAAATAGTCTAATGAACCAATTGCAGTTAAGAATTCAATAGAAAATATTTCATTTCGGCCTTCCTTTAACACTGATGACCGAGGCAAGATGGAGGACTGACGTCACCCCGCTGAAGACGCTCGTATCTTGTAGGTCGCTGATGTCATGTACGTGTGACGTCACTGGGACTCTCTCCTCGTAATCTGCAGTATTTCGTAAAAATGAAACCTTTTCAGAAACTAGATCAAATGCTCAATTTTCTCGATAATGTTATTTACAAAGCTGTGATTAAAACACTTTCAACCATCCAATGAGAATGATCATGGCAAAAATTCCACTTAAAAGACTAAACACAGTCATGTTTTCATTGGATCGCTACTGCACACAAGCAACAGAGTGGGGTATTAAGAGCACAACGAACATTAAATAGATTGGTAAAATCAATTTCATTGAAACGCATTCCATTCATTCAGGAAAAGGATAGTGCACACTGAAATTAAACTAAGAAAAGTTTTCAACCTAAGAAAATCAATTTCTATGTTGAAATATCTCATGTGTATATATTGATAGAAGGGTGTCATCCAGGACCTTAGTCAAACTGAGCACTAATCGTGTCAATTAAACCTACCCAAGTTTAGAGCCATTAGTTTCATAGTATATGCACATGTGTAACATGATTTCAAATATGAAGTTTTCACGCAAATGCCGATGCTAGTAATTTCGAAGAGTACAACATACGGTGTACACTTATATAGTCAAAAAAAAGGAACATAAATACACAATTACTTTATTAAAATGCAAGGCATATGCATATCTATAAAATATTTAAAAATTGATTACTTGTATGTCTACGTCGTATGTAATTCTTTAGTTGCAGAACCAACAACCTGATTATTCAGATATCATCTTTCAAGTAGAGACGACTCTCCCCTTTTTACAGATGAAACAACTTGCTGTAATATATATATATATCTCCCTGTCTTATCAGACTCCACTCCTGCACCGTCTGAACTAACGCTTTTTCTTATGTTATCAGTTGCAGAGACTGTATATCATCAGAGTCTGTAATCGTGTTGAAAGATACTCCATGCAGCATTTTTTGCTTCAAGTGGCTTATAACCTCTGAGAGTGTGTTTTGACTACAGGCGGCATATATACGGTACATGTCTCTTGTCATATGCCATTTTCAGTTCGACTTACGAAAAACATTAGATACATTGTTCACGCATGTTTTTTTTCGAATGACAAATAAGCTGTAATTAGTTTATCGTATTTGCTGCAAAAATAGGCATCTAGAATTTCAGCTACCTTCTTCTCTCCCTATAAAATAAAGAGGTTTACGATTCAATGACGAATCAACGACAAAGCCAAATGTGGGGTTTTTTTCAGATCGAACTTACACTTGTGATGTGCTTGGTCACAATTTGGACATCATGAGAATAACTACTAGATAACAAGAAAATAGTTTAGAGTTACATTATCAGATATTGAAACACTTTCTTTATTTTTAAAACTTGTTTCCTTTTCATTAACATGTATTGCAAACCATTGCTAACAGCCATGACAAACCAGATTGGTGTTTCTACAATATCACAGGACTGATAGAATTGGATAATACATGTAGATAACTTGGATGTATATACATATATGCATATTTATGTGAGCGCACCTTTGTCGTTGATTAAATACATTGTAATTGATACGTAAAAAGTTGTTGACTAATTTTCCTACTCAAACATTTATTCAATTTTAAAGGTAAATAATTACTGTTTTATAGGAATGCATATCTGATAATATGGATTTAAACTAAAAAATAGAGCCATGGGTTCTGTAGCTCGTCAGGACTTAACTTGTTTATTTTCTTAGGTTGAATACATTATCTCAAGTAATATATTGTTAATTAGCAAAAACTTAATAGATTTTAGGTTGTGATCGATATTAGGGGTCTACTACAATTTAGAATCCCCATTGTCCAAGGAGTCTGTAGACAAAATATCGGGTCTTTCGGCATAGTAGATAGTCACATCTTCCAATTTGGTTTAGTTTTGTCAAAACGTCATCCAATATTTGAATATTTACATGTTGTGCCACTCTATGACTGATGAATTTATGACCACGTCACATAAGAAAACTTGATGGTTGACAACTACGTGTATTCTAGACTGTCCCTGGGTCCTGAATAAATATTTCAACTTCATTACTAACACAATACTAAGGTGGTTTTATAGTTGAGTCTATAGCTACAACTATCACCGATTCTAGACGCGTTGAAACAAAACTTGGCATGAAATTTAAAGGCGCTGTAGCACGTTTTTTGCAAATTTAATTTTTTCAAATTTCCCATTTATAATGATAGTTTATGTCATTTATGTTTACTTCAGAGGGTAAAACATCGTATTACACAAACCAATTATCCGTAGTGGTAATAATGGTGTTGCGTATAAAGCAAAAATTGCATGGCGGCCATTTTATTGTGAACACATTTTATTATTTCGAATGACAAAAACGATTCCCGTGGCTTTACGGAACCATGTACACTCATTTGTAACTTGTCTTTTCGAAGAGAGAAGGGTGTTTTACTATTGGTGACATTATTTTTCAAATACATTTCATCGACTTATTTGAGCGAAAAAACGTGCTACAGCGCCTTTAAGTCTTGCTCCGCAACAAACAAAATCCTGATTCGAGAATTATTAGCTGTACCCAGAGATTTCGTCTCTTAATACATACAAGTGGAAGTCTATCGAAATAAACAAGTGATGTTCCTTTTAGGTTTGATAATGTTCCAGGTTTGCGCAATTCGAGGAGTTCGTTTAGAGTTCAATCCGACCCACGTCTATTCAGGACCTGTCATCCATGTCCATTGCAACTGGTCCACCCTATCTTATTGTTCGTTGAACCGTGGCTTGTAAATATTTCTGAGATGAAAAGCACTACGCGCGACCCTGATCAAACAGTATCGTCAATGGTTATAAAGCAGAGGTTAAATTATACTTGTGACGTCATCCTATAGGTTTCTATAGCCCTGTTTTGTTTCATTAGTGTATTTTAAAGTGAACTGTTAGTCAAGATAAAGTCTAACGATGTAACCAAAACTTAAAATATGAAATATACTGTGGCTCTGCAAATTATATAGTTAGTTATATCTTGGAAACTTTTGCCAAAATTGTACTTACGTCAAATGATCGCACTTATTTTTAGACTTTTTAGTTTTATTTGACAGTTTTATCCAGTCTTAAATGTGCTTTGGGTCCATACAGTTGATAGTAAGTTTGAATGATAGTTTATGCAGGCTAAATATCATTTGGAAAAGACATTCGATATGCCTAGATATTCATTGATAACCCATTCATGCATTTTGAGAAAACTTTTATTCAATTTCCTTTATTTTTGAATGTACGAATGAAAAAGAATCCATTTTTGCACTGTAGACCTATATATGAATATGTATTAATCTACCTAGCATTTACCTATGCCAGGGTTATATATCTTCGAGAAAATCTACCATACCCAGTTTCTTGACAAATGGCACCACATCAATGACCCGGATTTCATCGACGTATGTTGTACGTGTTTGGAGGAGTTTGATGATGTGTTGCCCGAGGCAACCAGACCCTCCGGTAACCAAGA
The DNA here is from genome assembly GCA_936450465.1 of Gibbula magus. Taxonomy (NCBI): domain Eukaryota; kingdom Metazoa; phylum Mollusca; class Gastropoda; order Trochida; family Trochidae; genus Gibbula; species Gibbula magus. Next base: position 21,983,480 of record OW388295.1, on the reverse strand, counting down.
CGACGTATTTTCCGCTCATCGTCTCTTGTCAGGGATTTTAGAACTTTTTAACTCACATCCAGGAAGTGATGTGAAGTTCGTAGGCCTACTTTGTTTGTTTGTTCATTCCAACTTTATCAACATTCATTCAGTCCCAATGTCACTCAAGTAAGATGAACAAAGCACGGGTCAGTGATATATATCCAGTTTCCAACGTATAGGCCTATGAGAAGCACGTGATTCTATCCATTTCATGTTTATCACGTGCAGCTGAAATTGACAATCTAGTCATAGAAGAGTTATGTCCCTTGCTCCCCTTTTCTATCAAGTTAACCTGTATGCAGCAATACAGAATTTCAAAGTTTTCAAGATCATCTATTAAATGAAACATATTTCTTTGTAAATAGCCAGATTTTAATTTGGCTTTTTTGTAAAGATTATTGTCAATATAATTATACAACTCTATTATTCTTTTCAACAAATATATTTTGTTTTTCTAAATATATCATGAAACTATTTTTAAGAGATCATCTTTTAATTGAAACATATTTTTTTGTAAATAGCTAAATTTAAGATTTTTTTTTTTTTTAAATATAACATTTTCAACAAATTATTACCTACGAAGGCAATCATATCGGGTTCATATTTTTCATACGATGCCCTAGGGCAAAATATCACTTTGTGATGGTGACTTGACGTAGTAAACAATGGTATGACGTCACGCTTCATCTATGACTTTGGATTCTAAATGCGGCGACGGCGGGTCACCATCCTATGTGTGAAAGAGGATTTTAGGGTATTTTCATTAGTTTCATGACTTCGATATTAAACAGAATATTATATTCGTGTCTTTGCCATACTATGTTTACAAGACTTGTGCCTAATATTGGTATATCTATCGCTCTTGCTTCGGAAACACGAATATTCAGGAACTTGTGTGGTAAACATATTATGACATAGACACTCATATAAATAATATCCTCTATATAATACTCATCTCATATTCTCTTCACCATATATATTCTTCATAAACAAAAGAAAACAGAAAGAAATTCAGTTAGTTTATTTAATCAGACACACAGGAATAACTTACAGACATACAAGTACAAAATAGAACCATTGGCTCTGTAGCTCATTAAGCTTTGCATGGTTTATATTAATAACAAGATGTTTGCCATCCTCGGGTACGCATGGTTTTATATATGCTCTGTTACTCTCCACTATATCACCCATGGGAAACCTTTTCAGGAGAATCTGTACTCAAATTACGCGCCCTTGACCGTCGTGACGAAGTCAGTAACCAAAGAAAATACTCAATACGATAAGACGGAATTGGTCAAGGGAGATAACCGGTGACGAATGGCTAACAAAATGACCTCGCGTGCTTTGCAACAAAGTGATATGAATTGTCATTGGCTCGCAGGTCCAAGCTGCGTAGCAGTTTGATTGGCTCACGACGGCCAAGGGCGGGTAATTTGAGTACAGATTTCTCTGATGAAATTTCCCATGGGTGATATAGTGGAGAGTAACGGAGCATATATAAAACCATGGGTAACCGAGGATGGATGTTCGCATGTCTTCCTTCCTTAGAAAATGTCAATTTGCTTAACCCTTTCACCACTAAGAAACCTGAACGCTTATACGTTTACACAGCCTAATCTTAGGCGTGTAGGTGTGAAAGGGTTAATAGGGTGTAATCTCTATGATTCATACATTTGTGACTCAATTTGCTATCAAACCTCATTTTTGTGAAAATATCTCATATGCATTTTTAAATTGGTGAACAGAGTTAAAACAGCTGATTAAAAGCCAAAACAAATGTTTGCCACTAGCATGGTAATGTCCCTCGCACTATCATTGACTCAGGTAAGACATATTAAAGGTAACTATATTTTTCATTCAGTCAAAAGTTGGTTTTTCACTCATTGCATTACCAAGTACCAAATGTACAAACTGGGATATCTAGGGGTAAGGTACCTCCACACAAATTCAGCATAGGGGGTAGATAGTTTACAGATCACGGACGAAGGTCAATGCCATAAGCCTGTCATGCTAAATATCAACAGCATCAACCCATTTGTCATTACACAACCTGCAAGCATACAATTATATTTTAATTTTCCCATTTGGAACTTTTGCCCTACATAATTCATTATTCGAAAAGTTTCCGTAACATTCTAGATCAAGTGTCACTATCTCAAGATATAGTACAGAGTATTCAGACTTTCACTCTATTTACAAAATATCAGTAAAACAGTACACATGAGAGGGTGGTAATAAGCAGACATTTTCTTGAAGATGTTGTAGCCATTGAATCACAAACATGTGATTTCTTTTACTAAACTTCATTTTACTTCAAAGAATAGCTAATATTTTCAACATGTTGACAACTGCCTCCATTCCTGTCACCAGTGGTTGACCCAACTTCCCAACACAAGGCATATCTCTTGCCAGTCTCTATTACTGGCTGGTTTAAGCCTTGCAGTATTTTCTTCACTTTACTGTGCCAAGATAGTGGATGACTGCACCTGAAATGCATAGTGGGCTCTGATTCCTAGCACAGAGATCTTATGGAAATACTGCACGACCTAAATCAGTCAGTAATGGAGACTTGCAAGAGTTATGCCTTGAATTTGAAAGTTGTGGTTTTGTCACCAATGGTCAGGTCAACCTTTCCCCAAGCCTCTCTCCCCACTGTACCTTTTCAAAATCTCAATAGGCTTCACACAATCTGATTAAAACTGGCTGTCACATTACAACTATAACTATGGGCTTCACAGGGCCTTCATACACTCCAAAAATGATACAGGATTATTTTAAAGGATATGAAAACGCCCATTGGATAACAACCTATTATTTTATCAAACAATCTCACACACTCAAACAATATAAGTTCGTTCACTTCTGTTATTCCATCTGAATTTAAAGCCATACACTAATAGTACTCAGTTGAGGTAACCCAAAATATGAAAGTTATTGTTATAACATTTTCAACACAGTTAGACAGAACGTTCTGTCTACTCGTGTTCCTGAAATGACACAATCACAGACTGCATAGTCTCCGGGTATAATACCGGTAGATGCTTTCCCTTCAAGCTCTACGCAGGTCAATCAATGTCAATCAGGGTCAATGATGGCATGCTCTACGTAATGTCCATGTTTTATATTAGTGTTAGTTCTCAACATTAACGAATGATCACATCATGTCATGCTGTCTCCTCCTCAGATTCCAGTGTAAAACCATGGATATCCTACAATAACAGCTGTGTAGTCCTTCTTTAATTGTTGGAATGCTGTCATTTGATATACTGAAATAAGAAAACAATTATACTTCAGTCAAATATAGACCGACATATTTAAATGGAATATTTGATATTTCATACAAAATCTTACCGTTTCTTATCATAACATATGTCGAGGCAATAATTAGAACTGTTCAAAATAAATTGTTTCTGTGGAAGACACAAGCTCCTAGGTGAGGTGATTTGAGGTTTAAAACCATTTTCAAGATTATTTCACATATATCAAGGTCGCTTGTAATTATTGCAGGGAGAGAGCCCACAACACCTGCGAGTGTCTGCTGAAACAAGCGAACCATGGGTGGTACTGAACAGAAATTCAGTGTAGCATTGCACCCAAACCATATTGCATGTAGAACAGTTCTCGACAACAAAGTTGCTGAGCCCGTAGCGGGGTTTGAACCCTGTACCTCTTGATCCGAAGTCGAACACTCCTAGAGATGTTTTTCATAAATCACAAAATAAGTAAGATGATAATTTTTCTAGTTGAAAGATTATAATGAAGGAATTCTTTATCACCAGTTCTCAATTTCATTATTCTTATGTGTAAGGAGGAACAAGTTGTTTCAGGTTCGTTTGATTTGTAATGCTAATAGCATGTAAATTTTTTGGTATTTTTAGATGCCTGCCCATATCAGAATTGTAATACCTTTTTTAAAACCCATTGGGAATCCTCTACAGCTCTGTCGATAATTTCTTGGATGCGTTCTGGATAGATCTCGTCAGAGTGGCTGTGGAATCCCTGTCAAACCAATTCATATTTTATCAAAACATGTTTTAAAGTCTATGGTTATCTTAAATTTCACATTTTCACACTGATGACTCAGACAGTACTTCTAAAGTTAGTAAAGATAAGATATGATCTTATCAGTTTACTCTGATGATTTAAAAAAAAGAAGTTTTTGGTTGATTTGAAATTTGGGATCTTCAAAACCATGCAATAAACATGTTTGTAGAATTTTGTAATGTTTTGCTAGATTGTGACAAGGATTTAGATAAAAATCCTTGAATCTGATCGTAGTTATCTGAACAACTGTCTGATCTGCAGACTGCAGTCTCTGTTTTACTCGCACTAAGCAATTACCTGTCTGACATAATTATGATAATATGGCTGTGCATTCTTGGGTAGTTTCCTAACACATCTCATGAGATATCTGTAGAGTTGGACGGGAGTTGTCACTGCACCTTTCTTCAGTGCTGACATTTTGAGAAACTGTCAACAAAAACACATGTGCAACCGGAAGTAAAGTAACAGCTCCGTACAGTGTCTGTAGGCGTCGCTTTTCCATTGCCATAGAACAAGTAGTGTCGTCAAGCTTCTAGCAAAGATTCAAAGCGGCAAATTCAGTTTAATTTATTTGTAATAAAAAAAAAATTAATATGAAGCAGAAAACCGTATGTGGGGGTGGGGTATGTGGGGGTGGGGTGTGTGGGGATGGGGTTTTTGAGGGGTGGGGTGTGTGGGGGTGGGTTATATGGGGGTTGTATATGTTGGGGTGGGGTATGTGGGGGTGGGATGTGTGGGGGTGGAATGTGTGGGTGGGATGTGTGGGGGTTGTATATGTGGGGGTGGGGTATGTGGGGTTGGGGTGTGTGGGGTTGGGTATGTGGGAGTCGGGTATGTGGGGGTCGGGTATGTGCATGGGGGTTGGGCATGTTGGGGTTGGGTATGTGGGGTGGGGGTTGGATATGTGGGGGTTGGGTATGTTGGGTTGGTGGGGTGGGGTGTGTAGAGGTTGGGTACGTGGGGGTTGGGTATGTAGGATGGGGTATGTAGGGGTGGGGTATGTGGTCGTGGGGTATGTAGGATGGGGTATGTAGGGGTGGGGTATGTGGTCGTGGGGTATGTAGGATGGGGTATGTAGGGGTGGGGTATGTGGTCGTGGGGTATGTGGGGGTTGGGTATGTATGTGGAGGTTGGGTATGTAGGGGTGGGGTATGTGGGGTCGGGTATGTGGGGGTGGGGTATGTGGGAGTCGGGTATGTGGGGGTTGGGTATGTGGGGGTCGGGTATGTGGGTGTGGGGGTTGGGTAGCCTATGTAGGGGTTGCTATGTAGGGGTGGGGTATGTGGGCGTGGGGTATGTGGGGGTAGGTACGTATGTGGGAGTTGGGTATGTGAGGGTGGTTTAATAATATATGTACCTACAATGTATTCCACTCTTCAATACCAAACAATATAAATAACGAAGAGCTAGGCCTACAGAGCCTGCAGGGCTCTGTTTTTTAATTAATGAAACAGATTGTTTCGCTTCTTATGACTTATTCAATATGTAACCGTCCTTTGTCATACACGTGCTCAATATCCAGGTAACTTTATGTTAAGGCGACTAGCTCTCTTTGGACGGTTTATTTATCATCATGATATTTTCGTGTTTGAACACAAGTGAAACTCGTTAAAAAAATCTGTTTAGACCGTTATGAGGGAGGACTCATAATTCCAACGTTCCTACTTGGAAGAAACGTATTCTAAGCAACATAATTAAGTCATCACAGAAAAGCGAACAAATCGAGCAAGTCGTACGAGTTGGTCTTTTTTGGCTGTAGGTTTACTCTTATACTCAACTGTATAGATTGTGTTGGATTTAAATTTAAATTTAATTTTTAATTTAATTTAAATTAAAAAACATTACCACGTAGCTAGTTGACTTGTTTGATTGGCATTCTAGAAGTTTATGTGATAATGAATAGAGAAAATTTTATGGATATACAACTTCTTTATTCTTTGAAGGCGACGTTTCGACATATAGATTATAATGATGAACTTGCTTGACAACGACATTAGAATCTACGTCGAAACATCGCTTTCAAAGAATAAAGTTGCATATCCATAAAATCGTCTATATTCTACGTTGCTAGGTGTTTAAAATAGTATAGGTGTGTCAGAAAAGTGAAAGTTTATGAGAAAAGTGTAGGTGTATCGGCTA